>CM053026.1:386475393-386662893 GCA_028564925.1 Lithobates sylvaticus
AATACTTATGAGGTAGTCCCACTTTCACAGAAGTATTGTGTTTTTCTTCTTTTTTTTTTATATAATAGTAGGAAAAGAGACAGGCAGTAGTAGTACGGGAAGTGGAATAAAGAAAGAAAGATACAGACAAAATATGTATTTTACACTTCTAGATTTTATTGTCTGAATACCTGAAAAACATTAGCTACTATTTGTCCAACGAAAAAAGGAGAAAAAAGTTAACTAAGGTCAATCTACATAACTGAAAAGGCTTTTAGAAATATGCTGGAGAGCCACTATACAATTCACTTTTATTCCATAAACAAATTACATTTTAATGTTTAACTTACAAAAACAGAACATGTCCAATTTCATTCCTATGAGAAAGCAAGAATTCATTTTTACGCTCAATATGGGAATTTGCACCTATACCAACTTTAGAAAATAGAGCTCACGTGAAACAATATATACATACATTTTGGACTTTAGAACTAGACAACAGTTGTGAAACATTACATGCACAATTTCCAAGTGGAACCTTTTGTTTTAGTAAAAAATATTGCATTAGTTTGGGGTACGTCCTTGTGAGTTTATTGGCCATAATAATTAGAAATGTGATGCCACAGTTGTTAAACCTTTATCGTACACTTTTCTTTTGATTTAAAAAGGACATTTGAAAAGCAAAGTAAAAGCTGGCCATAGACAAGACGAAAATTGAACGTTGATCAAAAAACAAAAAAAGCACATACAATTATGCCATTATTTGTTTTTCTAAAAAAAAAAAAAAAATCCACCATGTTGGATCAGGCACTTTCGATTGTGGCGTGAACATTGTGTGTCAGCTGACACACTAATGATGCAAAAAAGGAACAACCTATCAATCGACACAAAATTTAGTTCCGTTTTTGACCTGTATGACCGGCTAAAGAGTATCAAAGCCTCCAAATGAAGGCATAGAAAACAAAGCTAAAATCCCATCTCTGGCAAATAATTTTTTTAAACTCTACAAGTAGTTAGAGAAGGGGTGGGGGTAAAGGATGGTGGGGCATGGGACTTTGCATTATGGTTTCCAGTTTTTATATACTGTATGTTAACCCCAATGTAAATGGGGGCATAAATTAAGCTAGGCAATCGTGCTTTAATGAGCAGATATAAAAAATAAAAAAAAACATTTTCTCCAAGATTTGCTTCATATATGACTGCTGGTAAACAGAAGCATGCTGGCTAACTACTTACTACCTAACCTTGAAAGCATACTCCATAATGAACATTTTGAGTACATTTAAATTACTTAACAACCGATAAGGAAAATAATAGTTTTTATAGAATAGGTTTAATTAAAGTGTGCAAGAGTGAGGAACATAAACACCTATTTATGTCATAATATCTTTATTAGGTTCAAAAAAAAAAGAAAAAAAAATTGTTTGCCATGTATCAATGAACGAACAAATGTTGACATACCATGAAGTATTCCTTACAAAACTGGAGTTGACGTAAGCCCATTTACTAAAACATCAGAACCTCTAAGAAGCAAAAGATGAGCTACATTTTTTGGGATTTGCATGTCATGTATCTAATATTACGAACAAACAAGTTAAAGAATCAGATGATAATTGTTTGGGCTTCAGCTGTTTCAGTTTCACTTTCATTATAAAGTTCAAAATAATTGCTTGGGAGAAGCACAATACCAGCTCCATTTCTGTAATCGATAACTTCTTTTTCAAGTTTTTCCAGGCTGCGTTCTTGTCTTCTGCACCTCTGATTTGCAATTCTGAGCTTTTTCCTGAGTTTGTCAACTTGCTCTTCCAACTGCTGTATCCTCCTTCTCTGATGAACTGTATCTTCCACTGTGTAATTGTGATCACAAATCACTGCTATATGACTGGGTGTGTATGGAGGAGGTAGTAATAATCCAATGGCAGGGTCCATCTCAGGAACAGAAGGAGGTGGAGGTGTACTTCGCTCCTCCTTTTTCACAGAGTTCCCACCCTACATTAAAATAAGAAATAAAAAAAAATAAAAAAATACATATTTGTATGATTTGGGGAAAAAAAAATAAAAAAAAAAAAAAATTAGTAAATGTCCAAGCATTAAAACACAATAAAAAAATAAAAAAATAAAAGTCTAGGTGCCAGGAGAAAATTTTAAAGAGCCACAATGGGAAATAAAGTTGGCATTAGATATACCGCTTAAGAAGACTTTGATTTGGTAAGTTAGAAACCATAGCGAGGTATAACATAAATTCACAATAGGGACACCAATGTTTTGTTATTTGCAGCCAAGGAGCCATCCCTGGACTAATATCAGAGAATCTGTCTCACAGTAAACATACCTGCCATTTTCTCCTTTCAGCATGTTCACTGTTAACACATGCAAAGCCTGACTAGCTTACAGTATCAATTCTACCAGTCCCACTTCTATTGGAATTAAAAGAAGTTGCTATTAAAAGGTAAATTCAGGAACTTCCAAGAGTTGCTTTCAAAAATACTATTTAAGGACTTTTAGTCCTTATCTGTGGTGAGCCCTGCTGAGACAGCGTCGTTTTAGCATAGTGACAACTCAGCACCTGATAGCATAACTGCATTTACATTTGAAGTGTAAACATGGGCAAAAAAATAAAAAAAAGATAAACTGTACATGATACATGATCTGACGAAATTCCACTCAGGGTTTACTTCCTCTTTAATTTGGCACAGGATAACATTCACAGAAGTACATTTCTCTTAGGAAAGTAAAGACTTTCCTTTAGCTCTTTTTTTTATTTTTTTTATTTTTTTAAGCCGAATCCTCTGGCTTCACGAGGAACACTTCCCCTAAGTTCTGTTTGAGGGCACAAAAATGTCACTAATGCTGTGTACACACGATCGGACTTTGACGGACTTGGTCCGGTGGACAATCTGACGGACTTTGCAGCTGAGGTCCGCCGGACTTTCAAGCGAACGGACTTGGCCACACACACAATCACTCCAAAAGTCAGACGGACTTGAACGTGATGACGTAGAATAAGGAAGTTCAATAGCTGCCCTAGTGTCGGTTTTAGTCCGTCGGACTAGCACACAGAGGACCGGATTTTTCGACCGGACTCGAGTCCGTCGGAAAGATTTGAAGCCAGTCTCATTTCTAGGTCCGATGGACTTTTGGGAAGAAAAAGTCCGCTGGAGCCCACACACGATCGAATTGTCTGACGGAAATGTCCAATCGTGTGTATGCGGCATAACAGTCAAGCTGACCACACTCATTCAGACTTAATGCTCCATCAGTCACTGCACCAGCACACATGCTCCTTCACTACCTATCAGCCAGAGAAGAAAACACTTGGGAGCAGCAGAGGAATGTGTGCTGCGTATTTAATTCTGGCGCTGCCCATGTGCCTGCACACATCAAAAGAGGAGAGTTTGGGACTTTGTAAGAGGCATGGAATCAAAGCTAGCAAGCAGGCACACGTAGGCTTTGTCCAACCATGAGAGTGCACACAGATGGGTGGCTCCATAGGAGTATACTGATGCAAGGACCCACCTGGATGCAGGAAAGAGGGGACAGGGGCACCAGAATCTGCCAAAAAAATGCAACCAGAGCAAGTGAAGCCAGGGCAAAATGCAAGTGTGGACTGAAATGTGTAAAAATATAGTTAGAGCATCACTTTCAACCACATGACTAGAAGGTGAGCACTGTTAGCACCTGGCAGTGTTAAATGCTTTGCCTCAACCCCTCTCCTTGCCACTTTTGCTGGACAGTTTTGGCCTGTTAAAAGCAGCAGCTTTATTAGCACGAGTGAGTTTTACACTGCTCATAAATCTGCTAGCTTCAGGTAAAATTAATCCACTGTCCCAACTGGTATTCAGAATTATTTTAGTGAACCTTCCAATATTTATTTATTTTTGAACAAAAAAAAAAAAAAACTATCCATCTTCGGTCAGATCACAGCTCTAACTGCCCAGCACCCGGTAAATTAGGTTAAAACATATACACAATTCAACAGTTTGCCAAGCTGAATATTTAGACACCCTTCTTAAAAGTGAAACTCCTTTTTCTTCCTGTACCAACCCGGAAATTATGGATCTGAAACAAGAAGTGATGAAATCATCATCGCTTCCCGGTTTCTTTGTTTGCATGTGAGACGGAGGCATGGATATGCCTCGCTCTTACACCATTCACATTTCTACACTGTGTTGGGGTGCATTAATGAATGCACATTAGCATGTTAAAGCCCAACTCTTGGCTAATTTTATTATTTTTTTTTTAAATGTCCCCCAGGCAGTATGTTCACAATAAGATGTCCTCAGGCTTCTGGGTTGATGACTCCAAGCATCACTCAGCCCAGTAGATGGAAGAAAGACTGAATGCAGTATGTCAATGGCCCTCTCTTCTGAGCAAGGTGCCTTGCACTTAGTGTTTTGATACAGAGTGCAGCTAATGTCATCACATCAGCCCTGCTCTCTACATCACAGACCAACCACTCCTGGGAGAAGACTGAGGAACAAAAATACCCAGCAGGTCACATAACCATATTATAATGAAAAAAAGTCAAACACACTGACATTGGGGCTGCACTGTAGTAACGTGTTGGGGTGTTTTTAAAAATGCATGGCACTGCAACTGACCGCTGTACGTGCACAGAAGTAACAAGCATTTTACGCCACATTACCACGACGCATAGATCTGAATGAGTCCTCATAAACTCTCTAAGGCTACCTGCACACTGAGGCTCTGGGCGCGCTGGCGGTAAAGCGGCGCTATATTTAGCGGCGCTTTACCATAGTGTTAGCTGCGCTTTTCGTCCGCTAGCGGGGCAGTTTTACCCCCCCCGCTAGCGCCCGAAAAGGGGTTAAAACCGCCCGCAAAGCGACGCTTTGCAGGCGGGTTTGGAACGCTGCCCCATTGTAAATACACTGCTCCAAAGATGCGGCTTGCAGGACATTTTTCAGCATCCTGCAAGCGCACCGCTCCAGTGTGAAAGCCCTCGGGCTTTCACACTGGAGAGACAGCAGCCGCTGTTTGAAGGTGCTTTGCAGGCACTATTTTTAGAACTTTAGCGCCTGCAAAGCGCCTCAGTGTGAAAGGGGCCTTATTAATAATATTCTCTCTAATAACCGAGACAAATAAGACAAAATCATTTATGTGCAAAGAGGTAACTTACTGTTGGCTTCTCTGTGTAAGAGAACACAGTTGGAACTGCGTTGTCCTTTAGAAGTTTATTATTACAGGCTCTTTTAAAGCAGTCTGGCGTAAAGTGGTCAGAGCAGATACTACTATATTTAGTAGGCTTAAAGTCTGCCCTCCTAACAGCAGCTTCCCATTTCTTACACAGGAGAGGTCTTGTTAGTGGAAACCTGTGGAGGAGGTAGAGAATAAATCCACTATAAATACAAATTCTAACACAACAAAAATTCAATATGATTTAATAAGTTACAGCGTGCTGCACCATACATCTGTTTTCCCTGGATAAATGTTTATAGATCTGCTCTCTTTTTGTATGAAATACATTCTGACCCTTGGTGTATTATGACAACGACAATGATTTTTAAGATGAACAAACCAAAGTTTTTGGGTATGGGGTGGGCATGAGACCTCCTCCCATGATGAAGTTATCATATCTGTGAATGGGCCCAAATACTGTCACTTGTCATTAACCCTGTGTAAACTCTGTGCTGGGACTAGGACAGAAAAGTATCATTGGGGGAGCATAGGAAATTCAGTCACTGAATAGTCTTTAACCACTTGGCCTCCGGAAGATCTAATTTTTCCCCCACAAATAGAGCTTTCTTTTGGTGGTATTGGATACCTTTTTATTTTTTGCGCTATAAACGAAAAAAATAAAATGACTATTTATATTATATATATATTTTTTTTTTTAACTTTAAAACAAATTCCAATAAAAAAAAAAAAAAATCATATTTCTTCATCAATTTAGGCCAATATGTATTCTGAGAGAATATCTATCTATCTATCTATCTATCTACATATATACACACACACACACACACACACACACACTTTTTGGGAACCAATGACATTAATACAGTGATCCGTGCTAAAAATATGCACTATGACTGTACTAATGATACTGGCTAGGAAGGGGTTAAACATCTAGGTGATCAAAGGGTTAAATGTGTGCCTATCCAGTGTTTTGGTGTACTATATGTGCTGCTTTTTCTAAGGGAAGTAATGCATTTTATTCCCTTCTTTGCGGGAAAAGAAAATCCATGACTTCCCTGCTGACAGGACAGAGCTCTGTCCTGTGCATCTTCCCGACAATCAGTGGGAGCCAGCGGTCATCCATTGGTCGGCACCGCTGATCGGCATCTGGTGTGTATAATCACAGCACAGCCAGGTCGCCGGTGACACGCACACGCACCCCCTACCCTAAAATGACGGCTCAGCTGTCTTGCCACAGTATAAGTTGTACGGTCAGCAAACGCGGGCGACGTGGCTCTCGTTCTGGGTGGACGACATATGTTGGCCCTCCAGAATGACCGCTCTTACGTGCCCGTCGGGGGCACGCATCACATCGATGGTTGGTGTGGTGTGTCAGTCTGACAGAGGCTCTTTACCACGTGATCAGCCACGTCCAATCACACAATGTAAACAGGAAGAGCCGTTGATCGGCTTTTCCTCACTCGCGTCTGACAGATACGAGTAGAGGAGAGCCGATCGGCTGCTCTCCTGACAGGGGGGGTTTGTGCTGATTGTTTATCAGCGCAGCCCCCCCAAGACCACCAGGATGCCGCCAGGACCACCAGGGATTGCCACCACATTGGACCACCAGGGAAATGTCCATCAGTGCCCAGGCAGCTGCCAACCAGTGCCCATCCCCAATGCATGTCAGTGCCATCAGTGATGCCCATCAATGCCATCCATCAGTCCCGCAAATCAGTGTCACCCATAAATACCCATCAGTGAAGGAGAAAATTTGCTTATTTAAAAAAATATAACAGAAACAAAAGAAAAACAATTTTTTAAAAAATTTTAGGTCTTTTTTGTTTAGCAAAAAAATTTAAAAACGCAGAGGTGATTAAATAACACCAAAATAAAGCTCTATTTGTGGGAACAAATTGATAAAAATTCTGTTTGGGTACAGTGTAGCATGACCGCGCAATTGTCATTGGGGGTGTAAGTGCCCAGTATTGAAGTAGTTAATCCCCCAGAACATAAATTATTTTCTGAAAGCAGAGGCCCTGTAGAGTAAAAAAAGATGATCGTTGCAATTTTTATGTCAAATAATATCTGTAATAAACACATTTTCAGGGACGAAATATAATAAAATGGAAATGCATCAAGTAAATAGATACTAAACATGCCAAGTCTTACAATTGCATGCACCCGTGATATTGCAAAAGACTACGGTACCCAAAAATCACCACAGGTGATGCTTTAAAAGTCTTTACTGCTCATCAGTTTAAAATTAACCAGGAGCTCTTGTGCTAGAATTATTGCTCTCACTCTGACGTTTGTGGTGATACGTCACAAATGTGGTGCAACCGCGGTTTACATACATGCGTACCCTAGACTTACGTTTGTGCATGTGTGCAGGGCAAGGGGGGTTACGCAATAAATAAAAAAAAGTTAATACATTATAAATGTTATTTTTTTTAAACGGTTTTCTTTTTACTAGATTGCTATCACAAGGGGTTAATAAACCCCATGTGATAGAATTTACTAACTTTTTTTTGGAGCCTGGAAAACATTGCACCACTGATGAGCAGGTCTGCTGCAGACTGTCAATGTAATCCATCTACCTGTACATCACACTGGGAGGAGGAGCAACGTGCTGACGTCACCGTGTTCGCGTAGGTCCCGGACTGAAGGGCTGCAATCTTCTATGCTCCCTTTTATCTGCATAATTGGAAGTGCGTTACATTACAGTTTATTATTAAAACACCCGAAGATTTTATGCTATGGAAGCTCTTTATTTCTTCATGGGGATCCTGTGTCATCGCGCTCTTTATGAGTGATCAAAGCCCATGAATACACTGTGCCTGCGACTGTTGCTGTGTCCATTAAAGGCCCTGGCTGGGTTTTGAGCAGAAAGCGCAAGTGATCTCCCGTTATAGGAGATCATAGGGAGTCAGTAAGCAGCAGTGAATCTAGTGGAAATCGTACCTTTTTTTTTTCACATCACGTTTCCTTGGGTGTAATATTCTTTATCGCCATGCTGATGTCACTTCATTGGATGGACTTTATTTGTTGTCATTTCTCACTTATTTCATTCAAGTCTTTAGAGGAATACTCACTGTGGAAGCTAAGGGGTTAATCCTCTGCTTTATGTACAAAGGCTTTGTTGATCCTGTATGCACAGATCCTCCCTTTCTTGCATTGTCCCCAAAACATGTCCAGATAAGACAGTGTTACTGGAGTCACGCTGCACATGCTCAGTTTGGTGTGCATTGCTAGAGCGTTTTTTTTTTCCTTCTTGGGAGAGTGCATGTGATCAGCACAGGGCCAATCAGCACTGTCCAGACAGAGGGTCGGTGGTCCTGCATCGTGAAAGGACAGCCAGTGCAGTATGAAAACTCCTCCTACAAGCTTTAACCAGACACGGATAGAAGTCACAAGACTGCTATATACTGCTGATGAGAAAAAGGTATTTAGCAGTTCATATTTACTAAAATAATTGCATTTCCATGTTCTTGTGTACTGTGGGAGACCAGATATAGTGAATGCCGGGTCCTGTGTTTAGTAACACTGCCACTGGCAAGCCTGTACTCTGAGTAAGGGCTCATACACATGGGTGTATTGGGGTATATAACATAATAATAAATATGGCCGTATTCTGGCAGTCGGGAGACACAGGTATTGATTACAGCCACCTATACAGATGAATTACAGGATACGATTGAATGTAGGTACATGCATATCCTTATATACCCCTGGAGGCATGCTATCTGCATCCAGGGGTGTACACACATAGCTATGTATACCCGCATACAGCCATATACCGGGATTCATTTGTACAGGCAGCTGTACTCAACACTTGTGGTTCCTGGACACCAAAAATCAGCCGTATTTTAGGTTCTAGTCACCAATACACCCGTGTGCATGAGCCCTATAGCTTTCTCTTGAGGGATTTGGGATACTTTGTGTTCCCAGGATGTTACTAGAAGGATCGTGAAGGGTGGAAACTGAGTACAAGATAAGTATATCGTTTTTTTTCAGTCATGGCGAGTCTTTACATGGGCCCTAATGTAAGAAGCGGTCCTTGCATTCTACCTCATGGTCCACTTTAACAGCAAAACATATGCCTTACTTTTTATTAATAACATGCATGTTTTTTTGTTATCCTGTATTCTTGCAGTAGAAAGCAGCCATGTGAAATGGTCATTGCTCTCATAACAGTGCCATGTTAATCAGACAGGCCTAACAGTGATAACAGGGTTAGGGGTGGGAGGTGTGACAGTCACAAATATTAGAATAAGCGGGAGCGCGCATTTCTCCTCGTCACCAGCTCACGCGCACTCCTCGAAGGAGCGGCTTCGTGAAACAGCGCATGCGCGGTTCTAGCTTTGCGGGGACCAGCACTAGTTTCAACTGTTAGCCCAAAGAGATACGGCGCACGCTGTTCGCTCGGTACTCACTTGTGAAAGGAGATAGGTTTATCCTTGTCATAGCGGTTCTTGCAGCCGTAGGCAGAACAGGATTGAACCATCGTTGCCCGCTCCCTTCGCCTTGGTGTGTTTCTTCAGGAACGTTCCTAGGCTTGGCAGCTGCTCTTTCACACTGAGAAATTACCGGTGTATTTTAGACCTCCCCGTTTCAGTAGTACGAAGGACGAGGAGGTTTCAGACCTCCCGCTTGTGTGAATATAACAATTTAAAAGAGCGCAAATTAGTGAGTTGTTCTTCTCCCGAGTCCAAGATGGCCGACAACGCTTCAATCGCCGTAACGCTTGTTAAATGAGCGCTCCGTGTGATTTGCTATCGTTGCCCATGTGACCACATTTGCATATGACACGCCCAGTTCTTGCACTGTGTGCGTGATGTTTGCAGTGAAAAAGGAAAAGGGTTTTCAATGGCTGAATATGAGGCGTAGGCTCTATAAAGTTGTAGTTTTTGAATTACTGCATAAAGCTAAAATGGAGCTTGTGGTTGAAAGGAAGCTGTAGGGAGGCAGAGTGTTAGCTGACATTTCAGACCACTCCTGCAAATTCGACTTCTCTGGCTGCTTTCTAATTGTCTTCAATACAATTTAACCACTTCCAGTCTGGGCCAGTTCTGACAATATATGTAAAAAATCTGCATTTTTTTTTTTTTTTGTGCTACAAAACTAATTAGAGCCCCCAGACATTACATATTTTCTGAAAGCAGAGGCTCTGGAGAATAAAATGGTTGTTGCAGGTTTTTTTTGTCGCAAAATATTTGTGCAGTGGTTTATGAAACGCAAATTTTAAGGAAAAATACACCTAAATTAATTTTGTGTCGCACGACAACACAATTGTCAGTTAAAGTAACGCAGTGGCATATCACAAAAAATGGCCTGGTCATGAAAGGAGGTGGGGGGCTTCTGGACTGCCCACAATACATTTACTGCGGGTAGGCTCTGTGGCTGGGCTATATCACTTATGTTATCCAGCTCTTCTGGGTATAGGGTCCGCATGCTTGCCCACCACCACATGTGTGCTGTAATTCGCTACAGTACAAGTTTGACAGCAGGCTCTGGCCAATTATTTTTGGCCTGGACCTGCTGATCAGCTGTAGCGAAGCACAGCACAGCCTGTTTCCATGTTTGTAAATACAGGCACAGGTTCTGGACAGTTTTCTCTTGGAGCCTTTTCGGTTTCCAGAAGAAAAAAAAAGCCAGACGTGTGAATAAAAACAGCACACTGACACTTTCACATGCCTAGTTAGGCACTTTTAACCCCTTGATCGCCCTCCAGTTAACCCTTTCACTGCCCTGTCACCAGCGTCATTAGTACAGTGTACTAATCACTGTATTGGTGTCACTATGACGTAAGATTGCGTTAGCTCCCCCCCTAGATAGCATCAGATTGTCCGCCACACTATCACCATCCACATTCAACCTTTTGATTGCCCGCAACACTTTCACAGACACATTATACTGCCAGTACTAGTATAGTGTATGAACAGATCAGTATCTTTAATCAGGATCATAACTATAACTAGTGTCCCCAATAGTATAGCATCCCCCAAAATGCAGTGTTAGCAGCATCAGCCCCATTCACTGCCAGCACTTGTGTTTATCCCCACCCCCAACAAGTGCAAGTGTCACTATAATTTCTGATCACTGCGACATCTGATACATTGTACGCAAAACCACAGTTTTTGAAAGATCAGACCAAATGTCTTCTAGCAGTAGCAAGTACATTTTATTTCTAGCGTTTCAAGCAGTCGCTGACAGCCAGGATCTCTTTTTCCAGTGAGTCACACTAGGTACCTGTAAATTTAGTGACCAAAATGTCGCATCAAAGGTACTCTAGTGATCTAGTGAAGAAGCCTACAGGTTTATGAACATGTCAGATGAGAGCAAAGGGGAAGACTCACTGACACAATCCGCCTCAGAATACAAACCTGTAGAAAACAGCGCACCCTGACAGGTAGCACGGACAATGGAGAAGATATCCCTGTTAAGATCAGGCTTACTCAACCCCAGGTTGCAGAGGTGTTAGAAATGCAGTTATGCTCAAAAGGTCCAAGTACTAGCGTTGCACTACTTTTTTGTGATCTGGCAAGCGCTCGCAGCCTAGTACATCGTGGCCTTTTAAACACCAGCACTGCAGTATCTCACAGTGACCTGGCAAGTCCAAGCTGGTGAGGTGTCTAGCACTAGTAGCGTTCCTCAGCCACAAAAAAAAATTAATTGCGGTCATATTGGTCCACAGACCCGATTCATCATATGCCCATGTTCTCTGCTGCAATGGCCATGCCTAGATATGATCATATAATGCATTTCTACGACTATACCCTCTGTACTCTCTGCCCTGGCATCTATGCCCCCCATTCGGTATGTTCCACAGAGGGTGCAGGTTAGGCTAGAATGCTGTCCTGACTCCATGTAATCCACAGAACATGTAGAGAAAACTCTCAGCCACTGCACACCATACAAGCTCAGTGTGCAATAAGTGATAGCAGCCTCAGTCTAACTCCATCCAGGCAACGCCCCCTGACATGTTTCACCCCACCCATGGAAACATGTCGGGGGATGGCCTGGATGGAGTTAGCTTGAGGCTGCTATCACCTATTACATGCTGGGCTTGTATGGTGTTCAATGGCTGAGATTTTTATATACTTGTTCTGTGGAAAATACCCTCTGTCATCATCGGGGTGACCCTGACTATAATCGGCTCCACAAAATTTGGCCCCTCGTAAATTACCTGTCCCAAAAGTTTGCAGATGTGTATATGCCCTCTCCGTAGACGAGTCCCTCATACATTTCCCTGGCAGGCTTGCAACTAAGCAATATCTCCACATCAAGCGTGCCAGATGTGGGGTCAAAATGAGCTCTGTGAAAGGGCAATAGGCTATACATATCATTTTAGAATTTACAAGGGAAATGACAGTCATGTGGAGCCCCCTGAATGCCCAGAATACATTGGAAGCAGTGCCAAGATGAGTACGGGACTTGGTTTTACCCTTGTTCCAGAAGGGGTACCAATTGTACATGGACAACTTCTATGCAAGCATACCACTTTTTAGACACTTATTCCATTGTTGTCTTGTTAACACCTGACTTGTAAGGCTGGGTTCACACTTATGCAAATTGGATGCAGGTTTCCTCACATCCAAATCGCATGACAGGAGACTAACTGGCTCTTAATTAAGCCAGTTCACACAGCACCAGGGAGGCTGCGGTCCGCACTGGAAAAGAGTCCTGTGTGTCTTTGGCTCAGTTTCAGGTCCGAATTCAGGCAAATCTTCGCACCTGAACACACACCTAAAACGGAGAACAGGGACGCACCGGACCCCCTGCTGCAAGCTGCTGCTAGTCTGAACCCAGTCTAAAGGGGGAGAAAGCCTGCATGCGGAATGATGAATTATTTGCAGTGAAGTGGAAGGACAAACAGGATGTTTTCGTCCTGTCTTTCATTCACGCAGGCACGGCATCTGGTGTCATTGAAAAGCCTCTGTGTCTACGAATATAATCTAAATATGAGAGGGGTGGACTTCAACTACCAAATTAAAGCAGATTTCCACCCTTTTTTTTAGTTTACTAAAAGTCAGCAGCTACAAAAAGTGTAGCTGCTGACTTTTAATAAACAGACACTCACCTGTCCCATGGTCCAGCGATGTGGCCGCCCAAAACCTCGATCCTCTCCACGGAGCCATCATTGCAAGTGTGGGCACCCAGCTGTGACAGCTTGCGGCTTAATGGGCGGGTGCGCACTGCGCATGCGGGAGTCGCGCTGTGCTCTCCTAGTGGCTAGGCAATCATCTGGGACCTGTGTCACGAAGATTGCAGAGAGGGAGGGGCCGCCTGGGGGAAGAGGAAGAGTCGCCAATGCGGTGAGAGGATGCAAGCAGGAAGTGGAACAGGAATTACCTGTCAAAAACCCGGTACCCACTCCCCCCTCCAAAATAAATGACATGCCACCCCTCTCATATTTAAACTATATTCGTAGACACAGAGGCTTTTCAATGACACCAGATGCCGTGCTTGCATGAATGGAAGACAGGACGAAACCAGGTACCCACTCCCCCCCTCAAAAAAAAATTACATGCCAAATGTGGCATATAAGGGGGCGAGGAGTGCTTCAAGTGGAAGTTCCACTTTTGGGTGGAACTCCACTTTAAGCTGTATTTAGCTTCCCGCAGAGCTAGACACTGGTACAAAAAGCTTTCTATATGTACAACCCTCTAGTGTGTGCTATTACTACTAGTGTAGTGTAGGTAAAATATAGTTGGCTCTGGGATAAAACCTGAGTCATTGAATCTGGGTCAGGGTTACTAAAGTTAAGGGCTGGATGACTCATCCTGGCAGCTCTCTGGTGCCTCCCCCTGTTTCTAGACTATTAGAGAATGTTCTGGAACTAGTGGGTGGAGGTGAGGAGGGGCTGCCTTGAATATTTATGGGCCCTCAGCCAATCCCCAGGAGTGGGCCTGACAGGGGACTGAGAAACCCATAAATAGACATGGGCCATGCAAGCAGGAGGAGTTGGGTGGAAGATGGAGAAGCAGTGCTGAGGGAGGCTATCGTGGCCCTTGAGGGACCCCCTCCAGCGGGGGTTTACCTCTGGCTGGAGCTCGGGAAGCTGCTCTGAAAGGATCCCACCACAGGAGGCAGTTGGAGGGATTCAAGCCGGAGAGGCAGCGAAGAGAGCAAGGAGAGACAGTGAGTAGATCAGCACAGTGTAGGGACACACAAGGGGAAAGACTGCCAGCTGTACCAGTGCTCTCTCGCAGACAGCAGTCTTCATCAAACCTTGCCCTGGGGAATGTGCATGTCAGTCAGGAGGACTGGCAACAGGAAGACAGCCAGGTGGTCTAGCATTTTCTGCAACCAGTGTAATTGGGATCAGTGACCACAGGGAAGCAGAAGGAGAGGATATATGCAGTTTCACTCTGCATGTGCTACTTTTCATGGGACTGAAAGGTCCTGCCTGTAATGGGCAAGAGGCCTGTCAGTTCCCTCAGGAGTGAACCAGCAGAAGCTGTGCAATGGGGAACAAAGTTTGTGCAGGTGGAAGACTGAAGAGGAGTCTGTAAATAGGGAGGAGGTGTCCCTGAAGTCAACTTGCTTTCACACTGGGCATTCCACGATCCCTTACCTCACCCAAGTTATCATCCCCTAATAAAACAAGAAGAAGAGGAAAGGAAATGGGACTTTACATGAGGCATGTCATTGTGTACAGAATAATACATCTGTCTGTATTGATTTAACATCTCAATCCCATACGATCATCCATGATTCTTCAATATGAAATTGACACACAATACACCCAGGAGTTGTGATGAGAAAAGATGCAACGTCCACCTCTAAATACACTGCCGCTTACCGACTCCTGTTGATCTCCTATTATGGGAGACCACACACACTTTTGGCTTAATACCCAGCCCGGGCTTTAAGGTAAGTAATGGCCTCAGCATCTCTTGAATTGCAGCCCATTACTCTGGGACTTGCATGAACACGGTGACATCAGTATGTCGCTCCTCCCTAGGATGTCCCTCCAGCTAGCAGTTCTCTTCCCAAGTCTATACAGTGGAGAGGGGAGGGGCCTTTGATCCGGGCAGGCACCAGTTTCAGTGCACAAGTGAGTCACTCTGCTTGTACACTCTTGCCGATACCTGCTCGGGTCAGAGGCCTCTCCCCTCTCCACTGTATAAACTCAGGAAGAGAACTGCTAGCCAGAGGGACATCCCAGAGACACTACAGGGAAGCAGTGTGTACAAGGGGTGTATTCATTGTGTTTCATCCAGAACAGCGAGTGAAGTCATATCTAACCTGTGTGTCCTACTGTAACAATACCCCCTCTTATCACACTGTCTCCGACCTGTCAAACTGCCCCCCAACCTGTCACACTTCCCCCCCACCTGTCCCACTGCCCACCCCAGCTGTCATTGCCCACCCCACCCCACCTGTCATATTGCCCACCCCACCCGTCACATTGTCCCCCGTTACACTGCCCCTCTGTCATACTTCCCTCCTCTCACACTACTCCCATTATACTGCCCCCTCTTGTTACACTGCTCTCCTCTTTTGATAATGCTCCCTCATCACACTCCCCCCTTTTATCACACTGCTCCCCTTCTTTCACACTGTCCCCCTCCTGTCATACTTCCCAGGTACCCTTCTCCTGTCATACTGCCCCCTCTTGGAACACTTTCCCCATCATACTGCCCCTCTGTCACACTGAGGCGTGGTCTGAGCATGACCGAGTGAAGACGCACGATACAAGAGCTCCCAGCTCTCCACCTGCTCCAGGTGAGACAGCTCTGTCAGGTATCAGCCTAGTGGCCTGCACTCAGGGAGACAGCGGGAGACTAAAACCTCCCACAAGGCAGCCAAAGCAGCTAAACTTGGAGAGCTGAAATCTGAAATCCAGCAGTTCTTCCCTGCCGTGCAGGGATCGGGATCCGGGAGTAAGAAAGCAGACGCACTGAACCAAGCCATTAAGAGCCCGTCTGTGCAGACAGCCCAGACTTCGCTAGCTGTGAGGATGAGCTTGGAAGTGTCAGAAACCATGAAATCAGACCGAGACAGAAGTACAGTTAAATCACACTTATTTAATAATAAAAGTAAATAGAGTAAACGTAGTCAAAACATAGCCAGAGTTCCGGAACCGGAATGGATAGTCAGTGTCACGTACCGTTGCCCGAGATTCTGAGGGTGGCCTCTTGCACAGTCCTGGTTCGAGCACCCCTGGTGGTGGAGACAGGGACTGCCAGGGCAATGGAAGGGTGCAGGTGCCTGCAGGCAGAAGGCTGAAGCTTGGAGACACGGGAACCTGAGTCGAGAAGATGTGGAAACTGATCACCAGACTTGTTCAGCGGGAGCCAGATCAGGATCAACTGCAGAGTCAGGAACAGGCAGAAGTTGGCAACAGGCTGGCAGCGGGGTACAAAATCAGAAGACATAGCTGTAGTCATAAGTCCAAGCCAAGGTCAGTATTGTAAACAGAGGCAGATAATCAGGCAAGGAAGATCCAAGAGAATGGTCAGAGTATTTCAGGAACAAGGTCAATCAGGCAGAGCAGTAAACAGGGACACAGGAACAAGCTGAAGACAATCCAGCACTGACACTAGGCAGACTCTCTGTTTAAATAGGACGCCATGCGCCAGGATTCGTGGATGCGTGTGTGTGCCAACGCGCACTCGCTCGTATGGATGCGCCATTGCGCATTCCTGCTCTGAACCTCACTCGTATCTGTCTAAGGATCCCCGCATGCGCATTGGCGTTAGAGGAACGGAGATTGGCAGCTGCTGCATGGAAACTAGCGCTTGCTGGATGGGTTCTCTGACAGTCAGACAAGCCAAACATCAGGGAGCCGGAGATGAGCGTAGTAAAACAGCAAGCAGGATCTGGAGCCAGAAGAGATGTCAGCCAAGCAAGTCTTTCAACAGGAATGCAGGAGAGCGTCTCTGTGATGTTGACTAAGGCGAAGGCAGAGAAACTCTGGGCTAGGCGGCTTAAGTAGGCAGGACTGACGAGCAGGATATCATCAACAGCTGAGTAACTGTGGAGAGTTAAGAGCTGGCAATTAGCTGACAGCTGAGCGGCCAGCTCAGAGAAGGAAGGGCTGAGCCCAGCCCTGACAGTACCCCCTCCTCCAAACGTACAGGAGGCTTCTGCAAGCGCTCCTTAAAATAGAGTCTTTTCTGGAGAGTCTGGAGTCAATGAGGATGGCAAACATGATCAACTTCTCCAGCTCAGTGGGTATATCTCGGCTGCTATTTCACCCTTGATGGAATCCGAGAGACCATGAGAAAAAGCAGCCATGAGGGCCTTATTGTTCCAATCAACTTCTGCTGCCAGAGTACGGAATTCAATGGTGTAGTCTGTTTGATGGACATGAGGCACTTGGCAGCAAAAGTGGAGCATGCGGGAACGTCAAATACTCTTTTAAAGGAGGCCACAAACACAGGGTAACTCAAGACAACAGGTTTTTGCATCTCCCATAGAGGGTTTGCCCAGGCCAAGGCTCTCTCAGAAATCAATGATATTAGGAAACCTACTTTGCTTCTGTCCGTGGAAAACGCCTGGGGCAGCATCACAAAGCATATCTCAACCTGGTTGAGAAACCCTCTGCATTGAATTGGATCGCCCCCAAATCACTGGGGAAGCGGAGCGGAACCAGACATACCTCTTATATAACTTGAGGCGGGTGCCTGCACAGAGACTGGCTCAGCAGCAGGGACAGACTGCAACTCATGTTGTACCGGAGCAGCCACAGTCGGAGATTCCAGGTGAGCCGTTCGACTCAGGAGAATTTGTAATGCCATGGCAAACTGATCCATGCAGTGATCGTGCTCATCCAATCTGGAAAAAATATTACCAGCAAGTGGATTGACTGTAACTTCTGAATTCATGGCCTTCGCCTACTGTCAGAAACCATGAAATCAGATCGAGACAGAAGTACAGTTAAATCACACTAGTTTAATAATAAAAGTAAATAAAACAAACGTAGTCAAAACATAGCCAGTTCAGGAACCGGAACACATAGTCAGACAAGCCAAATGTCAGGGAGCAGGAGGTGAGTGTATTAAAACAGGAAGCAGCATCTGGAGCCAGAAGGGATGTCAGCCAAGCAAGTCTTTCAACAGGAATGCAGAAGAGCGTCTCTGTGAGGTTGACTAAGGCGAAGGCAGAGATCCTCTGGGCTGGACAGCTTAAGTAGGCAGGACTGACGAGCAGGATATCTACAACAGCTGAGTACCTGTGGAGAGATAGGAGCTGGCAATTAGCCGACAGCTGCGCGGCTAGCTCAGAGAAGGAAGGGCTGAGACTAGCCCTGATAGGATACCACACAGAGACCACAGATGACGTGTCGGTGGCCGGCAGACTTCCTCTTCAGCGTGGGGATGTGGAGCCGGGGAGTCTGAAGGTGGAAGATCTGAAAACACTTATACATGCTCTCACCACCTAAGCAGATATAGAGGCTCTTATCTCCAAGGTAGAAGAAGCACATCATAAGGAGCTGCAGCTGGTGCGGGTGGAACTACAAACACTGTCAGAACGTCTGACAGATGGTGAGGCAACATCACAAATGCTGGAGCAGCCAGTGACCATACTAGAGAGAGATAGGCTCTCCCAGATGGATACAACAGTGGCACTAGAGTTGGAGGACCTGGAGGACCGAAGTCGTTGTAGTAATCTGTGGCTCCGAGGTATTCCAGAAGCTACAAACCAGAAAAATCTTCAGGATATGGTAAAGTCTATTTTCCAAAAGCTAGGGGATACTATACCCCTGAATCTGGAGCTCAATAGGGTTCACAGAGCGTTGGGGCCCAAGTCTAGGGATCCTAACTGCCCCTGTGATGTAATATGCATCCCTTAGCACATAGGGAGGCTATACTGAGGAAAGCATGGGAGGCAGGAACGATAGACTTTAAGGGGGTGCAGTTGAAGATTTTACCTGATTTAGCATAAGCTAAATTGCAGCATAGAGCCCTGCTTCGTCCAGTATTAGAACAGGTACGAGAGTTGGGCGGTACCTACCGTTGGAGATTTCAAATCTCGGTTCTGATACGAAAAGGCTCTTCTTCATTTTGCTTCGATTTCGAGTTGACTTACCAGAGCTTTTTTCATTTTTGGGCATTGAACCATTCTTGGTCCCAGACTGGCTGCAATTATTTCCACGAATGTCAAACCGTAAAGAGGCCACAGCAACATAAAAATATAGACAGACTTATCAACCTATTGAGGGGGGATTTGAGGAAAACTTTGGATTTCATTTTTTGGGGAGAACGGGTGTTTTCCTTTTTTTAGGAGGCCTATATATTTATAGTGGTCCTCGATTTTGAGTCTATTCCAGGCGACAGGACAATCTGGATGTATGGGCAAAATATATGGAATGGTTGGGGGAGGGTATATATGTTTATGTCTAGCAGGGAATTGGATGTGACGTGGCACACACACTATAGCACACATGGCGACCTCCATCCCTAAATTAGTTTATAGAAAAGGAGAGCTGTGGGACTTTAAATGAGGCGGCCGCTATGTCAGATATAGACAAAAACATAAAGTTGAAGTTACAGTACATGATTTATTGTTACATTGAAGAAAAATATTGTATCAAATAGGTAGTCACATGACTTACACTAAATTTGCTGCTACATAGCATGCAATACAATTAGGAATTAGACAAAATAAATATACATGATAAGATAAATGGGTTAAACAACATGTATTATAGAAACAGGTAACTTTTGGCAGCTAGTGGCACTCAACGCGTTTCCTGGCATTACAGCCATTCATCAGGAGTGTTAAGAAGTAATGTACTGGAAAGGAAATGGACAGGGGTTAATGATAATGCCCTTCGAATAAGGGAAGACAAAGAGATTATATCCCAACAAGGTGGAGATAAATTGGAATACTTACTACACAGCCTCAAGGCCAGGTCCGGTATCGGCCAAGGAACACAGGGGTAACAGGCATGATGTCTCCACCGGGGTTAAGACGGGGGGACTGTCCAAGGACGGAGGACAGTGCCCGGAGCCCAACACCGTGGTCACAGCATGATCCAATAAACTATGTGTGCACAAATTGTGCATAGTGTTCCTGAAAAAAATATGTCAAAAAGGGATTAATTTCATGTGCAAAAGTGGAAAAATATCTATGTGTTCCCAGAAGGGGACTACATGAGGGGGTGTATGTGAAATAAAACCAAGTAGAGGGTAGAAAAAACATACCAAAGGAGGATGATTGATCTCCCAGCAAAGAGGGTAACCTGTGTGTGGGATGAGTGTGTGCTTCCTTGTGATTGAGTCAAGCAAATTAACTGCTGCTCCAAGGCTACTATATACTCCCATTCCCAGGGAGGGGCCCCATCAGTGTCATGCCTGATTGGCCAATCTGCACAAAAGAGGTGAGGAGGATATTCCCAGCTGCATGTGGAGGAGCCATCAGCAGTGGGTCTCCACCCATCTTGTGCATGGCTAAGGATGGAAAAAGGACATTAAAACAACATTGATGACACCGCCGATTGCGGTGTTGAAGCATGACACCAATGAGCAGGAGGCCAGGGGCGGAGGGACAGGCTGCTGCACATCGCAACCCCGGAGACAGAGAAAACACCCGACCCCCCTCAAACCCAAGCTGAACTGGACAAGGGATTGGGAGGTGATCTAAAAAAGGATATTGGGTCGAAGGTAATACATAGGGAGATATTAACATAAGGATCTAAGTGGGAATAAAGAATAAATCTAGGTAGATGGTGATAGGATAGATAACTACCCTTTTCCTTGGGACCCCCCCCCTTTTTTTTTTAATCTTATAAGAATTGTGATCACTTGTTTTCACAAAGGGTATAAGTAGAGGATAAGGAACCAAGTATTGAGGGAAAAGATGTGATTAGGTGATCAACAATTGTACTAATAAGTTAATACGGAGAGACTGCCCTACATTTAATAACCCTCACCCCTTGCCCTCTTCTTCTTTCTCCCCCTTGGGATATATTAAATTTATTTTGGATAATAGGGACACATGAATACAAAAGCACGTAATTTATTTACACAAGGGGAAGGGTGTATATTAGGAGGAGAATAGGATTTCGAGGGAAATGTTTTTTTGTATTGTTTTTTATTACATGGAGGCTAGTTTTTTTATTTTTTTTTTCTAGTTATTGTGTGGGTAAACACGGGAAACACGTGAATGCAGGAAGAAATATCCCTTTGTTTTTGTTTTTTTGTTTTTTTAAGAACGCAAGGGGAAGTTGACATAGGGAATAAATACGAAGGGGATTATTTTAACCACAAGGATATAAGAACACAAGAGGACATAATATTTCACAAGAGATAGAAAATAAAATACACAAACAAAAGAGTATATTAAATCACATTAAAACACAATATGGAAGTTGGGTTATACGGGCAATAGGGAGAAGAATTAAGTAGGAAAGGGGTTGTAATCATAAGAACAGAATAGAGGGCTAGGGGCCGGAATTCAATATTATTGGTAACAGGGAATATATAGGGGCAAACTGGGGGAAAGGAACAGGGAACTTAAAAGAAAGGGAAAGAGAGAGGAGATTTTTTTAAGGAAGGAAGAGATTTAATATTAAGGGAAATTGAGTAAATACGGTGGTCCACTCCCCCCCCCCTTTCTTTTCCCTCACATTTCCTCTTCTTAGATATATTCTTTAGATATATTATATTATATAAAATATATAAATATATATAATTTTATATTTATATATTTTTATTTTGTTCAAGACTAATGAGAATGAATATGAATCATGCTTATATATATGCATTATTACTGTGACTGTAACTATGTTATAATTATGTGTTGAAGTGTTGATTTTGCTTTAAACTAATAAGTGTCAGTATAGAAAAGCTGTCTAGCTTTAAACTTACTTTATGGTTTGGAGGAGCTGGTGGAGGTAACCGGGGACTTTCTTCTCCGGGTTATGCTCAATTACTTCCCCCCATTAGGTTAGCACTCATATAGGATAGAGGTGGTAGGTAGGTTGAGTGCTTAAAGCTAATTGGCTTTAGTTACCCTTATCCTCTCTCATCCTCTCCTCTCCTGACTCTTCGGGTGCCTGTGTTTTGAGTGCGGGGTATAAGAAAGGGTTGCCCTCTCAATAATGTCCCTTAATGTTAAGGGATTAAACACCCCTGAAAAGTGATGCATACTTCTTCAGGACCTGAAAAGGTCAGGGATTGATATAGCATTTATTCAGGAAACATATTTTAGGGAGAACAGCCTTACTCTAATTACAAATAGAACCTTCCCAATAGTTTATCACGCTACCAATCCTGTTGCTAAGATGAGGGGGGTGTCTATTCCGATCTCTAGTAAGATTCCATGGTCATATTCAGAATCTCTGGTGGACACTGGGGGGCAATATTTGCTTTTGAAGGGTAAGATTGGGGGTAGGGGTAACCTTGGCCTCTTTTTATGCCCCTAATACACAACAGGAACCTTTTTTTAGGACATTTTTAGATAAGCTTTCGGGATTCCTGGAGGGTCAGTTGATCCTCGGGGGAGATCTGAACATCCCCTTGTATCCCAGGGAGGATACCTCTTCAGGGGTTTTGGCTGCACATCCAGGCGCCCGGAAACGGATCTCTTGGTCTCTTCATGGAGCGAGATTAGTGGATGTGTAGCATCTTTTTCATTCTGGAGAGAGAGATTGCTCTTATTATTCAGCCCCACATAAGACATACTCTCGTATTGATTATTTCTTTATTCCACATAATCAACTACACTCATTAGATGAAGTTACTATCGAAAGGATCACCTGGTCAGACCATGCGCCAATCTTTTTGAAATATAACCTTTCAGATGCCCAACTCCCCGGTCCTGCGACATGGAAAATGAAAGCCTCCTACAGGACTCCTCTGTTTTGGAGGAGGTCCTCAGAGAGGCAAAATGGTATTTCCAGATTAATGACACACCGGATTGTAACCCTGGCGAGATTTGGGAGGCCCACAAAGCAGTGATACAGAGAGTCTTGATTAAAAATGGTGCCAGGATTAAAAGAGAGAGAGAAGCAAATCTTTATTGGCAGATATCCATCGCTTAGAGACCTTGCATAAACAGGTTCCCACCCTAGTTGTGGAACTGGATCTTTTGACTGCCTGTAGTCAGTTCATAGACTTACTTTTGTATAAAGCTAAAAGAGAAATACAGGTAGGAAGAAAACAGAGTTATGAATATGGTAATAAATGTGGCAAACAACTAGCCAGCTCCCTGAGGGAACAGCAATTAACCACTTGCCGACCGCCGCACGACGATATACGTCGACAGAATGGCACGTACAGGCAGGAGGGCGTATATATACGTCCCTACCTGTCTGCGGGTGGGGGGCCCGATCGGGCCCCCCCCCCCCAGTGCCTGCGGCGGTCGGCATCGTTGGGGGAGCGATCGGAGATGAGGGGGAGGCCACTCATTCGTGGCCCCCCCCTCGCGATCGCTCCCAGCCAATGAAACACTTCCTCTATCCCCGTCATGTAAACAGGGCTAGAGGAAGTGATGTCATCCCTAACAGACGCGGGTGGGGGGCCGATCGGGCCCGCCCCCGTGTCTGTAAATTGTCCGGGACATTGGGGGAGGGATCGGAGATGAGAGGGGGGCACTCATTCGTGCCCCCCCCCCTCGCGATCGCTCCCAGCCAATGGAATGCTTCCCCTGGCTCTGTATTGTGTACAGAGCCAGGGGAAGTGAGGTCATCTCTCCTCGTGGCGGTCTTTTCGAACCGACGCCGAGGAGAGAAGACACGTGAGTTGCACAACACTACACCTACACTACACTACACTAACAGTAGAACATTCTAGGCACACTTTTCACACCCCAGCCCCCCCCGATTGCCCCCCTGCACCCCCTGTCACAGTGACACCAAAGCAGTTTTTTTTTTTTTTTTTTTTTTTTTTACTGTTAACTGCATTGGTGCATTGTGACCCTAATAACTGTTAGGGCAGTTAGATTTAGCCCCCTTTAGGTCTAGGAACCCCCCCTAATAAAGGTTTAACCCCGTGATCACCCCCGTCACCAGTGTCACTAAGCGATCGTTTTTTTTGATCGCTGTATTAGTGTCACAGTTGACGCTAGTTAGGGAGGTAGGTATTTAGGTTTGCCGCAGCGTTTTATAGGGTCAGGGACCCCCCATATACTACCTACTAAAGGTTTTAACCCCCTGAGTGCCCCCTAGTTAACCCTTTCACCAGTGATCACCATATAACTGTTACGGGTGACGCTGGTCAGTTAGTTTATTTTTTATAGTTTCAGGGCACCCGCCGTTTATTACCTAATAAAGGTTTAACCCCCTGATCGCCCGGCGGGTGATTTAAGTAAGGTTTTAGAGTCAAATAGGGTCTGCGTCGCCCCAGGCAGCGTCGGGTTAGTGCCAGTACCGCTAACACCCACGCACGCAGCATACACCTCCCTTAGTGGTATAGAATCTGAACAGATCGATATCTGATCAGATCTATACTAGCGTCCCCAGCTGTTTAGGGTTCCCAAAAACGCATTGTTAGCGGGATCAGCCCAGATACCTGCTAGCACCTGCGTTTTCCCCCCTCCGCCCAGCCCACCCAAGTGCAGTATCGATCGATCACTGTCACTTACAAAACACTAAGCACACATAACTGCAGCGTTCGCAGAGTCAGGCCTGATCCCTGCGATCGCTTACAGTTTTTTGGTAGCGTTTTGATTCAGTCGCTAACAGTCAGGAGCTTTTTTTTTTCCTGTGAGTCTCACTAGTGTACTACTAAATTTAGAGCCCAAAATGGCAAGTCAAACGTACACTAGTGAACAGGCCTACTTGTTTCTGAGTGTGACAGATAGTGAAGAGGAGGTCACTCATCTGACAGAATCAGGCTCAGAATACGACCCAGTAGACGACAGCGGCTCCATGACAGATAGCTCTGACGGCGGAGTTGTGGTCCCTGCTAAGGTCAGGCGTACCAGACCCCAAACTCCTTCTTCTGTTGTTGAGGTGCAGGAACCGCAGGTAGCTCGTAGGAGGCAGAGACGTACTAGAGCCGCTATTCCTTCTGGTGAACAGGCAAGCACCAGCGGCCTAGTACACCCTGGACGTAGTCAAACCAGCACTGCAGTATCACGTGGTGACGTGGCGAGTCCCATAAGTGCAGTTTCAGCTGGCGAGGTGGCAAGCACAAGTAGTGTCCCGCTGCCACCAAGAAGACGACAAAGACAGGCCCGTCGTGCCCATAGTGCCCTTCCTGCAGAATTTGCCAATCCTGATTGGGTGCCCACCACTTCTGCAGAACCCGTACTTACCCCATTCACTGGCCAACCCGGTATTCAGGTGGAAACAGCTGATTTTACGTCACTTGATTTTTTTTCGCTGTTTTTCACCGAAGATCTCTATAGATCTATTGTGGACCAAACCAATTTGTACGCTGGTCAACACATCGCTGCTAATCCCCAGTTGTCCACCCTTGCCAGAGATTGGAGACCAATTACGGTCCCCGAATTTAAGATCTTTCTGGGCCTTTCCCTCATCATGGGCGTAGTTAAAATGGGTACGTTGCGTTCATATTGGTCCACTGAGCCAATGTACCATATGCCCGTGTTCTCTGCCTCCATGTCCAGGGCACGATACGAACAGATTTTGCGGTTCATGCACTTCAACGACAATGAACTCTGTCGTCCTCGTGGAGACCCTGCATACGATCGGCTCTATAAAATTCGGCCCCTCATAAACCATTTCAACCAACGTTTTGCAGACTTGTTTACTCCCCATCAAGTTGTCTGCGTTGACGAGTCCCTGATTAAGTTTACTGGCCGCTTGTCATTCAAACAATACCTTCCCAGCAAGCGTGCCAGATACGGGGTCAAGATGTATAAGCTCTGTGACAGGGCCACAGGCTATACATGTAAATTTATGGTTTATGAGGGCAAAGATAGCCACATAGAGCCGACAAACTGCCCTGACTACATAGGGAGCGCTGGCAAGATTGTGTGGGACTTGGTGTCACCCTTATTCGGAAAGGGGTACCACTTGTACGTGGATAATTATTACACGAGCGTGCCACTGTTTAGTCATTTGTTTGATCATCAGATTGGAGCATGTGGCACCGTGCGACCTAATCGCCGGGGCTTTCCCCAGCGGCTTGTAGAGTCCCGTCTTAGGCTGGGGGAGAGAGCCTGCTTGAAGTGTAATAACTTGCTCGCTATGAAGTGGAGGGATAATAAGAATGTTTTCGTTCTTACCTCCCTTCATGCAGACACGACGGTCCAAATTACTACGGCGGCTGGTGTTGTGACGAAACCCCTCTGTGTCCACGAGTACAACCAAAACATGGGAGGGGTGGACCTCAACGACCAGTTGTTGGCGCCGTACCTAGTTGCCCGTAAGGCTAGACGCTGGTACAAAAAAGTGTCTATTTACCTTTTCCAATTGGCTTTGCTGAATGCTCATGTGCTATACGGAGCTTCAGGACGTACTGGATCCTTCCTTAAATTCCAGGAAGAGATCATCGGAGCCCTTCTGTTTCCAGACGGTGCTCCGCCTCACATTCCCCAACCAAATGCAGTTAGCCGGCTGCATGAGCGGCATTTTATTTATGTCCTCCCGAGTACCCCTACCCAACAAGCCCCCCAAAGAAAATGTCGTGTCTGCAGAAAGCGCGGATTTAGGCGTGACACCCGCTATTATTGTGCCCGCTGTCCTGACAATCCTGGTCTTTGCATCGGTGAATGTTTTGAACGCTACCATACACTAGTTGAGTATTAGCGTAGGGTACAGCATTGCACAGACTAGGCACACGTTCTCAAGAATGCCATCGCATTTTGAGACCAAAACCGATGGAACCGTTACAACAGTTCCGTTAGAACTGTTACAGTTACAAACAAAAGTTTAAAAAAAAAAAGGAAAAAATAAAAAAACAAAAAAAATATAAAATAAAAAAAACAAAAATAGTTGTTTTATTGTTCTCTTTCTCTCTATTCTCTCTCTCTATTGTTCTCCTTTTTACTGTATTCTATTCTGCAATGTTTTATTGTTAACCATTTTTTTTGTTTTCAGGTACGCCATTCAGTTGCAGCGCCGATTTATCTATCTTGACAGCAACAGCGTTTGCTCCCACGATACATAAAGCCGTGACTCCAACGCTGTAGGAGGTGATTTCACCACCACAGTTAAAAAAAAAAAGAGCATATATGCCGAAGCATAGGGGCAGCAGAGGGCGGAGGAGCGATTTGCTCCTAATGCCGCCTACATACGGTTGAAATTCCGACGGAGGCTTGCCCGTGGAAAATTCCGACCGTGTGTACGCGGCATAACTTTTTTGCGGGAGGATGCCCCCATGCTTCGGCATATATATATTTTAGGCACAGGTTGCATTAAAAAATGTTTTATTTTTTACTATGTTTTTTTTGGTATTTGCTTTGCAGGTATGGTAAATCTTACTGTTATACTGTAATGTTACTTTGTTTTATTGTTAACCATAATTTGCTTAGCAGGTACGCCATTCAGCTGCAGCGCGGATTTATTTATCTTGACAGCAACAGCGCTTGCTCCCACGATACATAAATCCGTGACTCCAGCGCTGTTGGAGGTGATTTCACCACCACAGTTAAAAACAAAATGGTGCATGTATGCCCATCATTAGAAGTGGGTGGATGAAGGGAGGTTCTAATGGTGGGCATACCCACCGATCAATCTTTTTTTTTCGTTCAGCCCACAGGCTGCATGAAAAAAAAGATTACAATATATGCCAAACAAGGGCCAGCAACGTACTGGTATGTTGCTGGACTTTGAGTGGTTATACCAGAATGATGCCGGCAGGATTAGGCATTATCTTGGTATCATTCTTTTCAGCCAGCGGTCGGCTTTCATGTAAAAGCAATCCTAGTGGCTAATTAGTCTCTAGACTGCTTTTACAAGCAGTGGGAGGGAATGCCCCCCCCCTCCCACCGTCTTCCATGGTTTTCTCTGGCTCTCCTGTCCCAACAGGGAACCTGAGAATGCAGCCGGTGGTTCCGCCAGCTGACCATAGAGCTGATCAGAGACCAGAATGGCTCCAATCATCTCTATGGCCTAAGAAACCGGAAGCTACGAGCATTTCATGACTTATATTTCGCCGGATATAATCAGCGCCATTGGGAAATTGGGAAAGTATTTTATCACACCGATCTTGGTGTGGTCAGATGCTTTGAGGGCAGACGACAGATCTAGGGTCTAATGGACCCCAATTTTTTCAAAAAAGAGTACCTGTCACTACCTATTGCTATCATAGGGGATATTTACATTCCCTGAGATAGCAATAAAAATGATAAAAAATATATATAAATGAAAGGAACAGTTGAAAAATAAAATAAAAAAGCAAAATCAATAATAATAAAAAAAAAAAAAAAAAAAAAAAAGCACCCCTGTCCCCCCCTGCTCTCGCGCAAAGGCGAACGCAAGCGTCGGTCTGGCGTCATATGTAAACAGCAATTGCACCATGCATGTGAGGTATCACTGCGAAGGTCAGATCGAGGGCAGTAATTTTAGCAGTAGACCTCCTCCGTTAATCTAAAGTGGTAACCTGTAAAGGCGTTTAAATGCTTTTAAAAATGTATGTAGTTTGTCACCGCTGCACGTTTCTGCGCAATTTTAAAGCATGTCGTGTTTGGTATCTATGTACTCGGCCTAAGATCTAATTTTTTATTTCATCAAATATTTGGGCAAGATAGTGTGTTTTAGTGCATTAAAATTTAAAAAAGTGTGTTTTTTCCCAAAAAAATGCGTTTGAAAAATCGCTGCGCAAATACTGAGTGAAAAAAAAAAATGAAACACCCACCATTTTAATCTGTAGGGCCTTTTCTTTAAAAAAATATATATTGTTTGGGGGTTCAACGTAATTTTCTTGCAAAAAAAAATTATTTTCTCATGTAAACAAAAAGTGTCAGAAAGGGCTTTGTCTTCAAGTGGTTAGAAGAGTGGGTAATGTGTGACATAAGCGTCTAAATGTTGTGCATAAAATGCCAGGACAGTTCAAAACCCCCCCAAATGACCCCATTTCGGAAAGTAGACACCCCAAGCTTTTTGCTGAGAGGCATGTCGAGTCCATGGAATATTTTATATTTTGACACAAGTTGCGGGAAAAATAATAATTATTATTTTTTTTTTTTTTTTTTTTGCACAAAGTTGTCACTAAATGATATATTGCTCAAACATGCCATGGGCATATGTGGAATTACACCCCAAAATACATTCTGCTGCTTCTCCTGAGTACGGGGATACCACATGTGTGGGACTTTTTGGGAGCCTAGCCACGTACGGGGCCCCAAAAACCAAGCACCACCTTCAGGATTTCTAAGGGTGTGAATTTGTGAATTCACTCCTCACTGCCTGTCACAGTTTCAGAGGCCATGGAATGCCCAGATGGCACAAAATACCCCCAAATGACCCCATTTTGGAAAGTAGACACCCCAAGCTATTTGCTGAGAGGTATGGTGAGTATTTTGCAGATCTCGCTTTTTGTCACAAAGTTTTGAAAATTGAAAAAAGAAAAAAAAAATTTTTTTCTTTTCTTTCTTCATTTTCAAAAAAAAAATGAGAGCTGCAAAATACTCACCATGCCTCTCATAAAATAGCTTGGGGTGTCTACTTTCCAAAATGGGGTCATTTGGGGGGGTTTTGTGCCATCTGGGCATTTTATGGCCTTCAAAACTGTGATAGGTAGTGAGGAGTGAAATCAAAAATTTACGCCCTTAGAAATCCTGAAGGCGGTGCTTGGTTTTCGGGGTCCCGTACACGGATAGGCTCCCAAAAATTCCCACACATGTAGTATCCCCATACTCAGGAGAAGCAGCAGAATATATTTTGGGGTGTAATTCCACATATGCCCATGGCATGTGTGAGCAATATATAATTTAGTGACAACTTTGGGCAAAAAAAAAAAAAAAAAAAAAAGTTTGTAATTTTTCCCGCTACTTGTGGCAAAATATAAAATATTCCATGGACTCAACATGCCTCTCAGCAAATAGCTTGGGGTGTCTACTTTCCAAAATGGGGTCATTTGGGGGGGTTTTGTGCCATCTTGGCATTTTATGGCCTTCAAAACTGTGATAGGTAGTGATAGGTAGTGAGGAGTGAAATCAAAAATTTACGCCCTTGGAAATCCTGAAGGCGGTGCTTGGTTTTCGGGGTCCCGTACACAGATAGGCTCCCAAAAAGTCCCACACATGTGGTATCCCCGTACTCAGAAGTAGCAGCAGAATTTATTTTGGGGTGTAATTCCACATATGCCCATGGCATGTGTGAGAAATATATCATTTAGTGACAACTTTGGGCAAAAAAAAAAAAAAGTTTGTCATTTTTCCCGCTACTTGTGGCAAAATATAAAATATTCCATGGACTCAACATGCCACTCAGCAAATAGCTTGGGGTGTCTACTTTCCAAAATGGGGTCATTTGGGGGGGTTTTGTGCCATCTTGGCATTTTATGGCCTTCAAAACTGTGATAGGTAGTGATAGGTAGTGAGGAGTGAAATCAAAAATTTACACCCTTAGAAATCCTGAAGGCGGTGCTTGGTTTTCGGGGGCCCGTACACGGATAGGCTCCCAAAAAGTCCTACACATGTGGTATCCCCGTACTCAGAAGAAGCAGCAGAATTTATTTTGGGGTGTAATTCCACATATGCCCATGGCATGTGTGAGAAATATATCATTTAGTGACAACTTTGGGCAAAAAAAAAAAAAAAAAAGTTTGTCATTTTTCCGGCTACTTGTGGCAAAATATAAAATATTCCATGGACTCAACATGCCACTCAGCAAATAGCTTGGGGTGTCTACTTTCCAAAATGGGGTAATTTGGGGGGGGGGGTTTGTGCCATCTTGGCATTTTATGGCCTTCAAAACTGTGATAGGTAGTGATAGGTAGTGAGGAGTGAAATCAAAAATTTACACCCTTGGAAATCCTGAAGGCGGTGCTTGGCTTTCGGGGTCCCGTACACAGATAGGCTCCCAAAAAGTCCCACACATGTGGTATCCCCGTACTCAGAAGAAGCAGCAGAATATATTTTGGGGTGTAATTCCACATATGCCCATGGCATGTGTGAGAAATATATCATTTAGTGACAACTTTTTGTAAACATTTTTTTTTTTTTTTTTTTGTCATTATTCAATCACTTGGGACAAAAAAATAAAATATTCAATGGGCTCAAAATGGCTCTTAGCAATTTCCTTAGGGTGTCTACTTTCCAAAATGGGGTCATTTGGGGGGGTTTTGTACTTCCCTGCCATTTTAGCACCTCAGGAAATGAGATAGGCAGTTGTAAACTAAAAGCTGCGTAAATTACAGAAAATGTACCCTAGTTTGTAGACGCTATAACTTTTGCGCAAACCAATAAATATACGCTTATTGACATTTTTTTTACAAAAGACATGTGGCTGAATACATTTTGGCTTAAAAGTATGACTAAAATTGAGTTTATTGGATTTTTCTTATAATAAAAAGTAGAAAATATCATTTTTTTTCAAAATTTTCGGTCTTTTTCCGTTTATAGCGCAAAAAATAAAAATCGCAGAGGCAATCAAATACCATCAAAAGAAAGCTCTATTTGTGGGAAGAAAAGGACGCAAATTTCGTTTGGGTACAACATTGCATGACCGCGTAATTACCAGTTAAACCAGTGCAGTGCGAAATTGTAAAAAGTCCTCTGGTCTTTAGGCTGCATAATGGTCCGGTCTGAAAGTGGTTAAGGACATACGTCCCAATGATTATGGGAGCTGAAGGCAAAAAAATTTCTGTATGCTGCCTAGAGAAATAGCTCAGAGATTTGGTGATTTTTATTCACCTTTGTATAATTTACATTCAAATACCCAGAACCAGACTGCGGTGGACGATCGCTTGGCATTCTCTGGAATGCCTAGTCTTATGCCTATTGCACTGCAAGAATTGAAAACACTGATTACATTAGATGATGTCCAGGAAGCGCTGAAATCGGCAAAAATGGGTAAGGCTCCTGGCCCAGGCGGTTTTACCGCTCAATATTATAAACTCCTTTTCCCTATTTTAGGACCCTATCTTGTAAAAATGTATAATGGATTGGGAGATTCAAGCTCTTTTCATACGTAATCCTTGAAAGCCCTAATCACGATATTACTTAAAGTGGAGTTCCACCCACTTTTACAACTCTTCAGCATCCCTCACTAAACTGTGCACTGTAAACAAATTGGATATTTTTTTTATTTTTTTTTTCAGCACAGACTGTATATCTGCTGTATTCATTTTTCACTTCCTCCTATCTGGCCGCGGCCCATCGCATCATTTCCTGTTTGCAATGCCTCCTGGGAAGGGGCAGCAACTTCCTCTCAAACTGCCGTTGCTATGGAAACCTGACCAGAGACCTATTACACTGCTTGTGCTGCACTGAGCATGTACGAGATCTGCAAGGATGAGATCCAGGAAGAAATAGTCTGGCTTCAGATGCCCACACTTAAGATGGCCACAGCCTGCTGCAAGTTTATAAAATAACAAACTACTGCTAAAAACTAACAAAACAGACCTTAGTTTACAGACTAACTTTACTAGAATACATTAAGCTTGTGTATTATAGGGGTATTTTTATTTAAAAAGTATTATTTCGGCCGGAACACCGCTTTAAAGTTGATGTAAACCCACTCTCATCCTTTCTAAACTACTGCAATACTGGTTATCTACAAGGATATGCATGCCTCCTGCATGTATACTTATCTGTCAAATGTCTCCCCCTGTCTGCTATGAGACCCGAAAAACTGCAGATTTTGTGCGTGGGTCTGTTTTCCAGAGCTCAGTGGGTGGAGTCGTGATGTCAGTAGACGCCCCGCCCACCTCTACACTCCCCTTATCAACATGTATTTTCTCCTGTGTATTTCTTACACTGAACTTCTGATATGATCACTAACATCCAGTCAAAACCCCGAAAAGTCCCCACATGACTTCAGCATGCCAAATCATGCTGAGGTGTGGAACAGTCAATCCTTGCAGAGCTGCTGAAGAAAGGAGTGGGGGTGGGAATTAAAAAATAATGCATGTCTTAGGCTAGTGCACGAGATATGTAAATCACCTGTCAATCACAGCAAGGGGGAAGAACGGACAAAGTTTTCACAGTTTGTCCGTTTTTTTTTACTGAAAAAAGATATGAGGATTGCTCAGAGCTGGATTAACTCTTTGTGGCAAGACTGGGCACAGCTAATCTGAAATCCCATACTCTATATTGTGCCAGACAAAGATAAAATAAAAATTTTCGGGTTTACATCTACTTTAAGGAAGGTAAAGATCCATCGCAATGTGGGAGTTATAGACTGATATCTCTTTTAAACGCAGACCTGAAACTTTTCTCCTCGATGCCCCTCCAACAACAATTACCCTTCCTGATCCATTTGGATAAGGTAGGGTTCGTTCAGATGCGGGATGCACGGGACAATACGATTAAGATCTTGAATTTAATCCATGTAGCTAACCTATCCAAAACCCCATGTGTATTTTTGGGGATGGATGCAGAGAAGGCTTTTGACTGGATTAACTGGTAATTTATGTTCTCGGTTCTACGATATGTAGGGGTGGGAAATAACATGCTTCGGATGGGTTTGTCAGTTTGAAGAATGCAGTATAAGATCTCGGCTTATGCTGACGATATGCTTTTCTCACTGATTAACCCGATAGTATCTCTCCCCAACCTTCAAGAAATTTAGACATATGGCTCTCTATTGGATTTTAAGTTCAATTTATTGAAATCAGAAGCTATAGGAGTAGCGATCTCTAATGATGTGTTGAGATCACTGAATTCTAGCTATAAATTTAACTGGTCAGACCAAGCTCTCAAGTATTTGGGAACTCTTATGCCGCGTACACACGATCAGAATTTCCGACAACAAATGTTCGATGTGTTCGATGTGAGCTTGTTGTCGGAAATTCCGACTGTGTGTAGGCTTCATCGGACATTTGCTGTCTGGGTTTCTGACAACAGATGTTTGAGAGCTGGAGCTCAAATTTTCCGACAACAAAATCCGTAAATTCCGAGCGCATGTAGACAATTCCAATGCCCAAAATTCCACGCATGCTCTGAATCAAGTACGAGACGGAAGCGCTCGGTCTGGTAAAACTAGCATTCATAATAGAGTTAGCACATTTGTCACGCTGCAAATTTTTAAATCTTTTAATGCAGCGCATTCTCTTCTTCTTTATAATGCTAGAATAATGACGTTGTTTTACTGATGATATTCACACAGATTTCTGACAAACTGATTTCTTTATTATTTCTCGTGATCTCCTGAATAATCTTTTTTTTTTCCGCCAGCTCTCCAGAATAATGTGTCAATTTTTATTTTTTTTTAGTGATCTCCTTTTTTTTTTTTATCAAGATCTCCCGATTTTTTTATAGTGATCTCCATAATATTTTTTGTCGTTTTGTGTGTCAAGTTACCACAACACCATTATTAGCTTATATTTTTTAACCTCAAGGAGATTGGTTTGTGTTGGTTTCCCTTGTTAATTTGACATTGTATTTTTGAAATGTACCTGCCTACTCACAAACAAACTGTCCTGTTTAAAGTAAAACACATAGCCAAGTACTTGTGAAAAAAAAATAGACATTTATTAGGGGTCATAACAAAATAAAGAGGAAGGCAACACTGGATAAACGATTGAAATTGGCGAAGCCTTTGTACCCCAGGGCAGACATCAATTATTTGACAGGCAAAATTAGTAGCCTGTGGAGTCCATTTAATAGGGAGCACAATCCGGTCCAGGACTCCGAGAGATCGGGAGCAGCAGCAGATGACATATATGTCCCAAGGCTGTGGTCTTACAACAGCCTGCGTCTTTTGCCAGACCAGACCAAACCCAGGCTATCACTCTCAACACTTCCTTGCACGCTTCCTTCCAGACTGTGGCTGTGGTGTTGGAGTTGTGGCAGGAGGAGGAGGAGGAGTATGGTCCAACTCACATACGTGAGTTTTTTTTGTGAGTTTGCCCATCACCCCCTTATTTAGGGCCTGATAGATGACTTCCTCACAAATGAGGCGTTGGCCCACCTCCATTTCCTGCATTTTGGCATAGGCCTCTTGAAGATTGGGGGGGGGGGGGGGGGGGGGTTCTTAGGACCACGGTAGCCTGCTGAATCAAAGAAAGTGCTGACTCCTCCACGTTCCTCCCCTACCTGGGCCTTTTTGTTGGAAGGCAGAGGGGAGGAACCTGCGATTTGGTCAGGCTACTGGGCCCGGCCACCTCCTGGCTGCCACTTACCCCTACCACCTCCTGGCTGAGACTTTCCATGGCCTCTTCCTGGCTGAGACTTTCCATGGCCTCTTCCTGGCTGAGACTTTCCTGTGTATGAAAATGGGACATCGTCTTCATTTTTTAGACATCAATCACACACAATTTTGAGCTCATGACTGTTGCAAATTGAATGTTACCAAATAGAAAAGACTATCATTCTGACCCCAGCATTTTTTATTCTTGTCTCAAACATTTTTGGCTACTACTGTCAACTGATATGTAAACCACTTTGTTAAATCCGAAATGAGTGATAAATAATAACATCTAGTTAACATCATTAATTTTTTGACAAGAAATGTGTTGAACAGTGCTATACTTGACTCAAGCTGGGCTCCTCCACATTTTCCTGGGTGGAAGGCCCAGTTTGGACTTTGGAAGCCTCAGCTGAGGTGGAAGGAAGAGTGGAAGGAAGGGTTGAGAGTGATGGTCTGAAAAACCGCAGTCTGTCGTAGTACCACAGCCTGGGCACATAAATGTCATCTGCTGCTGCTCTTGATCTCATGAAATCCTGGACTTTCTTGCGCTCCCTATTATATGTGCTCCTTAGGCCACCAATTTTGCACTTCAAATAGGGGATGGTTGCCGTAAGAATCCCCGGCTCCGCCAATTCCAGCAATTGATCCAGCGCTGCCTTCATCTTTATTTTATTATTATAAAAAGGGTGTTTCACCTGCCACAGACAGGGCAGCTCTCTGTATTTATCAATGAAGCTAGGGAGGAAGTCATGATCGTTGAATCTATCCATTTTATCTGCAACACTCAAGACAAACCCTAATGTCAGGCTAAACTCTTATAACTTGTCCCAATATAGGCCTCAATCTTTAAGCAGTATAGGCCACTGATGCCCCAAGTTAAAATTGTATCTTCGTTAGCACGATCAGCGCTTACACAGATCGTCCGTACGGCGCACACGTGTTATGCTATATATACACTGCGCATGCGTGAAACTCCGCCCGCCCCTGACCTTCTTTTTAGTATATTCCCTGCCCCTTCTCTTTCAGCGCAGTGGGAGAGCACATGGCGGAGACAGAGCAGGTGCATGAGCTTAGCTTCAACACTAAAAGCCACAAACGTCCTGATCCAGGAGGAGATTTAAGGTCTCAAATATGTCCTTTGTTGAAATGGTGGAGATGGTGGACATCTTGAAGAGGGCCGACTATGATGGGAAGTATGGACCATATCCAAACCCAAATGTGAGAAAGGCCAAGATCATGACTAAAGTTGTGAAAAGTCTGCACAGGAATTTTGGGGTATGACGATCCAAGAATCAATTGAGGAAACGCTGGTCAGACCTGAAATTGAGGGAGCACGATCAGTACAGAAGGATCAAGAGAGTTCTGCAAAAAAGTAAGTATTTTGTCGTGTGTTCCTATTATTATTATTACTTTCGTGCTGGTACATGTGCTTTTCTTTACTGTTTTGCAGTTTAAAATGGCAAGTTTCAGGTTCGTGGGGACAGTAATCGTTCATAGTAAATATCGTTCGCCCACTAATACAATGTTTTTGGCAGATGCAGGTTAACTAGTGAAATAGTGACCACAACAGGTGAGTGTCTGAGACCACAGCTTCAGCTAATATATGTATGCCTGAATATTTATAATACATGGTGTGTTTTTTTTAATTTTAGGTGGTGTGGATGTTGTGGAAGAAGAAACTAATTTCACCAGTGCAAGTGCACACATCCTCATCGGGGAGATCATGGTGTGCAATCGTGATTTAGAAAATATATAGGAAAACATCAATGATGTTCAACAAAAAAATCATTGATGTTTTAGGCAGAATCTAAAACACACAAAAATTGTAAGGTTTTGTCGTTGAATTTGTTATTTTAACCACTTCAGCCCCGGAAGAAATTACCCCCTTCCTGACCAGAGCACTTTTTGCAATTCGGCAATGCGTCGCTTTAACTGACAATTGCGCGGTTGTGTGACGTGGCTCCCAAACACGTGGGGGTGAAGAGAAATCTCAGAGGGTCTTTTTTCATCCATGTGTTAATTGGGAAAGGCATTACCCACTATTAATGGTCATGCATGTACTTGTAACAGGAGTTTGAGGAGCAGTGTTAATATTTGTGATCGTATACTGGGAAGTCTCACAGCCAAACCCATATTTCCCATCAAGGGGAATACATCGCTCCCCTAACACTGACCCGCCTCTCAGCCAATCAGGTTGCCGGGTCTGTGTTACCTGTCACCTGATTGGCTGAAGTCACAAACGCTGTGATTGGACGCCTAGGCGTCCAATCATTGCAGAAGACAGGAGGAGCGCGGGAGAAGATATCGGGGTCGCAATGAGGACACAGGACACTGCTCGCCGCCTGCCGCCGTCACCCGCTGCACACTAGAGACAAGGTAAGTGCCGGGCAGATGGCGGGCGGGGGGCACAGTGGCAGTACTTGGGGCACATTGGAAGGCAGCAGTTGGGGCACAGTGGCAGCAGTTTGGGGAACAGTGGCAGTGGTTGGGGCACAGTGGCAGTATTTAATGGGCACAGTGGCAACATTTGAGGCACAGTGACAGCACTTGGGGTACAATGGCAGCACTTGGGGCACAGTGGCAGCATTTAATTGGCACAGTGGTAGCACTTGAGGCACAGTGGCAGCGTTATATGGGCACCGTGGCAGCATTTAGGGCACAGTGGCAGCATTTAATGGGCACAGTGGCAGCATTTGATGGCACAGTGAGGGTGCAATTGATGGGGTTTTTTTCTGAATTTTTCAGTTTGTTTGCGCCCCCCCAAAAATTTTGAGCACCAGCCGCCACTGATCCCTACCATATTTTTTTAAATTATTTTTATTCTGTAATCCTGAATATAGGAAATAAATGCCTAACTATTTATTAAAGTCCTATTGAACTTTCAGTTTTATTTGGCTAAATGCGTTTCCGGCGTATCAAAATAAAATGTGTGCAGTTTGTTGTCCTTAATCACTTAAGGACCAGGCCTCTTTTTTAGATGTGTTGTTTACAAGTTAAAAAATGTTTTTTTTTTGCTAGAAAATTACTTAGAGAAAAAATGTATAATGTTTGGGGGTTCTAACACCCTAGAGAAATAAAATGGCGGTCGTTGTAATACTTTGTCACACCTTATTTACGCAGCGTTCGTACAAGTGCACTTTTTTGGGGAAAAAAAAATACACTTTTCTGAATTAAAAAATAAGACAACAGTAAAGTTAGCCCAATTTTTTGTATATTGTGAAAGATAATGTTACGCCAAGTAAATTGATACCCAACATGTCACGCTTCAAAATTGTGCCCGCTCGAGGAATGGCGACAAACTTTTACCCTTAAAAATCTCCATAGGCGATGTTTACATTTTTTTTACAGGTTGCATGTTTTGAGTTACAGAGAAGGTCTAGGGCTAGAATTATTGCTCTCGCTCTACCGATCACGGCAATACCTCACATGTGTGGTTTGGACACTGTTTTCATATGTGGGCGCTACTCACGTATGCGTTCGCTTCTGCACGCAAGCTCAACGGGACAGAGCGCTTACATTTTAAAAAAAAATTCTTATTTATTTTACCTTTTATTTTTACACTTTAAAAAAATAAATACAAATTGTGTCACTTTTATTCCTATTACAAGGAATGTAAACATCCCTTGTAATAGAAAAAAAGCATGACAGGACCTCTTAAATATGAGATCTGGGGTCAGAAAGACCTCAGATCTCATATTTACACTAAAATGCAATTAAAAATAAATAAAAATAAATTGTCATTTAAAAAAATGATTTTAAAAAAATGTCCCTTTAAGAGCTATGGGCGTTTTGATGTCGCTTCCACCCTGCAATGTCATGGAGACAGGTGGGGCCATCTTCCCTCACTTGTCTCCATGCCCAGCCACAGACAGGACCAGGACCCCTCCAGCTGCCGATAAAAGTGATCTTGCGGCGAATGCGCCGCAGAGACCACTTTTACCTTGTAGCGGACCGCCGGCCGAACACGAGGATACTGGGGTTATGGCAGCTAGCTACCCTACTGCGCATGTGCGAGGCTCTGCTCCTCTCTCCTACTGGACCGGCAGCCGGGGAAGGAGGAGGGAGGAGGAGGGATCCCAGGCGGTGACGTCAATACCCGCGGCTGAGGCTCCCAGAAGTGGGAGCAGGATACCTGTGAAAGACAGGTATCCTGCCCCCCCCCCCAAAAGGTTCCAAATGTGGCACCAGAGGGGGGGAGGAGTACAACGAGCGGAACTTCCACTTTTGGGTGGAACTCCGCTTTAACCACTTGACCTCTGGAAAATTTTACCTCCTTCATAACTAGAGCATTTTTTGCTATTTGCGACTGCGCTACTTTAACTGGCAATTGTGCCAATTACATTTTTATAATTTTTTTCACACAAATAGAGGTTTCTTTTTGTGGTGTTTGATCACCACTGGGTTTTTTATTTTTTTGTGATATAAATGAAAAAATTATAGAAAAAAATCCCAATATTTTTAACTTTCTGCTATAAAACAAATCCAATAAATATAAAATCAAATTTCTTCATGAATTTTGGCCAAAATGTATTCTGGTACATGTCTTTGGGAAAAAAATAAAGCACAATAAGTTTATATTAATTGCCTTGCGCAGAAGTTATAGCATCTGGTATAGATACTGACATTTTTATTTATTTATTAATTTTTTTTTTATACTAGTAATGATCGGCGACTTATAATGGAACTGTGATAGTGTGGCAGGCAATCTGACACTAGCTGACGCTGGCTGAGGGCTTCACTAACTGACACTGACATCAATAGTGACACTAATACAGTACAGTGGTCAGTGCTAATACTATACACTGTCGCTGTACTAATGACACTGGCTAGGAAGGGGTTATTATCTATGGGCGATCAGGGGTTGAATCTGTGCCTAACAATGTTTACTGTGTGTTATGTGTTGCTTTTACTAAGCGATCTGTTTTTCCCAGCGCACCCTCTACCTGGAAGTGCATCAGATACGTGATCCAGCACAGAGCGGCCGCCCTGCAGCAGTATACTTGCGTGGGGCAGGTCATAAAGTGATTAGAAAACACCCACAGCCTAAGTAGTAAAGACTGGCACAAACGGTGTCTCTCATGTTTTCTAAAAGTGGTACAGCGTGCGCCAAAGTCATATACCTGTCTAGAATTTGTACTTGGATTTGGTGCATTATACGCCACTCTTAGAATGCACGCAAGACACTTTTGCAAAAATCTGTGTGTGCCAGTCTCTCTCTATACACCAAAATAGAATTGGTCTTAATTAGCTTCACTTTCATAAGATATGAACTGTTAATATTTTATTTGGCGAATACATTACCCCATAATGTAAACATAGTGTAGTTTAGAACTACCTGAATTTGGTGCACGAGTCGCTGTCAAAAAATCTCACGTACTTCATGAATTTGGCACAAATTAAAAGGGATTAACACGCCAGATAGTGGTGCATCAGCTTTATTGAATTCCCCCTGTGTGTTTTGTTTCAAGCACCACCTTATACATTGACATACCTCTATTAGACCTTGGTCCATGCTGGCCAGTATGATCACCTGTTGAATCAACACTTCTCGGCGGACAGCTTAACTCTCCAATGAGACACAGCAGTTAAATCCAATATAGTTTTACTTGTAAAATGTTCAGTGGTCATATCAAAGTGTAAATGGATCGTGATCTTCTACACCCTGTGCTCTATGAAGGTTGCATAATAACTAAAGAACATGAAGAAGAAGTGAGGGGTCTGGCTAAGGACTAAACTATGTACTCTAGACACATAGGTAACTGGAAGGTACCATTTTGCAAACATTACATTGCAAGTTGTAGTTATACTAGATTACCACTAGGTGTCAGTACAAAGATAGTATACATTACATAAACCAGTTCAATGTAAGATGATGGATACACGATAAGCGTTCAACACTGTACCCTGTCTTCACTCTGCAGAGTGGACACTTGCTCTCTGTGGGGAAGCAGTGTTCCCTTTACAGAGGTTCAATATACCCCCTGCTGAGTCTGAGGCAAAACGTAAGCTTTGCTGATTGCAGAGCTATAATTCTGACAGAGTAGGGGGCATGTTGAACAACTGCAGAGAGACAACTACTTTCCTAGAGATAGCAAAGTTCCCATTCTGCTGAAGCCTAATGCGGCGTACACACGGTCGGAATTTCCGATGGAAACAGTCCAATGGGAGCTTTTCATCGGATTTTCCGACCGTGTGTATGCCCATCAGTCTTTTTCTGTCGGAATTTCCGACGGACTTTGAATTGAGAACCTGTTCTCAATTTTTCAGACGGAAAACCTTTCTATCGGATTTTCCGATCGTGTGTATGCAATTCCGACACGCAAAATTCCGACGCATGCTCGGAAACAATTCCACGCATGCTCAGAAGCATTAAACTTCCCTTTTATAGTGCTGTCGAACGTGTTTTATGCCGCTGTGTTACAGACCGTCGGAATTTGGTGTGACCGTGTGTAGGCAAGACAGTTTGAGCGAAATTCCGTCGGAATTCCGACGGGAAAACCATCAGAGCTTTTTCCGACGAGAATTCCGACCGTGTGTACGCGGCATAAGACAAACATTTATACTCAGGCTGTCACAGCTTTAGAAAGAAAGTGAACTCTGCCACGTACACACGAGCGGAAAAGGGAAGTTCGTAACCAGTAGCCAATAGCTGCCCTTCGGTCATTGTTTGACCGTCGGACTAGCATACAGACGAGCGGATTTCTCGATAGGAACTGGGTCCGGCGGAGTTCCGGCAGAAAAATTTGACGCATGTTCTATTTCTAAAGTCTGTCAGATTTATCGACAGCAAAAGTCCGATGGAGCCCACACACGATCAAATTGTCCAACGGATTAGTTCCGTCGGACCTTTGCTGCCCTGTACACGTGGTCGGACATTCCGATGGAAAAAGTCTGATCGGTTTATGTTGTCTGAAAATTTGATCATGTGTGGGCTCTATTGGACTTTTTCCGTCCGTCCGATGGAAAAAGTTTGAGAGCTGGTTCTAAAATTTTTCAACAACAAAATCCGATCTGAATTTTTCTGATCGTGTGCACAGAATTCCGACACACAAAGTGCCACGCATGCTCAGAATAAATTTGGAGACGAAAGCTATTGGCTACTGGCCTCTTCGTAGTCATAGTCCCGTCGTACGCTTTGTACATCACCTCGTTCCGAACGATCGGAAATTCCGACAACTTTGTGCGACCGTGTGTATGCAAGACAGGTTTCGGACAAAATCCGTTGGAAAAAATCGGAAACAACATATGTAGGTAAAATGATTAACATAACGGTAAACTGTTGCCAGGACCCAAAAGGGACAAGGTAGAGGTAAAGCAAATAGCACAAGTTATACTGTATTGTCCCCTAAGGGAAATCAGTCTCCATATAGTAGCAGTCATATCAAGAATGAAGAGGAAAAGAAATACAAAGGAGGAATAAAAAGGGGAAAGAAGAAAAGAAAGAAAGAAAAAGGCGACAGGAGAATGCGAGCACCACGGACGCGGGACCTGCACAAGCAAAGTTTACAGTCGACCATAGCTAGTCGGGGGCAGATGGTCAGGGACCGATGGCTCCGGTAAGCGGCCTTCTCCCACCACCAATAAAAGAATCCGCCGCAGAGACTACTTTTATCTTGAAGCGGACCACCCGCTGAAGAAGAGGATACCGGGGTTATGGCAGCTAGTTGCTGCCATAACAACGATATTCTTCTTCAAAGTACCAACGTATAACGACAGTGGGCGGTCCGTAAGTGGTTAAAAGAGCCCATTTTGAAGGCTTATATGCAAATAAAAGTTTGTAAAAAACATAATTTTTAAAGTGAGCAGTGATTTACTGATGCTTAAAGTGAAACCATAAAAATTTGAAATGACAATAAAAATGAAAAATTCCTTTAAATACAGTGCCTAGGGGGTCCGCTTAGGTTGCCTGTAAAGTGGCACATCTGTACCGTGTATAGAACCTGCTGCAGCAATAATTACATTTATAAAGCCAAAAAATGAAATTTTCCCTGCAAGCTTTCTTTATTTTGTAAACAATGGGGAGACAGTCTGTATGATGAGGCCACTTTTTAGTGCACTTGTAACAAGATTAGAGATTTTTTGGATTAATTCTGGTGTCTCTTTCACAGACTTTGGATAGAATAACAGGTGCAGAATAACACCGTAACCTTATAGAGGTACTCTTGATGAAAGCAAAAATTGGCCTTGCTGTCAAAAATTTTAATGAAATGCACCTGTCAAACAGGTGCAGACAAATTGGCCTTGGGTGTTAATTGTGCCCATAAAACCAGATGAAATCAACACCCACAAAGCTAGGCAGCTTAGACAGTCTTAGAAATTTGAGATCCAGAAAGAACTTATTTAGCGACATCGGCATCAGGGGCTTGATAGCTGCTGATAACCCAGAACTGATTCATTTTGATAAATGTCAGCCAGTCAACGTAGTCTGTGGAAAGAAACGCACTCTTATCTGTAACAAAACCTTTGGCAGCACTGAATGCCTGTTTGGAAAGCACACTGGATGCAGGGCAGCACAGAAGCTCATTTGCATACTGGACAGATTCTGACCAGTGGTCTATTCTCATGACCCAGTAACCCAGTGGATCGTCAACTGGAAAGCTCTCCATGTCTGTTCACCCATAGATATCTCCCACCATACTATGCAGACACTCCTGATGGGATGTGGAAACTGACAGCCCTGGGCGCCGAGGATTAAAAAAGTTTTGAAATGCATCACTGAGGCGGCCCCCTTCTCCACCGCTCTTCTCTTGACCAACAGAAGCCTCAAAATTAAGTTTTTCATGAGACTGTAACCTACCAGAGTCTGGAAAGGTGTTACATAAACTCCTCCTTAAGGTGTCCCCCAAGTTCTGAGACTTTTCCCTGGTAACGGTGGTCAAGGAGGGCTGCAAACCAATAGTTAACCTTCTCCTTGATGCAACGTATTCTCGGGTCCTTTCACAGGCTTTGAAGAATGAGGGAGCTCATGCACCGCAAGTTTGCAGAGGCATGAAAAGAAGACTACTCAGGCTCACTGAGGATTACAGTGTTGGAAACTGCCTCCTGCCAGCCGCGTACTACTCCCAAGGGTTCTGGGGATGAAAACACATGTGTTAAGGGTTGATGTATGTCTTTCCCTGCTTCAATGCATCCAAAACTGGCATAATCCTCCTCCTCCCTCTCCTCTTGTGTGTTGTATGGTGGCGCAAGAATGGTATCTGCATAAAGCGGGCCTTGAGAGGAAAGGAAGTCCTCCTCCTCCTTCCACTACTATGCCTCGAGTCCCCTGTCCATAATGCCATGCATAGTCTGCTCCAGCAGGAACACAATAGGGATTGTGTCACTGATGCATGCATTGTCACGGCTCACCATCCTTGTGGTTTCCTCAAATAGTGACAGTACAGTGCATGATTCCTTTATCAGCCTGTCTTGGCATGGGGAAAAAAAGCTGAGCCGGCCTGAGCCTTTCGTTGTGCCATACTCCAACAGGTACTCATTGATGGCCCTCTGCTGCATGTGCAGCCACTGCAGCATTGCCAAATTCAAGTTCCACCTTGTGGGCATGTCACAAATCAGGCGGTTTATGGGCAGGTGGAATTCCCGCTGAATTTCAGCCAACCGAGCACTGGCTGTGTATGACTGCCTGAAATGGCTACAGACTCTTCTGGCCTGCCTTAGCAGATCTTTCAACCCTGTGTACTGCTTAAGAACACTGCCCCACCAAATTGAAGACATGTGCCAGGCATGGCACATGTCAACTTTCCCTGTATAAGGATGGACAGGAGATTTTTGCCATTATCGCACACCACCATTCCTGGCTCCAGCTGGCGTGATGTGAACCACCTCTGGGCCTGTCCCTGCAGAGCTGCAAGAATCTCTGCTCCTGTTTGGCTCTTGTCCCCTAGACAGACCAGCTGAAGCACTGCATGGCACCTTTTAGCCTGACTCATGGAATAGCCCTTTGAACGCTTAGGGGGTACTGGTGGTTCATAGGACAATTCAGCAGAGGAGGGCATGGAGGAGGAGGGGCTGGAGCTGACAAATTTTGTATCATCACCAGTAGTAGCTGTATGGAGACTTGGCAGCACAACAAGCTGCAGCACTGACCGCATCCTGCATCCTTCCGAGTTGCAAGCAGAGTTACCCAGTGTGCTGTAAACAAAATATAGTGTCCCTGACCATGCTTCATGGACCAGGTGTCAGCAGCAATGCGGACCTTGCATCTGAGTGCCTTGCCCAACAATGCAAGGCCATTGTGGTGCAGCACACTCTGCAAAATCACAGAATCCACCAGGCGAAAAGGCAACAGCTTTGACAATTTAGACACTGTGCATGAGGGTGGCAGTGACTTTTTTTTTCTCGCTGCAGCAAATTTGTCTGCTATAGTCTACAGCTGGTGGGGTGCTGCAAGGACCTGTGACACCCTTCACTATGCCATCATACCTGTCAGTGGAGGCTGCTGAGAGGTTATGAGGTATAGTGAGGGTAGACCCGAAAGTTGAGGAGTGAGGAGGAGAAGAATTGCTTCCCTTTTTTGTTGCTTTCAGGTGCTCTTGCCAGCGGAATGAGTGGTGGGAGGTTAAATGTCTTTGCAAGCATGTGGTAACCAAATGACTGGTGTTTGCCATGCTTGATCTGCTCGAGGAAACATTTGCAAATTGCAACAGTGCGATTGGCTGCACATGTGCTAAAAAAGGCCCAGACAGCTGAGCTGTGGGAAGTGGGTCATGAGATAACAGCTCCACAATCTGGTGGAATAGGATGGCTGCTCTCTACTCTTCCATGATGGCCGCCTGCTTGGGGCTGTGCCTCTCCCTCACTTTCCTCCTCTGCTCTATCCGACACCCCAAGTCGCATCAATGATCTCATCATCCTCATCATCCCCTCCATCCTCATCATCATTGGAGCCAACTTGGCAATACGCTGTGGCTGGGAGAACATGTCTGCCAATTTGTTGTATACCAGTGTTCTCCCCTCTCTGTAGGCTTATGTTCCTACCTTCCTGAACCAAGATCTGAATCAAGTAATGACTGTGCATCGTCAAGGAGCAAGTGGCTGACGCTGTGTTTAAATAGCTGACTCCTCCATGCCTGATGCTTGGGCTATGGCAGGAGTAGCAGTGGACAAGGAGGTAGAATAAGCCACTCTGGAAGCTTTATGGACTACGCACTAGTTTCTGTTAGGTTGATGGATTATAAGGATGGTTTAGTAAGTGGTTGGTTTAATAAGCCAGTCCACCACCTCCTCTGCATGCTCTGGCTGGATAGCACGAGTAACACCACGTCTACCTTTGCCTGTGGACATAAATGCTGCTGGTCCCATCACAGTGCCATGGGAAGGTCTGCCTCTCCTTGTTGGCCTTCCAGACATGATGCAGGGGGGCTTTATTAACAAAATGTAATAAAGATGGGGAAATGTGTAGATGCACTTTAATCAATAGAAAGTGGTGTTCGGTGCACTTTAACTTAAATACTTACTACACAGACACACTTCACTAACACACTACAATATACTGCAGTAAAACTGCACTAAGGCACTGAAATATACTGCACTAAAATATACTGCATTAAACGTGCAATAACGCACTGAAATATACTGTGTTAAACGTGCATTAACGCACTGCAATATACTGCGGTAAACCTGCAAAAATGCACTGAAATATACTGCGGTAAACATGCACTACTGCACTGAAATATATTGCGTTAAACGTGCAGAAACGCCCCAAAATATAATGCATAAAACATGCAGTAACGCACTGAAGTATACTGCGTTAAACGTGCAATAACACACTGCAATACACTGAGGTAAACGTGCAGTAACGCACTGAAATATACTGCAATGCACGTGCAGTAACGCACTGCAATATACTGCAGTAAACCTGCAATAACGCACTGCAATATACTGTGGTAAACCTGCAATAAAGCACGGAAATATACTGCGTTAAACGTGCACTACCGCACTGCAATATACTGCAATAAACCTGCAGTAACGCACTGAAATATACTGCATTAAAGGTTCAGTAAAGCACTGAAATATACTGCATTAACTGCTCAGTAACGCATTGCAATATACTGCAGTAAACGTGCACCAACACACTGAAATATACAGCGTTAACTGTGCAGTAATGCACTGAAATATACTGCATTAATCGTGCAGTAACACACTGCAATCTACTGCAGTAAACATGCACCAACGCACTGAAATATACTGCATTAAATGTGCAGTAACGTACTGCAATATACTGCGGTAAAGATGCACCAGCGCACTGAAATATACTGCGTTAAATGTGCAATAACGCACTGAAATATACTGCAGTAAACACGCAGTAACACACTGAAATATACTGTAATACATGTGCAGTAACGCACTGCAATATACTGCAGTAAACCTGCAATAATGCACTGAAATATAATGCATTAAACGCGCAGTAACGCACTGCAATATACTGCAGTAAACATGCACCAACGCACTAAAATATACTGCATTAATTGTGCATTACACACTGCAATATACTGCGGTAAACCTGCAATAACGCACTGAAATATACTGCATTAAATGTGCACTAACACACTGAAATAAAGCTGCGTTAAACATGCACTAACACACTGCAATATACTGCGGTAAACCTGCAATAACACACTGAAAAATACTGCGTTAAACATGCAGTAACACACTGCAATATACTGCGGTAAATGTGCACCAACGCACTGAAATATATTGCATTAAACGCGCAGTAACGCACTGAAATGTACCGCGTTAAATGTGCAGCAATGCAATATACTGTGGTAAACGTGCACCAACTCACTGAAACATGCTGCATTAAATGTGCACTAACACACTGCAATATACTGTGGTAAACCTGCAATAACGCACTGAAATATATTGCGTTAAACGTGCAGTAAAACACTGCAATATACTGCAGTAAACGTGCAATAATGCACTGAAATCTACTGCGGCAAACCTGCCAAAATGAACGGTTGCACTACTCTCACACTATACTATCACTAGATTCACACTAATTTGACACTCCACACTGACAATAGAAGCACAATAGCACACTATAACACGCTAACTCGCTAGTAGCACTGAACAGAGTCTTGTTCTCTCTCTTCACGCCAATATCATACTGCAAATGGCCGCAATGAGAAGTGTGGGGTGAAACTAAGAGCAATGAGCCATGATTGGATAGAGTCATCATCACAGTGTCCAATCATGGCTCTGACAGTGCTATGTGCCCTGATTGGGCCAAACTTTCATTGCTTCAGCCAATCAGGGCTTCCAATGCACTGTGCGATGGCACAGTGCATTGTGGTCGTTCGGCTGGCCGAACAAACGGTCGAACGCCCGATACTTCGGGTGTTTTTCGTATGGTGAACAGCCAATGTTTGGCCCGAACTCATGTTCGGGACGAACCATTCGCCCAACTCTAGTGCACACATACACTTTATTACCAAAAGTATTGGGACGCCTGCCTTTCCCCACACATGAACTTTAACCACTTCCGGACCGCCGCACGCTGATGTACGTCCTCACTTTGATGATGGATATCTTGTTATGGCAGCAGCTAGCTGCCATAACCCCGGTATCGCCGTGTTCGGCCGGCAGTCCGGTACAATATAAAAGTGGTCTCTGTGGCAGATTCGCCGCAAGATCACTTTTATCGGCAGCGGGAGAGGGCCCCCCCCACGATCCAGTCCTTCTCAGGGCTGTGCATGGAAACGAGTCAGGGGAAGATGGCCCCCACTCGTCTCCATGACACTGCAGGGCAGAAGCAACGTCAAAGCGTCTCTTCCACCCATAGCTCTTAAAGGGACATTTTTTTTTTTTTAAATGACATTTTTTTTATTGCATTTTAGTGTAAATGTAAGATCTGAGGTCTTTTTGACCCCAGATCTCATATTTAAGCGGTCCTGTCATGCTTTTTTCTATTACAAGGACTGTTTACATTCCTTGTAATAGGAATAAAAGTGACACAATTTTTTGTTTTTTAAAACAGTGTAAAAAATAAAAGGTAAAATAAATAAGAAAAAAATAAAAATGTTTTAAACGCGTACCGTCCTGCCAAGCTCGCATGCAGAAGGGAACGCATACGTGAGTAGTGCCCGCATATGAAAACAACACATGTGAGGTATCACGGCGATCAGTAGAGTGAGAACAATAATTCTAGCCCTAGACCTCTTCTGTAACGTAAAAGATGCAACCTGTAGAATTTTTTAAATGTCGCCTATGGAGATTTTATGAGGGTAAAAGTTTGTCGCCATTCCACGAGTGGGCACAATTTTGAAGCGTGACATGTTGGGTATCAATTTACTTGGCGTAAAATTATCTTTCACAATATAGAAAAAATGGGCTAACTTTACTGTTTTCTTATTTTTTAATTTAAAAAAAAAAATTAAAAAAAAAAAGTGCGCTTGTAAGAACGCTGCGCAAATACGGTGTAACAGAAAGCATTGCAACAACCGCCATTTTATTCTCTAGGGTGTTACAAAAAAAATGTATAATGTTTGGGCGTTTTAAGTAATTTTCTAGCAAAAAAAAATGTTTTTAACTTGTAAACAACACATCAAAAAAAGAGGCCCGGTCCTTAAGTGGTTAATGGCATCCCAGTCTTAGTCCGTAGGGTTCAATATTGGGTTGGCCCACCCTTTGCAGCTACAACAGCTTCAACTTTTCTGGGAAGGCTGTCCAAAAGGTGCATTGATGAGGTCAGACACTGATGTTGGACAAGAAGCAAGGTCCATAAAGACATGGATCAGCAAGTTTGGAGTGAAGGAACTTGACTGGCCTGCACAGAATCCTGACCTCAACCCAATAGAACACCTTTGGGATGAATTAGAGCAGAGACTGTAAACCAGGCCTTCTTGTCCACATCAGTGCCTGACCTCACCAATGTGCTTCTGGAAGAATAGTCAAACATTCCCATAGATACACTCCTAAACCTTGTGGACAGCCTTCCCAGAAGAGTTGAAGCTGTTATACCTGCAAAGGGTGGGCCAGCTCATTATTGAACCCTAGGTACTAAGACTAGGGTGCCAATAAAGTTCACATGCGTGTAAAGGCAGGCATCCTAATACTTTTGGTAATATAGTGTATCTGAACCTAGACTAAAGGCTTGAACATTACTTTTTTTAAACTCTAAAGTCACTTAATTTTTCTATATCTATATGAAAGTAAGCGACAAGCAAAAAACACTCATAGATAAATATTTAGAAGAAAGTTTCACATTTTCTCACCTAGAGGGAAATATTAAGATACGATGCAAAATTTGGAAAAAAAAAACACTGATAGACAAATATTTAGAAGAAAGACTCACATTTTTTCACTTAGTGGGAAATATTAAGATAGGCAAAGGAATTTTTTTTTTTTATTTTTTTTTTTTTCACAAGGGTTTTTCCCTCTTGTTAAAAGCTTCTCTTCCCCTTTTTTTTTTTTTTCTCCCTCTATTTTTTTTTATTTTCTTCTCTTTTTCTCCTTCCCCCTTCTCTCTCTCTCCCTTTCCTCTCCCTCCTCTCTCCTTGGTATTTTGTTTTATGCATTAACAGGGATTCCATTTTCTACTGCTTTCTCTTCTTGGTAGTCTATGCAGACTAGGGTGTTGAATATTGCCTCCTGGAATGTACGGGGGTTGGGTACACCGGCTAAGAGAGCAGCTGTGGTAGAGACCCTGGAAAGGAGTAACGTAGGATTGATCTGCCTACAGGAGACACATCTAACCCAAGACACCAAGTTACTAAATCAGAGTAAAAAATATCAACATCAATACCACTCGGTACACACCTCCTATTCAAGGGGAGTGGCTGTGATGGTAAGAAAAGAGGTGGGGTTCACCTGTCGGCAGACCAGTATAGATAGGGAAGGACGGTATATTTTTCTGCATTGTGTAATAGAAAATCGAGAATATGTTCTCGCCAATATTTATATCCCTCCGCCGTTTAAGCTTGATGTTATGTATAGCCTAATGGAATTTTTAACAGACAAAGCTGGGATACCAGTCATAGCAGTAGGAGACTTTAATGAGGTTATTAATAAAAAAATAGACAGGTTTCCTCTAGGTACACAGAGGCAAAAGGTAGATGAGAGCCGTTTATACCAGTTCTTACAAGAAGTTATGATATGTGGAGAGTGAGAAACCCGGGGGTGCTGCAATTCTCATGTTTCTCAAGTTCCTATTCTACACTTTCACGGATCGATTTAGCTTTGGGAAATGGAGAAGCATGTCAAACAGTAAGGGATATAGAATATCAGCCTAGGGGGGTATCGGACCATGCCTTGCTGATTGTCTCAATAAATTTAGAAGGGAAAAGACCTCCCAGAACATGGAAAATGAACCCAGTTTGGTTTGAAATAATAGGGGATCCAAATGAGGTTCTGTTAAAACTGGAAGAATTTATAGAGTTTAACAAAGAGACAGTGACAAGAGGAGTAATGTGGGATGCACTGAAGGCCTATCTGCGAGGTATCCTTATTCAATTAGTTTCAAAAATCTAAAAATCTTCAAGAGAATGGGAGAAAAATAGTAAGATGGAGCTGATGAAAGCAGAAAGAGAATACGTTGAAGACCCCACCCCAGAAAAACAAAGTAGATGGCTAATTAAACAACAGGAATACAAAGAAGTAGTTATTAGGAAATCAGAGAATAAGAGACTGTTTCAGAAACAAGTGGCTTATGGGGAAGGGGAAAAGGTTGGAAAGATGTTGGCACATTTAGTGAGAGCTAATTCCCCTCCCTCCACCGTCCCTGCGATTAGGACGGAGAAAGGAGAAATCTCATCAAAGACGTCAGCAATTATAGACACTTTTAGAGTATATTATGACAAATTATATAGATCGCGGGGGACGATGGAGGAAGGGGAAGTGGACACATTTTTTAGAAATGTCGAAATTACGGCTCTCACTGAAGAAGAAAGGGAGGCAATGGAGGCACCATTAACGCTAGAGGAAATCCAGCTGGCGGTGAAAGAAATGGCCAATCAGAAATCACCAGGACCAGATGGTCTCCCTGCGGAAACTTATAAGCAATATGGGAAAATTCTACTGCCAGAACTTCTTAAGGTATTAAACTGGGCAAAGGAGGAGGGGAAGTTGCCGACGTCTATGACAGAGGCAACGATAATAGTTTTGCATAAAGAGGGGAAGGACCCGTTAGAGAATAAGTCTTATAGACCTATTTCCCTACTTTGCTCGGACGCTAAAATATTAGCTAAAGCAATGGCAATTAGATTAAACAAAATCATCTCTAGACTAATACACCCTGACCAAACAGGGTTTATACCCTGTAGATCTACCAGTATGGACATTAGGAGGCTGTACCTTAACCTGCAGATACCAATAGAGAATACGGGTACAAGGGCAGTCATGGCTCTAGATGTGGTCAAAGCTTTCGATAGCTTAGAGTGGGGATATTTATGGCGCGTCTTAAAGGAATTTGGATTTGGCCCCTCGTTTATTAAATGGATTAAAACCCTGTATAAGGGTCCTAGTGCTAAAATTAGGGTTAATGGCGAGTATTCCGAGGGGATTCAATTGGAGAGAGGGACAAGGCAGGGCTGTCCATTATCCCCCCTGCTCTTTGCACTTGCAATGGAACCCTTAGCAAGTGTAATTAGAACAAACACAAATATTCAGGGGTTCCGAAGAGCAGGGGGTGAAGAGAGAATTGCACTGTATGCGGATGACGTCCTCCTCTTCCTGGGGGATACAGGGCAATCCCTCAGGCAGGTGATGAACATCCTCATAGACTTTGGCAAAATCTCAGGACTGACCATAAACTGGGAGAAATCCGCATTAATGCCTATAGATCCTCTAGGGAATCAGAATGTACAGGATATTTCACAGCTAGAGGTAGTTGAACAAATGAAATACTAGGCATATATATAACAAGGAATCCTAACAATTACATAAATGATAATATAGTACCGCTCCTAGCCAGATTTAAAAGTAAAATTGCAATCTGGAGACGTCTCCCATTATCGGTTGCAGGGAGATGTAACCTGATCAAAATGCTGTGGCAGCCACAGCTTCTGTACCTGTTGCATAACTGTCCGACGTGGATAGATAAAAAATGGTTCAGAAAGATAGATACGTTGTTTAGAGAACTTATATGGAAGGGAGGTCAGCCTAGGATTGGGTTACAAACACTACAACTAGCAACAAGAAAGGGAGGGATGGCAGTACCGCATCCACGGAGCTACTTCTTAGCAGCCCAACTGCAACATCTAGGAACTATGACAGGAGGAAGCAACAAGGAATTAATGACTGCAGGAACTCCGCATAAATCAATAGTAGAAGTAATTTTTTTACAGAATCCCCACGGTGAGACTTGCTTTAAAAGTGTGGAAGGCAGTAAAAGTAGTAAAAGGGTTAGAGGGTATGACAAAATATGCCCCCCTCTGGAATAATAAAAACTTGCAGGAACTAGAGATGATAGGGAAAATTAGAGAGTGGGAAATAAAAGGGATAGATAAGTTGGCTCAGATGTACCAGGGAAAGGTATTAAAGACATTTACAGCATTGAGAGTGAAATATGATATACCTAAACATTCATTTTATAAATATCTACAAATTAGACATGCTTTAAATAGACAATTCGAGAAACAAGGCCCAATTTGAAACAACTCCCCGGTGTACCAAAGAATAGGTTCCCAAGATAAGAGTAGAGGATTTATAGCAGAAATGTATCCGTACATATGTGAAGGTAGTATAGAAAATCCAGAATAGCTTAAGAGCAGGGGGAAATGGGAGAAAGAATTTGGAACATTCTCAGATGAACAGTGGATGAGGATACTGGAGAAAGGACACGTGGTATCGGTCTCGCCCGCTCAGAAGGTCTCATATTTGATGCTGCTACATAGGACATATTACACACCTAAGAGACTATATGAGTTTGGGTGGAGAACAGATGCCAGGTGCCCTAGGTGTCAGGATACTGGGGATTTAGCACATATGGTATGGAAGTGCCCACAATTGTACCGCTACTGGACAGAAATTCTTAACACCTTGAACACCGTACTAGATGTAAGGCTAGAAATGAACCCCAGATTGTGTATATTGGGATTGGATGAGGGGATAAATGGAGGTCCCTCTGTAACCAATGTGGTAATGAGAGGTTTGTTTCAGGCGAGAAAGTTAATAGCGCAAAGGTGGCAGGCCGAGAAACCCCCAACGATAGGAGAATGGATAAGATTAACAACAGAAACAGTATGAAAAGAAAGAACATATAAGGAGAGGAAACCTGAGAGAGTTCGAAACTATGTGGAGACCATGGCTGGATAAACTGGAAAACCCACTATGAGGAGAGGGAGATGGTGGAGGGGGGGGGATAAAGAGAGAGAACATGACAGGTGTCAAGAGGGAAGGATGGGAGGGACAAAAGGAACTAGAGGTTGAAGGGTACTCCTTGTAAAGTGTGAGAAATGGATTTTACTTAAATGTATGTACTATGTAAGTAAAGAATGTATTTTGTATGATAATGAAGAAAATAAATAAAGATTATATAATTTAAAAAAAAAAAAGTCACTTAATATTCATAAACAATGTTCCAATGGGATTCATAACTTGTAAATTTCAGATCTCCTGCTGCCAACCTAATATCTCAAGTCATATATGTGAATGTCATAAGAATAATTTCAGGGATGTCATTGAAACCTAATAATACATTTTTTGTCTTAGTGGAAACTGGGGCATCCAGAGAAAACAAATGAACATCAGGCAATTTTCCTGTTGGAGCAATTTTCCTGTTGGAGATCAGATCTGGTATCAGAAACAATTAAAGTAACTGCCCTTTCTCATTTGATCCCAAATCAAAACTTCACAAACAAATATTGCCAACAGTATATTTTATAGTCTACTTTACATATTAGATTTGTAGATGGCAATAGCCAAATAAACAGAACTGAATAAACTGGTCAATATTTGATAAGCTGAGCAATATCTAAAAAAACATATGCATACTTGGATGTACGGTATCATGTACATCCTCTATACTGGAAATTTGTTGTTGTCAAATAAATATTCCATATTCTGCAATAAAACTTAAAAAAAAGGTGTTTAATTTGGCCATATAACAAAAAGGTGAAGACGAACAAGTGCCAAGAAATTTGCTAGTGCAAGAATTTCAATAAAATGTTGAAAACTTGGAAACAATGAAAGATTCATCGGCTATGTTACGATCCGTCAAACATGTTGACCTTCAACATACTGCATGGTTTGTATCACACAAATATAAAATTTGATGAAGTAACTCTCTCTGCTGCCAAAAAATCTGATGTAATGAGATTTGATAACGATTTTCATATGTGTTTCCTTGGTTTGAGCCAAAATAACTCAAATGATTCCATTACAGTCTAAGGCAAAAGCATTTGATGAAGTTACCTTGCCAAATAATCCCATGATTACATCACCCATGCACAAGAACTAACAATTTTCATAATTTTTTTGCCTTTTTAAAATATGTTGGCATTTAAAGTGGAACCAGAGTATAAAGGAAGTCCAGAGTATCAAGAAACTTCATTCATGTCTATAAAGGTGATAAACTTTCAGCAATTTTACTGGGATTCACAAGGCAATGTTTTTACACTTTAGCTAGGAGTTATGAGAATTTCAGAAAAAAATATATTTTTATTTTATGAATAAAGGCTATTTCGTTTTTAAGCCAGGTAACAGAATGTAAACTTGTATTATCTATAGTTCTGGATAGGCCAGCCTTTGCTGCACACTGTAACAGAAAGGAAAACCTATAAACCAGATACAGTATACTTGTTCCTACAGGAGGATTTGGACACTGGCAAACAAAAAAAAAGTGACCTTTCTGGTACAACCCTCTTCCACTCAGTATGACTCAGTTTGTGTGTCTTATGCCCCGTACACACGAGCGGAATTTCCGTCAGAAAAATCTTGGACGGAATTCTGCTCAAGCTTGGCTTGCATACACACGGTCACTCAAAAGTTCTCTGAACTTTCGACCGTCAAGAACGCAGTGACGTACAACACTACGACGAGCCAAGAAAATTAAGTTAAATGCTTCCGAGCATGTGTCTAATTGTTTCCGAGCATGTGTTGGAATTTTGCGCGTCGGAATTGGTACAGACGATCGGAATTTCCGATCGGAACTTTTTCCGACCGAAAAATAGATAACCTGCTGGTGGGAATTCTGTCAGCTAAAGTCTGATGGAGCATACACATCGAAATTTCACATCAGACTTTTGCTGGTGGAATTTCCGCTCGTGTGTACGGGCATTAGGAGGATGCATGCCTTTTCTCTGCTGGGAAAATTATAACCATTTTAATAGCCATTTTTTATTTTCTTATTTATTTCTTCAGTCAACTCAAGACTTCATCTACATGCTTCCTGAGCTGATCCTTTATTTGGCAACTGAATTGGTGTAAGCTTTGGAGGCCATACCTAAATCTAGCTGGACTATACAATTGCATGCCTGCCTGGAATATGACCTTTGGGCATTGGGCTCTGTCTGTAGCTCGTTCCAGACCTCCATATACTTTGTTAGTTAGCTGCAGTGTACTCTCCAGGTCCATATTTGTGGCACAGACTCTGGGGTTACCCAGTCTCTAAAGATCCATTAATAAGTTGGCCATGTGGGCTGAGCACCACAAACTATTCTTTATTAGAACCATTGGGCTCCATTATTATTCCTTTTATTTCCATTAGTTTCAACAGAAAGGGTTCACACGCTGAGATATTGAGTGCTGCGCCACTAAGCTCCCTGTTACTAAGGTAAACCAACTTCTTTATATTACTTCAGCACAACCTATATCTCACAATGATAGTATACTTAGCTGTGAGCACAAACTATAGATAATCTATTAATATCATTTTCTACGATTATTTATTTATTCTAATATGCTAATATAAAAGATCGATTAAATATATAATTAATTGACATCAGTACTCTGTTTAAATTAAATTCCTTTATTACAAGTATTTTAATTAATCTACTATAAATTAGTTAAATTAGAGTACCGTATATACTCGAATATAAGCCGAGATTTTCAGCCCGTTTTTTAGGGCTGAAAGTCCCCCCCTCGGCTTATATTCGAGTCACTGCCGTCTGCCTACATGAACAGCTTGTCATGCAGACAGACGGCAGTTTTAAAAAGCCGCGCCGCCTCCTCCCCCCCGTCCGTGATAGGCGGACACTAATTTTCCCAGCAGTGCAGTGTTCCGCCTATCACGGATGCCCTGTCATTCTCATCTCATGGACGAGGATGAGAGGGCGTCCGTGATAGGCGGAACACTGCGCACTGACTGCTGGGAAAACAGCGTTCCTCCTATTACGGACGAGGATGAGGAGGAGGCGCGGCTTTTTAATTTTGCAATGGCACCGTACACGCTGACAGAGCGGAGACAGTGCAGAGAGCGGGGACAGAGCGGAGAGTGGCGAGCGGGGACAGAGCGGAGAGCAGGGACCGAGGACCGGAGAGCGGGGACCGAAGACCGGAGAGCGGGGACCGAAGATCGGCACAGGTAGGCTGTAATGGGGACACGGGGGGGTCTGTACAGGGGACAGGCAGCTGCAGATGGGCATTGCTGACCCTCTTTTCCACTTACAGTAGCTGCTGCATTTTGTACCCTCGGCTTATACACGGGTCAATGCAGGTTTCCCATTTTTTTGTGGTTAATTAGGGGTCTCGGCTTATACTCGGGACGGCCTATAGTCGAGTATATACGGTAATTCATATAACTAAATACCTTTTGAGAGAATAATGAACAAATGTATCTAATTGATTGATCTTTAATTTACTATTTTTATAGCCACGATCAGCTATTGTATATTACAGTCAGTACTTGCCTGCTGACTCTCTAACTGCCACCTTCAGGTACATTTTTACCTCCTTATGAAAAATCTAAGAAATCAAATAACAAATGTGCTGTAGATATAAATATAAGACAAACATATTTATAATGTCTGTGGAATTGTTCCTTTTTTAAAAAAAAGCTATACATTCTGTTTTGTTATCTACAGCATTGGCTGTGCTTGCCCCAGTGGCCCTTCGGGTCATACTTCGCCCATATTGGGGGTTAAGAGAAATCTGGGTCCCTATTTATTAGCTTAATATCTTATTTTTTGATTCGGCTTAGATATTAAACATTTTATAAAACAACTATACTAGGAGCTTCTGAAGTCGAGAAACTGCCTGGCACACCTGTCCTATTTCCTGTTGTTTTTAACCACTATACCATGGAATGTTAACCTAGTACTTCACCTAAATACGCAAGTGTAATATGTGAAAATTGAACACTATATATGTGCATGGTTATGTATATTCTTCTTTATTTTTTCAATATACTTCAATATATGTTATTTTTCTTTTAAATAGAAATTTCTCTTGCTAAATACTCACCCCTGAGGAAGGAGATACGTGTACTCCGAAACGCGTTGGGTTCAAGAGTACTGTAGACTACTATATGTACATTGGAGATCACGCTTTAAACGCATTCCCTACGCTATATGTTTTTATGATGTTATATAATCAATAAATTATTTTTGTACTCAATATACTCTATCTTGTACGTGCCTTAAAACTCCACCACTATGGGTCTTTGTTTTTTACTCTGTGCTCTCTTTCCGCTATTCAGTGTGAGGTTAGCTGCTTTGGAGAGCAGGGGAGATATTGGGGTTCAATAGACCCCCAGCGTCTCCATAAAGAATACCTGTCACCTGCACAATGCAATCACATGGGGCTTTGTTAACTCTCTTGTGATAGCAATAAAGTAAAAAAAAAAAAAATACAATTTATAAAAAAAATTTTTAAAAAATAAACGTAACCCCCATTGCCTTGCAAACTCAAATGTACATGCGCACACATCCTATGTAAACCACAATTGCACCACACATGTGAGGTATCACTGCAAATATTAATTCTAGCATGATAGTTAATTCTTTTTGGGTACCATACTTTTCACGATATCATGGGCGCACACAATTTTAAGACTTGTCATGTTTGGTATCTACTTACTCTATGTAACTCCATCCTTTATATTTTACCAAAAAAATGGGTATTATATTGTATTTTCTAAATTACTAAAATGTATTTAATTATATTTTTTATGAAAATATGTTTCATAAACAGCTGTGTAAATATTGTGTAACATAAAAAAATGCCACTACTATATTTTTATTCTAAAGGGCCTCTGCGTCCAGAAAATATTTAATGTTCTGGGGGTTCTATGGCCAAAAATTTAGATTTTTTACATGTGTGCAAAAAACAAAAAAATTGCTCCAGAGCTGAACTGGTTAAATAAAATAAGCTGTCAATGACATGTACCGTATATACTCGAATATAGGCCAAGTTTTTCAGCACATTTTTTTTGTGCTGAAAATGCCCCCCTCGGCTTATACTAGAGTCAAGCACAGAGAATGACATTTTCCGACCCGATTTTGCACACCAAATTTGGGGTTCCTAGCACCAAGTGGCCCTGAGATATGGGGCCCCAAAGTCGGGTCGGAAAATGTAATTCTCTGCTGCAGAAAAGTGCTTAACATTTTCCGACCCAAATTTGGGGCCCCTTATCTCGGGCCACTTGGTGATAGGAACACCAAATTTGAATATGTTGCAGTGCTAGTTCCACTGGGTTTGCATACTGTGTCCATCTGAAGCAATGTCATTTCGGGACCCTTTGGGTCCAGAGACCCCAATTTTCGGCTGGGGGGCATTTAGGAACCCTTAACTACCAAGTTTAAAGTTCGGGGGACCTATGGCTGCAAATGGGCACAGTGAGGCTGCAAATGAGCATTGTTGACCCTCTTTTCCACTTACAGTAGCTGCACATTTCTCACCCTAGGCTTATACTCGAGTCAATAAGTTTTCCCATTTTTTTGTGGTAAAATTAGGTGCTTCGGCTTATATTCGGGTCGGCTTATACTCGAGTATATACAGTAATTTGCTAGCAATTTTAAAGACTTTTCTCCTTTTTAAATGTCTGTAATGCTGCAGCATTTTCTGTACATCACAGGCAGGATTAGGTCACTCCAATGCAGTTTATTTAAAAGGAATTGGACATTTTTACTGTTAAACTTTAAGCATTTCAAAAATCTTTGTTTCCTGCCAAATGGAATATTTAAAATAAAAACACATTTACATTGCAAGGTCTTCTGATCAGGATGCAGAGGGATTATGCTTTGGAAACCTTCAATTATTAGGGAAGAACCAGAAGTCTTGCTGCGACAAGAGACATAAAAAGAATCTTATCCTGGGCAGAACTTCAAGTTCGAGACTTGCCTGTCGATCATATTCCATGCAAGGATAATAGGCAGGCAGACTATACCCAGTTAGTAGCGCCTGGACCTATGCGAAGGGTTTCTGTACCCAGACATGTTCCAGAACCGTGTCATAGGTGGGGGACGATAGATGTGGACCTCCTGGCCTCCAGATTCAACACAAAACAGATCAGGTTTGTCATTAGGTGTAGAGATCTGTTGGCAGAAGCAGTGCGTGCTCTGATGACACCAATGAATCAGTACAGCCCGATCTATACTTTTCCTCCCCTAAAACTTCTTCCTCATCTGCTCTGCAGAATCAAGATGGAAGGCATTCCAGTGATCTTTTTAGCTTCAAACTGGCCTAGGCAAATTCTGTATTCTGACCTGATCAGACTCCTGGCAAAGACCCCGGGGGCTCTTCCAGACTGACAAGATCTTCTGACTCAAGGACCTGTATATCATCTTTATTCATGGCCACTGGCCTTAAATGGCATGGCTGTTAAAAGCCAGGTCTTAAACAGGGGCGTCCCCAACCCTGTGATCCTGACAATGTTAAAGGCTGGGAAGTCCACTTCCTACAAGGTTTACCATCATACACAGAAGCATACTTCAATTGGTGTAAGGAAAGAAAGTTTCATCCCAGAAAATACTCTGTGGGGTGAATCTTGACCTTTTTGCAAACGGGCTTGTATCAGTAAATGGCCCTGAGAGTGATCAAGGATCAAATCTCCATGCATGTAATCTTATTTCAGAGACCACTAGCCTTTCATTCACTGATGTATCCTTGTACAGGGTCTCTCTCACTAAAGGGGACCAGCTTCTTGTTCCCCCATTTCTCAATGGATCATTCAACCTCTTAAATGGGTTCTGAGATCTTTGAGTGCTTCTTGGGCTTCCCTGCATTAAGCAGCTTTTTCCCAGATTTGCCACCTGGTCTTCTGTTCACACATTTTATAAGTTCTACCAGGTGGATGTTCAGGTCTTAGCTGATGCCAGCTTTGGGTGCAAGGTCCTTCAGGCAGCTCTTTTAGCTGCTGGTAGTCCACAGTTTTTTTCTTTACTTTTTTTTAGTGTTCCTGTTAGTGTTCTGTTGGCTGTGTTGCCCATCCCTCAGTTGGACTCCTTTTGGTGAGGTGTCTGCACATTGATTCAGGATCTCACAGGTCTCATCCTTGAACAAGTCCAATCACAATATTCCCTACACACACGTTCATGGAAATGGCTGTAATAATGCTGGGTTCATCCTTGAACAAGACCCGTCTGCTTCATCTCGCTATCTAAGTGTAACAGGAACCGCTTGGTATCTAATTGTAACAGGACCTGTTTGCCTCAGTTCGCTATCCAAATGTAAATATCGCAATTTTCTGAGATATCTTCTCAATGCAGGCAGGACCTGCTTATCAACACAATAGAAGTCCTTCTCCCCACCTTTGGGGAGTCAGTGGATAAGAACTGTAAACAATGTTATGTGCATGGAAGTCCTCACCTCTTCTATGAAAAAAAAAAAAAAAGAAGCCCACTTCCACAGGACGTGATTCTATTGGACCCAATTTACATTCTCCTTCAATCCAGTCTTGCTTAAACAGAGGGTTTGTGGCATATGAGTGATTGCTCCTTGCCCCCCCAACTATAAATTAGTTCTCTCCCTTTTTTACTTTTATGTGCATTTTCACACCTATTCTACCTCATTATATATAAAAACTCTTAGGTTACTGGCAGGGGGGTAGAAACTGATGCCCTACCAATGTCTTCATTGTCCCTCATATTTTCCACAATCTGATGGCGGCCTCCTTGCCTATGGTACCATACTGCGCAAATTCTCAAGATTTATTGTCAGTTTATGGCCTTTTTATTGTTGGCTTTTATGCTTATACCACCTTCAGTTTTGCACTTTGTCTGCTGATTTTGTATTTACTGTGGCAATTTTGTTAGACTGTTCATGTACTTTATGTATTGTCATGATCTGGAGTCAGGCTTGGGGGCCAGTAGCTAAAGCAGTAGCAAGGCACCCACCGACTAGCTAGATAATACAGAAGAAGGTCATCCTGGTAGATGATTCAGGCTCACCTGAGATGCGGAGTCAAGTACTAACTGGTGTTCACCAGAGCTCCTGACGGTGGACATGGGTTTTGCTGCATGTTAGTACAAAGTTGCGGTCCTCAGAATCACCCCATCAGGCGGTGGATACTTACCTGAGCCAGATCTCGACCCAGCGATGTGCCAGGGAGCAGCGGCTCTCTCCGTTCTTTCTCTCCTCACAGGCGTAGAGACAGAAGCGAGAGCCATTGGCTCCTGGTGCTGTCATTCACAGCCAGTCAGTAGAAAGCCAGAGGTGGGGCTGAGCCACATTCTGTGTGTCAATGGACACACAGAGCATGATTTGGGAGTGAGCTCACACAAGTGCCCCTATATCAAGTAGCTTGCTATGGGAGCACTCGGAAGGGGGAAGCGCGCCGACAGGGGACACCAGAAGAGGAGGATTAGGGCTGCTCTGTGCAAAACCATTGCACAGAGCAGGTAAGTATGACATGTTTGTTATTTAAAAAAAATAAAATTTGTAGGTTTACAATCATTTTACGTTCCGAATTGCCAATCTTTGGTCTCTGGGCGCAGGAAAAAAGTCTATAGGGATAATGTGAACGTTGTATGGGTTCTGCACGGTGAGAAGTCTCAGGAGGAGAAGATCAGTATATGTGTGCTGGAGAGGGCATCTCACTGGGTGTTGAAGGTGTGGTCTTACTGGGGAAAGACTATTTCTGTGAGCTGGAGGTGGGATTTTCATTAAAGAAAGGCTAGTGCTAATTTCAACAATTCCCTAGTGTTAAAGTGGAACTCAAACTAGAATTGCATGTTTAAAGAGTAACTCCACTTTTGTTGAGAAAAAAAACATGGGTGATCTGTGTACATTGCAAGGATTTTAACAAACGTTGTTGCAGATTCCTACCTTTTGTTATTCTAAAGAAATCCCTGTGTGTTTGTCCATGTGGGAAAGTGAATCTAATGGGAGTTTTTTCATAATTATCAATCAGCTGTGGCACCTCCAGGACACTAATGAGGAAAGCTGCTGGGTCTGCATCCCTTTAGACGTGATTTCCTATTGGGAGTATATCACCAAAAATGACATTTTTGTTGCAGGGGATGCCTGAAATCTGACTTGTATCTTAGTGCAGACTTGTGGGAAAATGAGTGAGCCAATCACACAAACATTATGTTTCTGGGGGGGAATTCTGTACACATTCTGTGTATAGAACATGATGTAAGCGATACAATAATTATATCTGTGTATTAATTTGTCTAGTCCCTATAGATTAGTTGGTTTATTAAAACTCTGAGCGCATGCTACTGTTAATATCACAATAATACGAGGTTAGCTATGAAACCAAACACAACCTGCTGCTAGTAAAACACTATCTTATTTATTTCCCAAGAATCAGGAACGCTAACATAAAGTATTAAAAGACATTACAATATCACAAAGCTTACAATCAAATCATATAATACAAGAATATCAAAGATACTTATCACAGGGCCCTCCGTGAGGCTTGTAGCATCGGCTAGACTCAGATGACCAAGAGAGGGCCATCACCATAATCCATAAGGGAAGGCCTCAATATGGCCGCCAAGCCATGAGGCCTGCACAGATCACCTCAGATGTGTTCGGAGAGAAAGGCAGAGAGACACAGAGAGAGAGCTCTGTGCAACAATTCCTTTTAACAAAACTCACTCATTCAACCCCCCCCCCCTTGCCAATCCTAGTTGCTTTGCACCAATCATTGTTCCCATGACAATCAATGACTGTCCTGACTACTGGGCTTCTGCAGTCTATGTGCCCTAGGCCATCTTCATCCTCAATCTATTTGAAGCTTCATGCACACCAGGTGGGCTGAAGATAACTCCTTTTGCTATGTAGATCCTGTTTGGTGCCACATTTCTCAGAAGTGTAGAAACTTTAGAAATATAACATTCATGTTTGATTCCAACATATGCCGCTTTGCGACTGAAAGTCGCATAAAAACCCTTCTTCAGACATGGCTCCTATTGAACAGTCCATAACTGTTTTGTCCCTGACATGCGTTTCCAAACCAGTATCCATAGAACAGTCCTTTAAACGTCTTAACGTGTTGTATTTTTACCACGTGTGCAGAAACAGCTCCTATGGAACAGTCCATTGTGGTCTTACCGTGTTATGTTTCCCAACACGTGCCGCTTTGCCACTGAGTGACACATCCTTCTTCAGCGACAGCTTCCATGTCGCCATTATATATCTTTGGTATCTTCCGGACGGATGCAATACAGGCAAGGGGTATCCATTCATTCACCATTCACCAGTACACATTCAGAGCAACATATCAAACAGCTCTCACATACTGATCTATTATTTAGATAAGTCTCGAGGAGGGCCTTATTCACCCATATTCTCAACCTACAATACGCATAGGTCACACTATACCATAATATAAATCAACTTCTTATCATACTATATACATATATCTGTATCCCATCTCTTTATGCACCCCGCTCCCAATCCTATAACCCTTTACTGTAAATATGGATCGGGATTAGGCAGGCTTGCTCACAGCGGTATTGCAGGGCTCTGACTTGGCAGCAAGGTCTCTAATTTGTACACAGAGACCCTACCGTCAATTCGTCCCTCAACTTGCATAGACAAATGGGAGACCCTTCTATATAAATATCGAGTCTAATCACACATATAAATTTGCAAAAATTGCAAAACCACACAATTCCCTCCCTGTGCCTGGATTTCAGAGACCATGCCCAGGGTATACCATGCACCTCTACCTATGGTTAGGTTCAAGGAACCCTCCAGTTTTATGACTAACATTACATCGGTATTCTTTAGGACAAAGAAACAAACTTGTCTATGTCCCAAATGACACCCTGGTGCTTCCTCCCAAGCAATGATCCCTGAAATAACTTCCCAACATTTTTCTGTTCACCACCATGATGTATTGACCTGGCATATAAAGGACATCATGGTCAGGTTTCCGACCGAGGGAAGTATCAACCTGCTTCCATCTCCTTTGAATCCAAGTGGGTGATTTAGCCTCAAATGCGACAAGATAGAATCCCCAATCAGTAAGCCCATTGATGCCACCAAATATACAGACCAAGTCCGCACTTCTGTATATGGGATCATACAGCCTAACACCTTTCACAATCCAAACTGGTACAGCCCATCCAGGCATTCGACCACCATTTTGGATTAGTGTAAGCGACGTGTTGTGGCAGAGTCTTACTGAGCGGTGATGCTAACTCATCAGGCCACTGCCCTTTAAACAGAGATTGCCCAATTAGCTTGATGCTGGTTGACACTTCCGTCCGCCACTGCGTATACGCCAGAGCCCATGACCGATTTCTATCCTGTACCCTCACCCCCTCCACCAACCTCTCAACATGGTTCACCAAATCTGGAGACCCTGGGTATTTTGTGAATGTTATAAGGGATGCCACCAATCTCTCTGAGTAACAAAGTCCCGCTCAAGCTATTGCTGAGAGTTTGTTCCTCAGGATACCGATGTCTACTCCATTAACAACACCCATCCCAGCTCCTATTCCCCCAATATAGTGCTGAATACATGCCTCCTCTTGTGGTTACTCCTCAGAGATAAGCATCCTGCATGCACCTTATTCTGTGTCCGCACATCTCTGGGAGTAAGTCACTGGTACGATGACAGCACTTGATTCAGCGTATACTCAGCACATATAGGGTAATAGGTTTTATCAATCACTGTGAGATGTTGCAGTGCCATATGGTGAAGGCATACTGTACCCTGGTAGTCAGCGTTTGTTCCCTTTATCTATCGGAGCATGCTCCTGTGTGTATTCACTGGCATTCCCTGTGCAGGGTTTCAACTTCAGGTGAGACCTCAACCAGGCGTATCTCCCCCATATAAGGAAATGTTCACCCCATTGATGTGTCACCTGGCACCCTCTAGTCTGGCCAACAGACACCTTATTATGCCTAAGTGCCCGCCTCCTGGGTACCTGCACCATATAAATTCCGTTACGTCAATACATGTCATACATTACACAACTTTCCTTCTTTCAACTCCTCCCTCCAACAAAAAAAACATATATATTTTACATTTACATGTTCTGATGGATTGGATGTGTTATATTCCTTCCCCCAACCTCCAAACCATTGTACGTATATTAATAACACGTTTGCATTCATCAGGAGAGAGTCCAGCAAAAACAAAAAAAAAATGTTTCAAGTCTTATTGATAGGCACAGTCTTTCAGATTCAGCACCAGATCGTCCATAGGAAAAGAAAAAGTGTTAAAGTGAATCTTTTTGTTTGTCCCTTCTCTCCTGATATGTATTAGAACAAATTTGGGGCGTGGTATGGCACAGACAAACTGCCAACCAGATGATCATCTGTCATCCATTTTCCAGAACCTTTCCAATCTCGCTCCACCAGGATTCTGGAATTGAAAAACAAGAGCAGAATCAAATTCTTATCCATAATATCTGCTCGCTTACTATATTTACTCCTATTTCCCTCCTTGGAACCCAGGAACTTAGTATTCCTGGCTTCTCAACTTGACCAAACTATCAAAACAACCATGACCTCTTTAGGCAGAACCCACTCTAAAATGGATCCCCATGGTATGGTCAAAACATTCAAAACAGACGTCAATGTTGTTTCTCAAAAATTCTAAAATTAAAACACTAGAAAAACAATGCATTTATCTTTATCTTTAAGATGTATGCACTAATCCCCTTTCAGGTGGACAAAGCCTAAACCTTTTGGAGCTTTTTACACCTGAACAAAACAACAATAAAATAGCTGACTAAGCCAATACCCAAAAAAAAAAAAAAAAATATGTGTTTTTTTTCCAAAAAAAAAAACAAAAATTAAAAAAATAAAAATTAAAAGTCTGGCCATTATCACCCAAGAACAACATGAAAAGACAACCACCATACAACAATGACAAACACTCAACTTTTAATTAAAGACATCCATGGATTTTCTCCTGAGAAGAGTACATGTTTTTTTTTTATCTGAAAGACAATAGGTTAATGGGAAAAACAACACAAACAAAACATTTGTAACTTCATCACAACATTTGCTACCTCATCTGTAACTCTTTAGTTTTGTCAGATTATTGTTTAAATGTTTTCATTGTTTGCAAACAATTACTAATTAATGAGCTCATGGTACCATGTGATAATAGATTATGCATTTACAATAACCTAACCCCCGTGTTGGTCTCACTTTGACGGACCTGCAAACAAAACACAAATGTTTAGTATCCAAACCTGTTCTCTTCCCTGTTTTCTGGAAAAGGAACACAAAGACAATGATTAAACACGATTATCATGACAATTGACTTTAAGTGCCCCAAGCCTCTTCCCATTAATTGTATTGCTAGGGGAACACCTACAAGCCCAAGTTGTAGTATAAACAACTAAACTAAAAAAAAAAAAATAAAAATTACAAACATTAAAATTAAAACAAAAATTTATAAAAAATTTGAAAAATGAAAAATTGAAAAAAAAATTAATAAAAAAAACAAAAATATGAAAAAAATAATTCATAATAAAAAAAAATAAAAAAAATAAAAACATTAAAAATTAAAAATTAAAAAAAAAAATTGAAAAAATTAATGAAAATAAAAAATTAATAATAAAGAAAATTAAAAAAAACTAATAAAAAATTCATAAAATTAATAAAACATTAAACCTTATTAAAAAAATTACAAAAATACTTAAAACCTTATTCATAGGAAGGAAACTTTGATCAGAGTATTTTTAACCTACTTGCAGCTGACTAAGTGCTGCTAGCATCGCTTCCCCAGGGCTATGTTTGAATAACCATGCGGCTACCTCCACTTTGATTTTATGCAACTGTCCTACATATTGCTTTTCAGTTTGTAGACTCCGTAATTGGGTCTTAACGGGGAATTGGGTTTGCTTACTATGGGCTCCATGCTTTGGATTGCTACCCCACCTGGCCGAATAACATTCATACTGCCTTGGGGTCGTTTTCAGGTATGATCTTTTTTTGATATCGTTATTCGCCCAACAATACTTTGCGATGTGACCTCCCCTTTTACACAAACAACATTTTAGCTCTGGTTTCCCTGCATAGGCCCTTTTTTTAACATCTTGTGCTGGAAATTCACATTGCTGGATAATATTACTGTGATTGGAATTAACAGACTTTACACTTTCATCGTCTGAGGAGTCATCAGAAGTTTCTATTTCAATTCCTGAATCACTTTCAAGCGCAGTTATCACGCTTGTATTTACGTCTCCAACCTCGATTCCCATCATAGTAATATGATTTGCAGCAACAATAGTATACGGGTTTTCCTCATGTTCCACTTGTATATTTGCACACTGAGCATGTGCGGAGGGTACCTCCACCATTGCATCTTCGGCTATTGTATGTTTGGAGGATAAATCCCTTATGGCTGCCTGTGCCTCCTGTAATTCCTCCTTAAGCAGTGCGATAACCTGCAAGTTTTCAGCCTCCCTCCTATTCAAAAAAACGATGCAACCTTCTCTTAACTCACACGTTTTCCCTAATTCATGTAATCTCTGTTCCAATTCGCCTTTTTCCGTCACTAATTGTTCAATCTGCCTACGCGCTTGTGCATCTGCATTTTCAACCCTAATTAATATATCTTTTGTTATATTTTGTAGCTGCTGCATGAATTGCTTTCTTTCATCTATCCATTCTGATTCTTTCTGTTCAGAAATATGCATAAGCATGCCTATCAAATTTGCTACCCTCTGTTTTCTGCCTTTTTTTGATTTATTACTTATAAGGCTGTTATGTGTATTACATTGTGTCAAAAGTTCATTAAATTGTTGTGTCAACCCACCTTCTTGTGTAGATTAAAATCTAATAGCCCCATGTTTAGCCATGAATAGCTCGATGGCCTCCATTGATATGCTAATTAGCAAGCCCTCTATACTGGAGCTGTAAAACCTGTTTTGGTTACAATGCAATACAGATAAACAGATAAGGCTATTCAAAGGTTTCGCTTGCAAGCTAGCTTGTAGTCCCACAAAAGCCTACAACAAACAAAAAAAAAAAGAAAAAAAGAGATAGTTTAACTACTACTTGCTACCTGTAGTTCTACAGCCTACACAAGGCACATCCTAAGACACAAGGCAGACTCTTAATCAATGCCTTCCTGTTAGTTTGCAGGCCACATTGAACTTCTATTGGAACAGAGAGCTATGTCACTCTCACGTGAGTAGAAATAATGAAAAATGAAAAAAAAAATGACAAAAATTTTTTTTTTTTAACAATATCTCTATCACTTTTTTTTTTTGCTCAAAGATGTATGGTAATTCCTGTCAATTCCTAACCAAGGGTGATCAGCCTGTACTCACCAGCCCTCTTGACCAGCTACAAGTATTCTAACACTTTGCATTAGCAATACAACATTTAACATATATACATATCTCGGATAATAAAAAAAAGGGTCTCACCAGATTTGTCGCGTGTCCGCTAACTGATGAAATACTTCACAAAATTTTTATGATCATCCAAGCGTGGTTTCAGAATTCGCGAGCCAGCGCCAATCTTGTCCACACGAGAGACGATTTTCAGTTCTGGGTGTCTTTGATTACCAGGACTCAAAACAAAAATACATTAGTCTGTGGATTCTGTGTAAAAATACATTCTACACGCCTTTGGGGTGCCATATGATGTAAGCGATGCAATAATTATATCTGTGTATTAATTTGTCTAGTCCCTATAGATTAGTTGGTTTATTAAAACTCTGAGCGCATGCTACTGTTAATATCACAATAATACGAGGTTAGCTATGAAACCAAACACAACCTGCTGCTAGTAAAACACTATCTTATTTATTTCCCAAGAATCAGGAGCGCTAACATAAAGTATTAAAAGACATTACAATATCACAAAGCTTACAATCAAATCATATAATACAAGAATATCAAAGATACTTATCACAGGGCCCTCCGTGAGGCTTGTAGCATCGGCTAGACTCAGATGACCAAGAGAGGGCCATCACCATAATCCATAAGGGAAGGCCTCAATATGGCCGCCAAGCCATGAGGCCTGCACAGATCACCTCATATGTGTTCGGAGAGAAAGGCAGAGAGACACAGAGAGAGAGCTCTGTGCAACAATTCCTTTTAACAAAACTCACTCATTCAAACTCCCCCCCCCCTTGCCAATCCTAGTTGCTTTGCACCAATCATTGTTCCCATGACAATCCATGACTGTCCTGACTACTGGGCTTCTGCAGTCTATGTGCCCTAGGCCATCTTCGTCCTCAATCTATTTGAAGCTTCATGCACACCAGGTGGGCTGAAGATAACTCCTTTTGCTATGCAGATCCTGTTTGGTGCCACATTTCTCAGAAGTGTAGAAACTTTAGAAATATAACATTCATGTTTGATTCCAACAGAACACCTCCAGGTAACTGTATTGCATTGCATTTTCAGAAAATTACAGCAGCTGCAGATTGAAAAGGAAAGGTAATTTTAATAGCATTCAATTACAATACGACTTGTGTCGCAATTGTATACGCTATATTATTATTTTTTTTTTTTTAAATTTGCTATTTTTTTACCTTCACAAAAGTGGAGTTAACCCTTTAACCCCTTCAATACCCGCCCATAGTCATATGACGCCCACAAGGTGGATCTACCATCCTGGGTGGGCGTCATATGACGTCCTCCCATTCCCGGCCGCCTGGGGGGCGCGCGCGCGCGCGCCCGCGGCGTCGCTCGGGACCCGGTGCCTCGATGTCCGCCGGGCACCCGCGATTGCCCGTTAAAACAACAGGACCGTGCAGGACCGTGGAGCTGTGTGTGTAAACACACAGCTCCACATCCTGTCAGCGAGCAGGAGATCGATCATGTGATCCCAGTACGGAGGAACACATGATCGGTCTCCTCCCCTTGAGTCCCCTCCCCCCACAGTTAGAATTCTAACTGTTAGGGAACACATTAACCCCTGCAGCGCCCCCTAGTGTTAACCCCTTCCCTGCCAGTCACATTTACACAGTAATCAATGCAATTTTATAGCAACGATCGCTGTGTAAATGTGAATGGTCCCAAAAATGTGTCAAAAGTGCCCGAAGTGTCCGCCGCAATGTCGCAGTCACGAAAAAAAAATTGCATATCGCCGCCATTACTAGTAAAAAAAAAAAAATGCAATAAATCTATCCCCTATTTTGTAGACACTATAACTTTTGCGCAAACCGAGCAATATACGCTTAATGTGATTTTTTTTACCAAAAATATGTAGAAGAATACGTATCGGCCTAAACTGAGTAAAAAAATAGTTTTTTTTTTTTTTTTAAAAATGGGATATTTATTATAGCAAAAAGTAAAAAATATTGTGTTTTTTTTCAAAATTGTCGCTCTTCTTTTGTTTATAGCACAAAAAATAAAAACCGCAGGGGCGATCAAATACCACCAAAAGAAAGCTCTATTTGTGGGAAAAAACACCCAAATTTTGTTTGGGTGTAACGTCGCATGACCGCGCAATTGTCAGTTAAAGCGACGCAGTGCCGAATCGCAAAAAGTGCTCTGGTAAGGAAGGGTGAAAAATGGCCCGGTGCTGAAGCGGTTAATGTCACATGACATAGTTCATTGGGGCCAGGCTGGCCCAAACAATCTATTGCCATTACAGAATGATGAAGTGTGCTGTGTTCTGGCAACAGTTCAGACTACTTCCTGTCTGCTGCCGAATACAATGAGAGTTGGGCTTAGTGCTTCTCCGCCATTCATCATTATTATTATTATTATACAGGTTTTATATAGCGCCAACAGTTTGTGCAGCGCTTAACAAAATGAAGGCAGACATTACAGACATTACAGTTACATTACAATTTGGTACAAGAGGAATCAGGGCCCTGATCGTTAGAGCTTACAATCTAAAAAAAAGAAGCCTTTTATTTTTATCAATGAGTACAAGACTCCCTGATTGGTCTAGGTGGATATTACTGTGTGCAATGGCTACTAAAAGTGACCTTAACTTCTTGGGGCTGGCCGCATGCACACAAATATGGGTCCGCTTGGTGGGTGGGCCTTGGTGCCAAACGACCGCATATTAGTGTGCATTTGTGCAAAAACAGCTGTGCCGAGAGCTCGCTCCCAGCAGGTTACTGGTGGCTAAAGGAAATCTGCTTGCGATCGGGAGCTTTCCGATCATGTGATATATATATATATAGTTTGGGAAAATAATTATCTGATCCCCCTACAAAGAAATGGAGGGTCTATAATTTTTAGCATAGGTGTATTTTAAATGATAGAGACAGAATATCAACAAAAAAATCCATAAAAAACACAATAAAAAATGTTATAAATTGAGTTGTAGTTCAGTGAGTAAAATAATATTTCATCCACAAGCAAAACTTGACTTAATACTTTGTGGAGAAACCCTTGATGTTTCTTGTAGTTAGTGACCAGGTTTGCACACATATGCGAACTAAAAATAAGGGGAAATCAAACCGCGCTTTTCCTAGAATGGTGAGCAGCCAACACAACAATTTGACCAATTGTATAGTGAAAATAAAAGTGTAAAAAATTTTGTATCTAATTCACACCAGTATACTAGAATGTGAAATCCGGATACAATGTGTGTTTTAGATATTTAATGAAAACACTCCGTGAGAGGAAGTGAAACACCTAATCTCTAAAAGTGTATGATGCTCAAATTGTCACACGCTTGTGCACACCCGTGATTGACGCTGGCGCCAAACAGTCTATTTAACGCAGCCAATGCCTGTCTCCAGTGCTGCTTCGTCTCAGCTCCTGAGTGCCTTGTTACCTGTGAAAAGTGTGTTCTGATCTCTGTGTTGACCCGGCTTGTTTTGACCTTCCCTTGAACTCCGCCTGCATTGACCTCGGCTTGTCCTGTGACCCTTCTTCTGCCTTCTCCCTTGGCTCCTGTCTGCACTCATCTGGTTCCAGACCTGCCTTGTCTCCTGACCACGTGCCTGCCTGAACCCTGCATCTGACTGTCTTGCTGTGTATGACCCAGCCTGCCTGACCCTGCCATCTGTTGCTGTCACCTACACCCGCTGCCTGCCAGGACCTTCCGGTATCTTCTCCAGCCTTCCAGGACATCCGCCCTGCTGTCTGCAAGATTCCTTGGCACTCGTGCGACTCTGCACTCCGGCGCCTTCTGTTTACATTACCAGAGGCCCCGAGCCAGAGGTGTAAGGGAGGCCTTCCTCGTCCAATCAGGCTCTACTACCAGGTACGTGATAACATCCCTGCTACTCAAGAGATGATTGGAGTGGTCCTCTAAGGTATCCAATTTCCGTACTGTTTAACCAACTGGGTGAGTACCGACTGTTACATTGTTACAGTCCAAAGATTTTCTCCATTCGTGATGTGGATCCGTGCTCATCGCACTTTGGAACAAGCTTAATCGAGTCCACCACAGTCGGTAAGAGTACCTAGTCACAAACTTCGTTTTTCATCTATGCGATTATCTTATGTTGTGTGATCTGATATGTGGAAGATCATCGAGCCATTTATGCACGTTGCACTTTTTCAATAAGTCTGATTGACTTACAGCTTTAAGCTTGTGAGTCCACCATAGTTGGTAAGAGTACCCAGTTGTACCCCCGCTTTCACCCATATGAATATCTCATGTTGTGTGATGATCTGATGCTTTGAAGACCATCTAGCCATCCAGCTACCCAGAGGGAACAATTTTCATAGACTTTACTATATGAACTTTGTAGTCCCTGTGATAAGGACTGAATTGTTAAATTATTTGGAGACCGAATCCCATGTTTTCTATTTTCATATACATATAATATTTAGCACATGTTTTTGGTTATGGTAGTTTGATATCATTTGAACATCACCATTTATAGGACATTTGTCCAAACGCCACATGTTGCCCCTGATGTACATCTGGGATGATATATACATATGTGTTCACATTTAGGCTATAAGATAAGTCAGTTGTCATAGCCATCATCTTTTGTTTTATGTTTTGGTGTATTAACTTCACTTGGCATCCAGTCTGCCCTCTGTAGTCACATTCAGACTATACAAGTAGACTGCACAGTCAGATGTGTGTGGCCCCACACCACACTGTTTCTACACATAGTAGATAATAATATTGTCACTAAAATCACTGTATAGTTCACGTTTGTAGTTACAGCCACACTTTTTCCATCAATACACTTTTAGAGATTAGGTGTTTCACTTCCTCTCACGGAGTGTTTTCATTAAATATCTAAAACACACATCATATCCGGATTTCACATTCTGGTACACTGGTGTGAATTAGATCCAAAATTTAGCGCTATACTTTACACTTTTATTTGCACACATATGTGGATTATAAGGTTTGTGATGCTGTGATCACACGCTCTATGGTAAAAAAACTTTGAACGTCAACACATTTTTTATTTAGTGTCATTGCATCAAGGCCCTTATGCTAACATCCAGATAGCGCAGCACTTGCCCTATAAATATCTCAGGAGAGATTTTGGTCCACTCTTGTTATGCCCCTCACTACACGTGACTGAGGTGTATTTGGGCACACTGATAACTCCTAGACATGTGCATTTCGTTATGTTCCGAATCGAAATTCGGACAAATTTTTCGCAAAAAAATAAAGTGAAATGGCTGTTAATAGTCTACAGGAGATCTGCTAAAAAAAGAAATAGATGCTAATAGTCTGCAGGAGATCTGGTGAGAAAACGAAATAGATACTAATTGTCTGCAGGAGATCTGCAAAAAAATGAAATAGATGCTAATAGTCTGCAGGAGATCTTATGGGAACAAATAGTAATCTGCATTCTGCAAAAATTTTTTAAAATGAAATAGATAGTATCTATATTCTATTCTGTTCTATTGTTTTGCTAGTCTAGGCTCTATTTCTATTCTAATCTTTTCTATTCAAATTCGAATTCATTCTATACGAAATTCGAATGTCGGAAAAAAATTATATATAACCCTCTTCCGAAATTAGAATTTAGTATATAATGATTTCGATTTTAATAGAAAAGATTTTAATAGAATATAAAAGAATAGACTAGAAAAACAATAGAACAGAATGGAATAAAATATAATATATTCTATTCTGTTCTATTGTTTTTCTAGTCTATTTTCTATTTTATTATAATCTTTTCTATCCAAAGTTAAAATTAATTCATTAAAAAAATTGAATTCATACTATTTGAAATTCGAATTTATTCTATTCGAAATTCGAATTTCAGAAAATGGTTGTATATTCTTTCTATTTGCACTTGTGGCAGGTGTTGTGGCAGGTGTCTTGGCACTTGTGGCAGGTGTTGTGGCAAGTGGACAATGACATACAGCATATGTACTTGCCTTGCGATCGACATCCATGACAGCCATTTCACATCTTTTTTTTATGTGACAGATGTATATAAGTAAATAACCATCTTCCAAAATTTATAATTCAAATAGAAAAGATTAGAACAGAATAGAAAAAAATATATAATTTAATAGCAGAACTCCTGTAGACTATTAACAGCCATTTCACTTCTTTTTTTTTTGCAGATCTTCTGCAGACTGTTAGAATCAATTGAATTTTTTTTTTCAAAGTCGGGTCGCAAAATATTTTCGAATCCGCTTGAAATAGTATCAACATGATTTGAAATTATTTCAACTGCATTTGAAATTATTTCAACCGCATTTGAAACTATTTCAACCGGATTCGAAAATATTTTGTGACCCGAATTTGGAGAGGTTGCAGTGCTAGTTCTACTGTGTTTGCATACCAAATTTAGGGTTTCTAGCTATAAGTGGCCGCGAGATACGTGGCCCCAAAGTCGGGTCGCAAAATGTCAAGCACTTTTCTGCAGCAGAGAATGACATTTTTTGACCCGACTTTGGGGCCAGATATCTCGGGGCCACTTGTAGCTAGAAACCCCAAATTTGGTATGCAAACACAGTAGAACTGTAGCACTGCAACATATCCAATTTGGGGTTTCTATCTCTAAGTGACCCTGAGATACGTGGACCCAAAGTTGGGTCGCAAAATATTTTCGAATTCGAAAATCGGTCGAAAACTAAACGAAATCCGAAAACGAATTAAACAAATTTAACGAATCTAACTAAACGAAATTAATTAATTAACGAATTAAAACGAAACGAAACAAAACAAATTTTTTCCTTTTGCACATGTCTAATAACTCCTCTCATACCAATGCATTCCAGTAGGCGCAGAATCCTTTTGAACTTTTATTGATACAGATACAGATACATTTATTTACAGATACAAACAAATAAAATTAATAAAACATCATACAATTAGTGCCTCCCTATCTATCTAGCTGAAGACACAAATAGTAAACATACCAAAGATGGATCCGGATGGCTAGCATAGAACTTAGCAGCAGATGTGTTTGCTTCCTTCCAGGTTGAAAGGGAAAAGGAAAAGGCTGAAGAAGCTGCCGCAGGGCCTGATGAGAAAGCAAGTATGGAGGCTTGCATGTACCAAATCTAACCAGCTTTTCTAAATGCCTACATTGAAATAGATATAGTGCAGTTATACAAAATTGCCACTAGATGGCAGCATAGATTAATCTAATTAAACCAAAAAGTCAATAAGAGGATTTCAAGCCTTATTAACGAAGGCATGACACTCCCTGCTTGGTTTCCCACGGATACCACCTATCATGGCACTCCGGAGGAGAGTAACAAAATAAGTTCAGAAACAGGTCTGAGGAAAAGTTTAGGCTGGCATTGCCTAATGACTTTGAGTTCAACTTTCCTGACGTTATCTTCACTGGGAAACACTTGGGTTATTAGACCCAAAGGCCACTCGTTTCTCCTGGATTATGAGTCTTTCATGAGAACGATGGCACCAGGATCTAAGTTGGGTTTGCCGTCGTGCCATTTGTTCCTGGTCTGTAGATTATACAAGTATTGTTTCTTCCACTTGTTCCAAAAGGTGTCAGCTAACACTTGTACTCTTTTCCATTGACATCTGTATAAGTCCTTTGGGTCTAGATTGACTGCAGGAGCTGTGGTCACCTCAACTTTCTGAATGAGCAAGGTGGAAGGTGTAAGCAAGAAAGGATCTTCTGGATCATTGGGTATAGATGTCAAGGGTCTGGCATTCATTACAGATGATACTTCAGTCATGAAGGTTGTCAGAGTCTCATGTGTAAGTTTTGAAGTTCCCAATTGTAGAAACATTGAATCTAGGATTCTTCGAGCCATACCAATCATACGCTCCCAGGCACGTCCCATGTGAGAAGAGTGTGAGGGGTTAAATGTCCATGTACAACCTTGTTCTGAAAGGTATCTCTCTACATGTTCTGTGTCAAGGTTTGAAGTGATATTCAATTCTTTGCAAGCTCCAACAAAGTTGGTTCCTCTATCAGAGCGTATGTGCTTGACAGGGCCTCTAATAGAAATGAAACGTCTCAGGGCATTGATGAAGCTGGAAGTGTCTAAGTTACTTCTATGTGTACGGCTCTGATGCACATACAAGTAAACATGACAGCCCAACATTTGCTGTTGGCACTGCCTCCTCTGGTTTGTCGTGTGATGACAGCCCAAGGCCCAAACACATCAAGACCGACGTTTGTGAAAGGGGGTTCTGTACTGAGTCTGTCAGCAGGAAGGTTGGCCATTTTCTGGGTTTGAAACATACCACAAAGCTTACGACAGGTAATACATTTGAAAATGGTTTTACTCACAAGTCTCTTGGCTCCCACTATCCAGAGTCCAGCTGCACGCAAGGCTCCTTCGGTGAACAAACATCCTTGGTGTTTTGTCTGTGTGTGGTAGAGTTCCATGAGGAAAGATGCAACATGGTTATTTGGTATTATGACAGGATTGCTTTCACTACTATCAAGTCCTGCATTTGAAATACGTCCTCCAACTCTTAACAGTCCTTGATTGTCTATAAAGGGGTTGAGTTTCCTCAGAGGGCAGTTCTTTGGAATGTTCTTGCGATTTTGAAGACATTCTAATGTTACTGCATAAGTCTCTTGTTGGACACAGCGGATGATTACATTTTTTGCTTCTGTGGAGCTCATCTACTGTATATGGCTTGTGGCAGTAATGCCAACCTTTGCAACAACTTGGTCTTGTAGGGGTACCTCTAAAGGATCTGGCTATGTGAACCAAGCAAGCTGTAGCTCTTTGTAAGGACTTCCAAGTGGAGAATTTATGGAGGGTTTGGATCCCAACAGTTGGTTAGAAATTGTTGTATGTAGTGTGGGAACCTGAGGACGGATATCTGAGTCCAGATTCAGGTTCTAACAGTGCATACGTCTCCCTTACTGGAGTGGTAGGCACTGGCTTGTACAGGAAGGGTGGTCCTGTGAGCCACATAGTGTCTTTGAGACTGGATGCTGGCACAGACCTTGTAGCATGATCTGCTGGGTTATGATCAGTTGAGACATAACGCCACTGGGTGGGCTGTGTGGACTTTCCGATTCTTAGGACTCTGCTGTTAGCAAGATGGGGTCTCTGCGATTTGAAAGGCAGGGGTGCCACCCAGCTGTTTTCATTGGTTTTGTAGAATCCCTGTCTCGTTATCTCCAAGAAGATATGATCTTCAATAGATGGGCCAATGTTGTGATCTTCTTTAGTCCTTAAATGATCTCTGTCTTCATCACAAAGAAGATTAGCGGTGTGAGGGTTGGAATGAATTACACTGGCAGGCTTCTCTCTTACAAGGAATCTGTTGGTGCAAGGCTGAAATAGGGATGGACGCCCGCCTTCTAGTGTCTTTGTAAAGAGAGAGTTCACGCTGGTTGGTTTGTGAACACTCCCTAGGCATACATTGCCTATGATGACCCATCATAGATCTAGCTTCTGGTCATAGGGGGAGTTGTGGGGACCATTGATTTGTTTTCTCACCTTGTGGACTCTGATGATGCCTCTCCCAAAGAGAAGCGCTATCTCAGCCTGGGGATCCAGATCAGGGATGAGATGTGCCATGCCCTTCAGATGTCCGTGATGAAGTGCCACCTCTGGTTTAGGGATCTCCTCTCTGTCTGTTGGGAACTGATTGCACTCGATTAGAGTTGGCAGAGGCAGGGTTGTCTGACCATCAAAGGATTCGATTTGGTAAACCAATGGCTCTTCTCCCAGTTTCTTCACTTACCCCTGTACAAGTCTTGAGTAAGTATGAAGAGCTGGCTTCCTTGATTTTGAAGGTGTCAAAGAAGGCTGAGCTGGCGAGTGATCTGTTGCTTTGATCGTCCAGGATCACATATAGCTTCACTGCTTTTTCTCTGCGACCCATGGGGTAAACTGTAGCAAGACAAATCTTAGAGCAGGATTTGTTAGACAGACCTTCTCCACAGACTTGGGTGCACTGGGGTGTAACTACAGGAGGTACTGTGTCTTGCTGTTCCCCGCTGTGCCCTTCCACCTGGGGTGAGGGAGTAAGAGTCCATGGCGCTGGCCCTGGGTGTAGAGCTGTGTTGTGCTCTGTGCTGTTGCACTCAGAGCAGTTGATGCTCACCTTACAGTCTTTCCCAAGGTGAGAAGTTGATGCGCAGCACCTGTAACAAATTCTGTTTTCTTTGAGGAAGGTTCTGCGATCTTGGAGAGTCTTTTCTCTAAAACCTCTGCACTTTAACAACGAATGAGGCTTCTTGTGAAGAGGGCACTCGCTGCTTGGATTCTGAGCTGGAGATACACTTCATAGTTTCATAGTTTCATAGTTAGTAAGGTTGAATAAAGACATCAGTCCATCCAGTTCAACCTGAGTGAGTGTCTACAATTGTCCCCATCCCTGTACATTGCACACTCACATCGGTCCCTACCCTCAAGAAGCCCACAATCCAAGGTCCCCATTCATATACTAGGGCCAATTTTTGGACAGAAGCCAATTAACCTACCTGCATGTCTTTGGATTGTGGGAGGAAACCGGAGTACCCGGAGGAAACCCACGCAGGCACAGGGAGAACATGCAAACTCCAGGCAGGAAGTGTCGTGGTTGGGATTCGAACCAGCGACCCTTCTTACTGCTAGGTGAGAGTGCTAACCACTACACCACTGTGCTGCCTGTTTTGGGTACTGCAACAGGTGCGTCTTTGAAGTTGCGGGTTAGAGCAGGCTTACTTGATCTAGGGAAAGCAGAATCAGGTGATGAGATGTCAAAACTAGGATCATTTTTAACCTTTGCTTGATGGCGAAAAAAGTCCACGAAATAAGAGAATGGTGGGAAGGGAACTTTGTGCTTTTGCTTGTAGTTGGAGCCTCGTGTAACCCAGGTTTCTTGAAGGCTGTAAGGTAGCTTTTGCACTATAGAGTGAACACCACGGGCTGTGTCCATAAAGCAAGTCTCCTTCTGCTTTGGCTATTTGGAGTTCTGTCACTAGGTCACTCAATTCTCTCAGCTTCTGGTAGCCTTTGTTAGGAATCTTGGGAAAGTCCTCTATTCTTTTAAAAAGAGAGTTTTCTGTAACTTCTGGGGAACCGTAACATTCGTCAATCCTCTCCCATATCATGCTCAGCCATTTGGTTGATGTGAATGTCTGATTCGCCTTGCATGCTCTGATGACTCATTCCCCAGCCAAATGACTAAGAGATCAGCTTCTTCACTTGCCTTGAAATCAAGATCCCTAGTTGCATTTCTGAAGGATGAACGCCATGCTCTATAACTTTCAGGGCGATCGTTAAATTTTGCAAGTGCCTTTGCTAACAGTTCATGTCGTGCTAAGAACTTGAAGAAATCTGACATACCTTGATCGTTGTGTGAGTAACCCTTTGTTCTTCATTTTCAATTTGGTCAACTGTGACATAGTGTTTTGATAGCATGAATGCAGAATGTGCTGAAAACTGACTGAGTGCGGGTTTACTTTCTTGTTTGATGTAAGGAGTGTGAATTCCGGGGGTTGATTCCGCTCTCAGCGCTGTAAGTGGGCAGTTGTCTGGCTCGGCGTGTCGCTGCACATATTCTGAGGTACGTTCAGTACTGTTGTCAAGAACGGATTGTTTTTCAAGTACGTTGCTGAGCCGCTCACTGGCGGGTTTGCAAGTTCTTCTAAGATGTCTGCCTCGGCTGCAGCAGCTGCTGACTCCTTCTCTGCAGCTAGTTCCTCTAATGCAGTTTCCATGTGTAACTTCTCTAATTTAAGTTGCATTTGCATATCTTTTTCGGTGAACGCAGCTTTTACTTTGGCCTCCTTTGCCACAAAGTCAGCTTTTAGTCTTGCAGATTCCGCCTTTGCACGGGCAATGGCGATTGTTTTCGCTTTTCACTGACCTCCTTGTGCTCGTGGAGTAAACTTCTGACATTGTCGCGAAGTGCTCTGACTTTGTCTGTGACATGGTGTCTGGCTATATGGAAGCTGAAAACGCTGCTGTCTTACTGGCGTTCTTAGTTTTACTGGTGCTCTGTATGCTAGCCTTGTTTAGAAGCCTTCGTTTTACTGCTGTGCCCCTCACTACACGTGACTGAGGTGTATTTGGGCACACTGATAACTCCTCTCATACCAATGCATTCCAGTAGGCGCAGAATCCTTTTGAACTTTTATTGATACAAGATACAGTTTTACTCTAACAGATACAAACAAATAAAATTAATAAAACATCATACAATTAGTGCCTCCCTATCTATCTATCTAGCTGAAGACACAAATAGTAAACATACCGAAGATGGATCCGGATGGCTAGCGTAGAACTTAGCAGCAGATGTGTTTGCTTCCTTCCAGGTTGAAAGGGAAAAGAAAAAAAGACTGAAGAAGCAGCCGCAGGGCCTGATGGGAAAGCAAGTACGTAGGCTTGCATGTACCAAATCTAACCAGCTTTTCTAAATGCCTACATTGAAATAGATATAGTGCAGTTATACAAAATTGCCACTAGATGGCAGAATAGATTAATCTAATTAAACCAAAAAGTCAATAAGAGGATTTCAAGCCTTATTAACAAAGGCATGACACTTGTGTAAATCCTTAAGGTCGCTGGCAACTCGAGGTTTCAGATTCCTCCATACATTTTCTATAGGATTCTAGGTACCCACTCCCACTTCTAGGTGATCTGAGCAGAAGTTCTCCTCTCCCCCCTCCCTCCCCACAGTCTTCTGGGACACGTCACACATCCCAGAAGACTGTGGGACCATTCACAAAGCGCATTGTGGCTGTTACGTACCTAGTAGGTGAGCCCAAATTTCAGAGGATGGCCTCTCTTACGCCTCCGACTCAAGGCCCCTGATAGGATAAACAGGAAGCATAGGAGTGGGGAGTGGTATGAGTGCCTGGCGGGGTCAACAGCAGAAGGTAAGTCCAGAGGTTCAAGAGATTCCTCGCAGAAGGTAGAAGGCAGGAACTGGCACAGCAGGCTGGTACCCGGAGCAGTCAGAATGGATAGGCAGGTACAGCAGGCAGGAACTGGATCAGTGGACTGGAACCAGGAACAAGCTGGATCAGCAAAAAGGCATAGCAGGCTGGAACTGGATCAGCGGACTGGAACCAGGAACAAGCTGTATTATGTTTTAGTAACGATCATTATGTTAATCATTTTTTTACTGTACTGTTAAATATTATTAGCAAAGCACACATGACATCATTGCACGACTATTCTACCATACTTAGTGGAGCACAATACATTGTCCCAAATTGTAATGATTAGGAATAGTGAAACTGCTTGCTGTTTTCGCAACCTGAATTTTTTTTATTCTTTACAGGAAATCAATGCAGTAATGATTTTCCAAGAAAGCGAGATAATGTATACCACAGGTTTTTTACCATTAGCCAAACCACCAGAGTATTCTAATGTTCTCAAATTATCAGCAAAATATTCGGGAACTTACCTCACTAACCATTAAGGCCTCATGCCCACTGGATGTTTTTAACGCTGCTTTTAGGGGTATCTGGCATTTTGTATATTTCTTTGTCCAAACGCTCCTGCATGTTAGCGTATTTTTCCATGCACACACGGATGCTTAGAAGAGTTTAGAGGCAGAAAAACCCGCTGTCAGTGCATCCAAGAGCAGCAGCTTTTTTTCAGCAAAAAAAATTTACGCGCCTAAACACATCTAAATGCATGTTATTGTGACAAGCCTAAACATGTTACACTCGTTTACAAGTGTCATGCATTTTTTTCTGCCAAAACACTGCTGTCATTAGGAAAGGCGTCAAGGAGAGAATGCCAAACATCCAGTGTGCATGAGGTCTAAAATGATAAATAACACACATCCAACAAATACGCACACTTTCGAAAAAGTGTGCAAAATAGACATTTCTGCTTGGTCTTTACTTATTGTATAAATGTTCCTCTTTATGTTTCTAGCTGTGTATAATGAGCAGTGCTTTATGACAGAAACTATAGCCTGTCAATTGACCTTTGCTTCAATAAATTAAAGAATATGTGAAATTTTGTGTAAAAAATCTTATCTCTTAATCTAATTTGTTTGGATCTAACATCTAATCTGACATCTTTGGAGTTCACGTGATAGAGTTTACTGACTTCATTTATATGTTGGCTATGCCTTTCATAACTAAAAAACAAATTAAACATCATCATATGTGTATACATATACAATTCAAACAAATCAAAATAAATTATTCAGTGACATGATCCATTCCTTCACGTGTTAAAAACAAAATACATAATTCATATGTGAATATAAAGTTCATGTGTGACACATCCCTCTTCCACTCAAATGCAGTTGGTGCTGGTGCTCAATATTTTGGGGGAGGGCGACAAACAAACCTGCCCCCCTCACTCGCACAACCGCTAATCCCCCCCGGCACAGTAGATGGACGGGAAGGTGTCAATCAGATGGGAAGGCGGCGATCAGTCCGGCCTTACCTTACCTTACCTGCTCCTTGCTCCAGGCTCCTGGCCGAACAGACATTGCGTCTCCTCCAGACTGAACAGGAAGTGGGTCCTGAGACACGAATGGGGGTTCTCCTCCCTTCCAGATTGCCTGCGAGGAAAAGCATAAAGATATTAGCGAATATTATTTCCAGAAATGCAAGTGTTGTGTTTGTGATGCGATTTTTGATGTGTTTTGTGTTTTTTATTTTAACACTGTATATAGCTGGTTGCTAAGCAGGGGGCCGCGTCCTTAATAACCGATGAGTCATCAGCTGCTGGGAAAAAATAAATAAATTGCCGGCAAGAAAAAATTATGACAAAAACAGTGTGGGGGCCTGGTATGGACCTGGGGGGGTGGGACCCACCCCGTTTTTTTGTGATTTTTTCTTGCAAGCTTTTTTTTTTTCCTCCCACGCCAAAAAAAAAAAAAAAAATGTTGATGGGGACAAGGGCCTTTTCCCGACAACCCTGGCTGGTGGTTGTCTGTGGGCGGGGGGGCTCATCAGAATCTGGAAGCCCCTCTTTAAGAAGGGGGCCCCCAGATTCCGGCCCCCTTATGTAAATGGATACGGGTACATCGCACCCCTACCCATTCACCCCAAAAAGCAGTGAAATGTAAAAAAAAACAAGAGCCGGTTTTTGACAAGTCCTCTATTAATAAAATAGCTCTGAACCATCTTTTCCCGTCATTGTCTCTCCCACCGCCGTCTCTCCTGCTGCCGTCTTCTCCCACTGCCATCTCTCCCGCTGCCGTCTTCTCCCGCGGAAATCTTCTTCCGCTGCTGTCTTCTCCCCGAGCTGTCTTCTTGTGCTATCTTCTCCCGCTGGTGTCTTCTTCCTCGCCGCCGGTTACCTGCTGTCTTCCTCCTTTGTGTTGTCGCCTGCTGTCTGGCATCTCTTATATAGCCATGGGGTGTGTCCATCCAATGACATTGAATAAAATAGTTATCTCTGCGCTGCCCTTCTATGTAAAAATGTAATAAATACTGCGGCAAACACTGAAAGGATTTTTCAGGTCCGGATAGAGAAATGGATAGAGGGGGTAGTGCTGCGCTGTATACTAGGGTTATAGTGTATAAATACCAAACACTAGAGTAGATGTAAATGCTTAAAGAGACAACATTCACTTATCAGTGTAAAGTGACTAATAGTGCATAATGTGCAAATTAATATATAATCAAAAAACAAGAATAAAATCTCATGTGGAGATAGCTTGGTAGCGGTGCTAATTCAAATATAAAGTGACAAAAGTGCTGCTTCAGATAAAAATTCCTAAAAGTTCATAGTATGCAGATAAATGCGAATGAAATCGCATAAGATTCCATAAAGTGACCAATGTGCTATTTCTGATAAAAATTCCTAAAAGTACATGGTATGCAAATTAATACGGATAAATTCACTTAAAATTCCATATAATCGCATAAGATTCCAAAAGATCGCATATAGTCACATAAAATTGCATATAATCACATAAAATCGCATAAAATCGCATAAAAACGCATAAAAACGCATAATAAAAGCGTTAGCATACATGAAAGTGGTAGCAAATAACAGAGGTGTAGGTCCGTGAGGTGAGTTCTATCTCAACTTGACCTATAGTGCAGTGTGAAGTGACTTCAGTGTCATAGAGACACGCTGCGGGTGAATCAAGGGTTATATTGCTGGTGCATAGATATTTGTTTCTCCAAAGAAGTAGTGCATTCGGTGATTCAGTGGTTTTCTAATCTTCTCCTGTTTAAAGTATAGGTGTCCACTTACCTTACCGCTGTAAGGTAACAGCGTTTAACCGCTTCCCGAACGCCCACTGTATATTTACGTCCTCAGAAGGGCACGGCTAGGCAAAAGGACATACGGGTATGTCCCCTTTAATTGCCTAGCCGTGGGGTCGCGCGCGCGCCACCGGCGGCGCACTCGCGGCTCGGTCGGGAGCTCCGTGACCACGGCCGCGGGACCAGCAGACCCGATCGCCGCTGGTGTCCCGCGATCGGGTCACAGAGCTGAAGAACGGGGAGAGGTCTGTGTAAACAAACCTCTCCCCGCGCTTCCTACACTGACTGTCAGTGATCTGCTGTTCCCGGTCATCGGGAACAGCCGATCAGTGACGTCAGACGTCAGCCACGCCCCCTACTGTAAAAAAAACACAAACACGTCACACTAACTCCTCCCCGCCCCCTAGTGGTTAACTCCTTCACTGCCACTGTCATTTACATAGGAATCAGTGCTATTTAAATAGCACTGATTTCTGTATAAATGACAATGGTCCCAAAAATGTGTCAAAAATGTCCGATGTGTCCGCCATAATGTCGCAGTTACACTAAAAATCGCTGATCGCCGCCATTACTAGTAAAAAAAAAAAATATTAATAAAAATGCTATAAAACTATCCCCTATTTTGTAAACGCTATAACTTTTGTGCAAACCAATCAATAATCGCTTATTGCGATTTTTTTTACCAAAAATATGTAGAAGTATACGTATCGGCCTAAACTGAGGAAAAAAAATGTTTTTTTATATATATTTTTTGGGGATATTTATTATAGCAAAAAGTAAAAAATATTGCATTTTTTTCAAAATTGTCGCTCTATTTTTGTTTATAGCGCAAAAAATAAAAACCGCAGGGGCGATCAAATACCACCAAAAGAAAGCTCTATTTGTGGGAAAAAAAGGACGCCAATTTTGTTTGGGAGGCACGTCGCACGACCGCGCAATTGTCAGTTAAAGCGACGCAGTGACGAATCGCAAAAAGGGGCCTGGTCCTTTGGCTGCCAATTGGTCCGTGGCTGAAGTGGTTAAAGATGTGTAGGCTCCAGGCGGGCCTCTGCTTTTCCTTGGTGGCGTCCCCTAATCGGTGTCCTCTCAGTTAAATGGTCCCTCTGCTACCTGGCGCTGATAAGTGTACCTCACAGGGTAGGGTAGGATAGAGAAGGATGCCTCGACAGTGTAGTATTTTAATATGAATAAAGTTTATTTGCTAAGCATAAATAATAAAACTCACATCCAATGACATTACCCGAAAGGCCCGCCCCTTGTGACGTCACAAGAGCCCCCCAGAGCACCCACCCCCATGTTGAGGGCATGCTGCCTGGTATGGTTCAGGAGGGGGGGGGCGCTCACTCGTCCCCTCCCTTTTCTGACAGGCTGCATGCTCGGATAAGGGTTTGGTATGGATTTTGGGGGGACCCCAAGCCATTTTTTAAAACAATTTTGCCGTGGGGGGGGGGGGGGGGGGGGGGGGGGGGGGTGAATCCATACTAGACCTGAAGGGCCTGGGGGGGGGGGGGACTAACGCCATTGTTTTTGCAATTTTTCTTTATTATTTTAATAATCGATTGTCAGCAGGGAACCCCGACTCATCGGTTGTTAACCCCTTCACTACCCGCCCATAGTCATATGACGCTCACAAGGTGGATCTCCCATCCTGGGTGGGCGTCATATGACGTCCTCCCATTCACGGTCGCCTAGGGGGCGCACGTGCGCCGCCCGCGGCGTCGCTCGGGACCCGGTGCGCGTGCCCGGCGGCCGCGATTTCCTCCGGGCACCCGCGATTGCCCGTTAAAACAACGGGACCGTGGAGCTGTGTGTGTAAACACACAGCTCCACGTCCTGTCAGTGGCGAGGAGACCGATCATGTGATCCCAGTACGGAGGAACACCGATCGGTCTCCTCCCCTTGTGAGTCCCCTCCCTCCACAGTTATAATCACTACTTTAGGGAACACATTAACCCCTGCAGCGCCCCCTAGTGTTAACCCCTTCCCTGCCAGTCACATTTACACAGTAATCAATGCAATTTTATAGCAACGATCAATATACGCTTATTGCGATTTTTTTTACCAAAAATATGTAGAAGAATACATATCGGCCTAAACTGAGGGAAAAAATCGTTTTTTTTTTTAAAAATGGGATATTTATTATAGCAAAAAGTAAAAAATAGTGTTTTTTTTTCAAAATTGTCGCTCTTCTTTTGTTTATAGCGCAAAAAATAAAAACCGCAGAGGTGATCAAATACCACCAAAAGAAAGCTCTATTTGTGGGAAAAAAACGACGTGAATTTTGTTTGGGTGTAACGTCGCACGACCGCGCAATTGTTAGTTAAAGCGATGCAGTGCCGAATCGCAAAAAGTGCTCTGGTAAGGAAGGGGGTAAAAATCGCCCGGTGCTGAAGCGGTTAAGGATGCAGGCGGCCCCCTGCTTAGCAACCAGCTACAGTATGTACAGTGTACTTACAGTGGGTTTAAAGAGAAAAATAAACAAAAACGTAAAAACTGCATGCAACAACGCATAAAAAAACAAGGGTTTAAAAACACAAAGTGCACTGAAAAATGCATCAAGCACAGCCGCATAGATGTGAATTTAGATCAAAAATCAGCCAAATTTTGGTCCATGTGTACTGCTGTCTGTATATCTGTGTGGAAGTAAAAGGGTTAAAGACAAACTCTGGTCAAACTTTCTTTTAGTTTTGTATAGAGTGGAGAGGCGTTACAATTTTATGCATGTTTTTTTATTTCTGACTGTGATCCTTTGGGGGAGATATTCCCCAATTTCCTGTCTCTGTGATGCCGGCATCATCATAAAATGGAAGAAAAGGGCAACAATGAAAACATCATTGTCAGTATTAACTCCTTCCCACTCTACTAGAAATTAAATTTAGATTTTATCTGCATTTAAAAGATTTCTTGGTAAATCATTACAGTAGGTACATAGATGGCAATGAAAACCTGACAGATGCTCTAAACCCTTCTCATTCTATTCAAAACCAAATTAAACGTTTTGTCTGGAGTTGAGCTTTTAAGTAAACCTGGCACATAAGGAATATGGGGCTCCAATTGCTGAGCTCCACAAAATGCTATTTTCTTGACTGTTATACTGACTTAACCACTTCAGCCCCTGAAGATTTTACCCCCTTCCTGACCAGAGCAATTTTTACGATTCGTCACTACGTCCCTTTAACTGACGATTGCGCGGTCGTGCGACGTTGCACCCAAACAAAATTTACGTCCTTTTTTTTCCCACAAATAGAGCTTTCTTTTGGTGGTATTTGTTTACCTCAGCAATTTTTATTTTTTGCGCTATAAACAAAAAATAGCGACAATTTTGAAAAAAACTAAAGGTTTTTTACTTTTTACTATAATAAATATCCCCCAAAAATATATAAAAAAACATTTTTTTTCCCTCAGTTTAGGCCAATATGTATTCTTCTACATATTTTTGGTAAAAAAAAAAAAAAAAAATCGCAATAAGTGTAAATTGAAAGTTATAGCGTCTACAAAATAGGGGATAGTTTTTTGGCATTTTTATTATTAATTATTTTTTATTAGTAATGGCGGCAATCTGCGATTTTTATCATGACTGCGACATTTTGGTGGACACATCGGACACTTTTGACACTATTTTGGGACCATTGTCATTTATACAGCGATCAGTGCTATAAAAATGCACTGATTACTGTGTAAGTGACACTGGCAGGGAAGAGGTTAACCTTCACCTTCAGTGATGTGCACTGATGAGGCTGCACTGACAAGCACTGATAGGCAGCACTGATGGGCTCTGACAGGCAGCACTGATGGGCACTGATTATCAGTGTAGATGTCCCATGTGGATTGCCTCTTACAGGCTCTCCTCTCCTCACACGCTGTCAGCGTGAGGAGAGTACTGCCGATAACCCCGCAAATCCTGTTTACACTGTAATCAGCTGTGATTGCACACAACTGATCACAGTGTAGAGAGCCGCTTTAATTGGCTCTTTACCCCGATCTGTGATCAGCTGTGTCTGAAGGACACAGCGATCACAGAGCACTCATGATGTGCATTCCGGAGGACACACAGGGAGGCAGGGTTCTGGGAGGATGTCACTATATGCCCTCTATATGGAAATGTGCGATCGCGATGTAGCTGTCATTCTGCTATAGTGGGGTCGGAAAGAGGGTAACTACTTGCCGACCAGCCGCCGCAGTTGTACTGCGGCAGGTTGGCACGGCTGCACGAATCACAATCATTGTATGTCATGCCCGCCAGCCACACGCAATCGCTTCGCAGAGAGCAGGAACGGGGATCTGTCAATGTAAACAGACAGATCCCCGTTCTGACAGGGGAGTAGAGAGAGATCTGCTGTTTCTAGTGATCAGGAACAGCGGTCTCTCTCTACTCCCAGTCAGTACACTCCCCCCACAGTTAGAAACACCTCCCTAGGGAACAGGTAACCACTTGATCGCCCTCTAGTGTTAACCCTTTCCTGCCCGTGACATTTATACAGTAATCAGTGGCTATTTTTAGCTCTGATCGCTGTATGAATGTCAAGGGTCCCAAAAAAGTGCCAAAAGTGTCTGATCTGTCTGCCGCAATGTCACGGTCCCGCTAAAAATGGCAGATCGCTGCCATTACTAGTAAAAAAAATTCCATAATCCTATTCTGTAGATGGTATAACTTTTGCACAAACCAATCAATAAACGCTTATTGTGATTTTTTTTTTTTAACCAAAATTATGTAGAATACATATTGGCCCAAATTGATGAACTGATTTATAGCGCAAAAAATAAAAATCGCAGAGGTGATCAAATACCACCAAAAGAAAGTTATATTTGTGGGAAAAAAAGGACATCAATTTTGTTAGGATACAACGTCGCACGATTGCACAATTGTCAGTTAAAGAAACGCAGTGTTGTTTCACAAAATGGCCTGGTCATTAAGCCCAGGTTCACACTACTGCGATCAAAGGTGAATCACACTTCACGTGGATAAGTGCAAAGTACATAATGTAATACCAGACTCATAAACCTTAAAAAGACTAAAAAACTTGAAAAGTCCAGTCCAATCCTATTATATGGTAGACCTAATGGTGCATACAAAAACAAAAAAACATGGGGAATGTGTATATATGTCCAAAACACACAAATACACAATAGATGAAAAAATGTGGATATATAAAAATAAAAATAAAATAAAATTGATCGTAAAAAAAACTTTTGAGAATATTTTCGAACATATATTGAGGAATATATTAGTGAAAAGTATATAATATAAGTCCCGTCTTTAGTGCAAATATGCAATATTCCCAAGTGACTTGTGCAGGTATACAAAGTAACTTGTGCATACACTTAATCGTGAATCCTGTGCAGGAAGTGAAGTGGCACTTGTGCTCCCCTTCAGTTCCACACTCACCAGATCTTTGTACCCCTGCAGGGGTAAAGTGCATATAGTCAGGATTATTTTAATTGCAGTATCCAGAGTGATCACCTCCTCCGTGGCACATCAAACCGTAGGGTATTCTCATATTTGTAGACATAAAAATGGGTCAGAATGGGTTCATTTTATTGTATCAGATAAAATGGATTAAAAGCAAGGCATAACATATGCCCGATTTGCATGAAATAAAAACAATTCGAGAGGTCTGTGCCGGCGTGCGTTCCACAGACCGGATTACCACAGACCGAAAGTGACGTGGGTGCGTACCAAGCTCCAACTTACGCGTTTAGTCATATGATGTCATCTGAGGTGGTGCCATCTTGGTACACCTTACGTCTTATATATTGGGTGTTAGTGCCAGGCCAGCCCCCTATAATTGGGTATGTAAAACTCGTGGGGCGGAAGATCTAATTAATATACATCGGCACATTTACCATGTTAGGTCCTAATTAAATACAGGCTCTTACGATGGATTCAGCAATGTAGTCACTGCAGGAAATGCTGTTTATATCAGACCAGCACGCCCCCAGTGGTCAAGTATATAAATGACTCCCTGCACATCCGCTCACCATTGTACAATACAGATGTTATCTAGTAAAATGAAAATCAACATTTTTAAACTGCTTAAACCCCAAAATTCTAAGGAGGGAAAAAATTTACATCAATTAACGTTAATTATTGTATATAAAAAAGTGTATATTAAACCTGTGTTAAAAATATATAAAATCTTAAAAATATATGTGTCAGAAAGTATATAATTCTAAAATTGTAGGGGAATTACTGTAATGCCCCTTACACAAGATGAGATTATCAGACGAACGATTTGCATGCTAATCTCAGATCGAATCTGATGAGTTTACTAAAGTCACGAAAATTCCCATATGACAGAAAAAAAATTCGGAAGTGATGTCATGTGTTGTAATGCATTTGTATTGCATTTGCGAACGATAGTTGTACTAAACGGAAATTGTACGATCTGGCATCGTATGAAAAAAAAATTTGTGCACGCCCGATAAAATAATATGAACTGTCATGATCGGCTCTTGAAAAGCTCTGTACAAACGATCCGATTATCGTACGATCGCTTCGAAAGCAGAATTTTCCGTATACATTTTCTGATCGTGTGTACGGGGAATTAGGGAGAGATTTCCTGTCTATTGTATCCCCACCTAACTGTCAGCACAAATTACCAGAAACCATCTACAGTGATGCGGGAAGCTATAATTTAGAAGAAGTCAAGTTGGTTTTGGATATAGTAGGATTGGGGTGCATCCCAAGGTGAAACTGTAAATGTTCAAAAGTTGGATATAAAACAGAAGAGGTCAATGTCAATATTGAGGTCTCCAGGCGATATAGCCAATAGTGCATCACAGGAGCGTGCAAGAGAATGTGGGACCATTGTGGAGAACGGGAAGTCAGATCACGGCAGCAAAAAATAAAAAAAATAACTTGAAGGAGGCTGAGAGCAAAAAGAAGGTATTTTTATGAGTTAGGAATATATACGATAATATAATTATTTTAAACCAGAGTTTATTGCCACTTTAGGAGCGTAATAAACCTGTTTTTGTATAAGAAAAATGTTTTCCTTCACATAGTTTTAGGAGGTACAGAACTGGAAATTCAAAGTCATTGATAGCCACACCCATGTAACAGCTTAAAACTTTCCTGAGATCCAGTGTGTACTTGCTGTCTCTGTCGGCAACACAACATATTGTCAGCAAACACATACTTTTAGAAAGGACCACACCTAAGTGAAATAAAAAGGCAGGCTCCTTCTACAGCTCTGCTCTAAGAAAAATATCTGGCTCGGTTCATTTGCATCACAAACAATGTGATGCAGAATTAAAGCTTATATTTCTCAATAAATACATAACTCACAAGTACTAATTAAGGTTTCATTTAAATAGCAATCATGACTTGACAGCTTTTCAAGATCCAGACGTTTCATAATATTGACTTATATAATTAACCATAAATGTAAAACAAATACACTAGCAGAAATCAAACTGAATTGCAGAATATTTTAGGTAAAATGTATCTTTTTTTTTATAAGTGACATTAAATGGGTTCTCTTAAACCAAAACAGCTGATTTTCTTCCTTCCTCCAGATAATTCTCTTGATTTTTTTGCACTTTAGATTTTTGCAATTGATGCCACCCATAGGGACAAAACAAGAGGTGTGTTGGATGCAAGGATCCTGAGAGTTGTGCCGAGAGAGCCTGAGATGCCAAAGACATTTCCTTTTATTATTACTGACGTGGATCTAATACTATTCTACAATGGATTTATATACAGATATGTGCATTAAACAATAGATTCAAATTTCCAGTACTTCTGATTAACCTGATCACCTTGATATATAAGGCAACCCTAGAGCATTGCACCCACCCATTAGATTAATAATGTTATTATTTTAAAAGCCTAATGTCAAATCATACATTTATTTCCACATTTTTTATAGCCTACTTCTATTACTTTGAACAAAGTTAATGTTTATAAACTCCCAATCCCACACTTTTATTTCCTTGAATTCCTGTGCCACATACAAGGCTGGTGCTGGATTATTTTGCACCCTAGGCAAAACCAGCTACTTGCAACCCCCCCTCCCCAAATAAATAAATAAAACTTCACCTGTAGTTCTACTTCACCCCTTCTAGCACACATCCTCTTTCCCTGCAAATTTTCCAACCTAGAACAAATTCTCTCCCCCAAATGCCCCTTCCTAGCATAAATCCCCTTACAACCCCCTCCAAATTATTCTTCCCAGCACAAATCCTTCCCCATCCCAGCACAACCCCTCCCAACCCCCCTCCTAACACAAATCCCCTACTCTTAGCACAAATCCCCCCCCAAATCCTCCCTTTTAGCACAAACCCCCCAAATCCCCCCCGCATCCTCTTTAGCACAACTCCCCATCCCCTCTCTCAGTACAAATGCCCCCCAATCTCCCCTAGCAAAACCCCCTTTATAACCCCCCCTCCTAGCACAAATCTCACACCCAATCCTCCCTCCTAGCACAACCCCCTAATCCCCTTTCCTCGTACAAATCCCCCCAATCCCCCCAGCCTAACATAAATCTCCTCTCCTAACACAACCCCCCAATCCCCACTCCTAGTACAAATCCCCTCAATCACCTCTCTTAGCACCACCCCCCCTCCTAAAATAAATACCCCCTCTTAAGACAACCTCCCCCAATCCCCTCTCCTAACATGAATTCCCCAATCACCTCTCCTAGCACAACCCCCCCCCCCAACACCTCTCTAAGCACAAATCCCCCCAATCTCCCCTCTCAGCATCAATCCTCTTCCATCAATGCCCCCACTTAGGACAAATTCCCTCAACTCCCTCCTCTAGCTAAATCCCCTCCAAATTACCCTTCCCAGCATAAAATCCTCCCACCTTACCCAAATTCTGCTCCTGTTAGCACAAATCTCCCACAACCCCCCCCCCCCCCCCAATTCTCCCTCATAATTTTAGCACATATTTCCCCATTCCTTTTCCTAGCACAAATCCCCACCCCCCTTTCCACCATCACCATTACCCTTCCCAGCACAAATAGCCCCCTCCTGCACAATCCCCTCATCCCAGCATAAATGTTACCCCTCTCTCCCCCCCTTTTATTGTGTACAGTTCCCCTGACCCTGTAAGCTCCCCCCCACCTGAAGTTACAGTTCAGGTAGGTGCTGTGTCACATTTCACAGAGCCTGCCTTCTGAACTACAGAGCTTACAGGCAGCACGGTTCCATGGTATATGTAGTCTGTAGAAATTGAAAGTAAACAGCAGAGCAAACTGAAAAGCCTACAGGGAATCCAGGAAGTTGTGGAAAGAGATGGCCAGCAGACAAGCAGGAGTAAACTTATATTGGATTGTCAATAATAAATATTGTTTATATTGCTAATACAATGCTGATGTTACAAAAATAAAAGTGCATGCTGTGACTATAGATTTTCTTATCACTTCTTTTTTTATCTTTTTATCTTTTCTTTCTTTACCTCCACTTACTATTCGCTTCCCGACCGCCTCCTGCACATATACGTCAGCAGAATGGCACGACCAGGCAAAACCACATACAGGTACGTGGCCCTTTAATTGCCTGGCCGTGGGTCGCACGCGCGCCGCCAGTGGCACGCTGGTGACCCGGTCGGGAGCGCCGTGACCCCGGGACCAGTGGACCCGATCGCCGCTGGTGTCCCGCGATCGGGTCACAGAGCTGAAGAACGAGGAGAGGTATGTGTAAACAAACCTCTCCCCGCACTTCTTACTCTGCCTGTCATTGATCGGCTGTTCCCTGTCATCGGGAAAGCCGATCAATGACGTCAGACGTCAGCCCCGCCCCCTAATGTAAAAAAAACACACACACGTCAAAGCCCATAACCCCTCCCCCTAGTGGTTAACTCTTTCACTGCATGTGTCATTTATACAGGAATCAATGCATTTCAATAGCATTGATTGCTGTATAAATGACAATGGTCCCAAAAATGTGTCAAAAATGTCTGTGTCCGCCATAATGTCGCAGTCACAATAAAAATCGCTGATCGCCGCCATTACTAGTAAAAAAAAAAAATATTAATAAAAATGCTATAAAACTATCCCCTATTTTGTAAACGCTATAACTTTTGCGCAAACCAATTAATAATTGCTAATTGTGATTTTTTTTTTACCAAAAATATGTAGAAGAATACGTATCGGCCTAAACTGAGGAAAAAAATGTTTTTTTTTTATATATTTTCTGGGGATATTTATTATAGCAAAAAGCAAAAAATATTGCATTTTTTTCAAAATTGTCGCTCTATTTTTTTGTTTATAGCGCAAAAAATAAAAACCGCAGGGGCAATCAAATACCACCAAAAGAAAGCTCTATTTGTGGGAAAAAAAGGACGCCAATTTTGTTTGGGAGCCATGTCGCATGACCGCGCAATTGTCAGTTAAAGCGACGCAGTGCCGAATCGCAAAAAGGGGCCTGGTCCTTTGGCTGCCAATTGGTCCGGGGCTGAAGTGGTTAACCAAAAAGGAAGTGGGGCAAGAGTAGAGTAGGGGAAGCTTTTCAGTTCTGCCTGTGTTTCCGTTGCGTGACAATAAGCTTTGTGCCAGATCAAGTACCTAGTAGGGGATCCAACACTCCCAGGTAGGGGTGCACTGCGCGCACCACCGGCGCTTCTGCTGTGCTGTGATTTGATACAGCACAAGCCGATCCGTAGGTGTCGGCCAATAGATGTCTGATGGCACCCGCTGATTGTCGGTCAGAGACACAGAATGGAGCTCTAACAAGGCAGAGTTCCGTTCTGACAGGGGAAAGTTATGGATTTTGTGTCCCTGCAAAGCAGAGAATAAAATCCATTACTTCCCTTAGTAAAAGCAGCACACATAGTAAACAAAAACACTAGTTAGGCACAATTGTCTGTCATTTTTATGTTTATAGCTCAAAAATAAAAAAATATCAAATATCACCAAAAGAAAGCTCTATTTATGGGGGAAAAAATTACATAATTTGGTTACAGTGTTGCATGACCGCGCAATTGTCAGTGGTCACGAAGGGGGGTAAATCTTCTAGAGGTCAAGTGGTTAATGAGCCACCAGTATAAACCATAAATACCCATGCTAAGTGTATGCTAAATGACAGCTGCTGTATAAAACACTACATGTGCTTACTGTATATGATCAATATACTTCAAAATACAGCACTTATTCCCATAGGTTCCAAAAACTACAGTACTACTGTGTATTAATTACAACACATAATTGGATCACAATACACCATACCACTATCCACTCTAATAAATCCCATCAATTTAAATCCCATCAACTAAATTAAAGTGCTACAATGCATAAATTGCATGGTTAGTGCCTGATACCTCACCATTTTTGTGTGTCTCCACACATACAGAATGACTCTACTTCCTGTAGCTCTTCCCCTAGACAGGATCCAATTAACCTATCAGCATGTAGTGCACTGTTTTGTAGGGCAAGATTGGATAGTGTTATTGTAATAATGTGAATGCACTTTGTAATTTATTTTTATTTAGATATTTTTTGAACTTTTTGCAATGTATGCACTGTAGCACTTTTATTTAGTTGAGTGGATAGTGGTATCACAGTATGGTGTATGCACTTTTTTATCCAATTATGTGTTGTAATTAATGCACAGTAGCACTTTATTGTAGTTTATGGAGCCTATGGGAAAGAGCGCTGTATTTTAAAGTATACTGATAAACCCCCAGAAAAGCAGTAAAAAGTTTTGGCTGGACTTACACTTTTACTGACTGTCTATGGTGCCAATACTTTCCCCTCAACACTCCTTGAGGGGAATTTTTTAATACTGGAAAATGTAACCTTAGAACAGCCAGAATCTGTAGCTTAAGGAGTAAATTCACTTTTTTTTTTTTTTTTCAAAAACCAATCCCCTCAGGGTGATCCATGTACTACTTTGGTCCGACTTTGATCCTACTTCAGCCCAGGGGGGAACTCCACACCAAATAAAAAAAAATGGCATGGGTTCAATCCTTCGGTCTGGTATGGATTTTAAGAGGAACCCCCATGCCAAAAACACGGCGTGGGGGGTCCCCCCAAAATCCATACCAGACCCTTATCCGAGTACACATGCTGGCAGGTCAGGAAAGGGGTGGGGATGAGCAAGCGCCCCCCCTCCCGAACCGTACCAGGCCACATGCCCTTGGGGGTGGGTGCCTTGGGGCAGGGGGGCCCTGTACCCCCCACCCCAAAGCACCTTGTCCCCATGTTGATGAGGACAAGGGCCTCTTCCCAAAAACCCTGGTCGGTACCCCTACCCATTCACCTAAAAAAAAAGTGTCAAAAATAAAACAGCACACAGGCTGTTAAAATAATTACCTAAAAATAACCTCACCCCTAATTTCGTCAACCTGATACAACATGTCATGGTTAACCGCCATATGAGGAAACACATTCTCCAGCCCCAGGGCCCCATTGTTTACCTTAACATTTTTCCAGACTTGTAGAATAGGTAGTAGGATCTTGTAACTGGGCAGTCCCAAAGTTGTCCTAAGAAACCTCTAGCTCCGGGCACCCCGGGCAACTCTATGGTCTCAGGGGGGGTCAAAAGACACATTTTCATAAGGGGTCACCCCTACAGCATTTTCATCAACCTTTGGTTCAAAGGGGTTGGGGTTTCCCCCTGCAGTCCCACTAGGAAGTCCAGGCTCAAGACTCTTTTCCTTCCCATTGAAAAGTTCCTGGAAAGTCTCTCCCCAATATTACACTGTGCAATAGGATAGGGGACACAGCCACTTCATGGAAAACAGAACCTGAGCTGGTTTCAAAGGTCACCAGCGCTGTGGGGTACTTATTACAGTCATCATGCACACATACCACTTCTACCTGGTGGTGGGTCAGCTGTTCAGGGTCCACCAGCCGGGTATGGACCTGGTTGACTAGGCTTCCAGAGTCCAGGAGGGCACGCACACTTTTCAGCCTAACCTTTACAAGAGAGCTTGGCATGTCCGGATCAGCGACTAGGCCCAGGCAAGCAAACAGGGACATGCGTCGAACTAAGTCACATTCCATAGGCTCAGGGTTCAAGGGACAGATGTGACCCCACTCACTGCACCGCCAGCACTGGGGATGCCCACGGGTTTCTCTGGGGCTTCCCAGATGGGGTCTTTCAACAGGGGGTGATGCTACGACCATTCTCACCGGCCTTTCAGGACTTTCTGGTTTTACCGATTGTGTTACTGGGGTTGACTGGACGGCCACAGGAGGGGGTCTTTTGACCATTCGGAATCTTGAAACTGCAGACCCAGCGACCAGGTCCTCTGCCGCAAAGTAGCATTCCACCAGCTCAACCAGAACATCCTTTGAATTTGGATCAGATTGCCTCTCCCACCTCTGCAACTCAGGAGGTAGAGCTCTCAGGAACCGGTCCATTGCAACTCTTTCCACTATTTGGGGCCCTGTGAGTATCTCAGGCTGCAGCCACCGTTTGACCAGGTTGATTAGGTCATACATTTGGGAGCATTGGTGCGCTCTCACTGCCACGGTAATGCCCAGCCGCCGCAAGATCTCAGATTTTAGTTTGTCTTAATCTCGAGCATCCTCAGCGGATAAGTCAAAGTATGCTTTTTGGGAGTCCCCTGCTAACAGTGGTGCAACAAGTGCAGCCCAGGGGTCTTTAGGCTAGGCTTGCCCCTCAGCAGTTTTCTCAAACGTACATAGGAAGGCTTCCATATCATCTTGGAATGTCATATTTTGTAGAAGGTGACTTTTGGTGCCTGGCAAGATGTCACCAGGGGACCCTGTGTAGACATTTGCAAGCTGGGCTGGCATCCGCTGGAGTACTTCTGCTAAGGCCCGTCAGTCTTTCTCTGCTGCCTGAGCCAAAGCAGCCACCATTTTATTGGTTTGGTGCTGCTGAGTAGCCAGCATTTTACTGGTTTCTTGTTGCCCTGCAGCTGCTTGCTGCTGCTGAGCAGCCAACATTCAATTAGTTACTTGCTGTGCAGCATTGCTTTGGACCAAGGCCCTTATGAAGTCCTTCATGCTGCAGGTTCACAATTACTCTGCAGTACACTGTGCTTTTAAGTGGTTTAGGCACACACTGATGTGCTTTTAACACCACTGACACAACATTCACACATCTTAATTCAATGCAGTCTTTTAACAACAGGTACACAGTGTAGCCAGCAAACTTGCCTTTCAGTGTGGATCAGTAGAGGGATTGTCAGTATCCTCCAACAATTGTGGGCAATTTGCTTCAAGTAGAGAGTTTTCAGAGAGGTAATCCAGTCATGTGCAAGGTTAAGGGCTTCCCACCCATGTTTATTTGGTCAGCAAGTACATCAACAGAAAAGGCTTCCCACGCAGGGGTAGAAAACATGGTTCCAAAGTAAAAGTCCACCAAACAAAATGTAAGCCTCCTGGCTAATAAATAGACCTCACTGAGTCTGCTTCAGTCCTGCAGGCATGTTCCCTCACAGCCTGCTTCCTTCCCTCTCAGCACCTCCACTGATTATACTCAGGTAAGTCAAAATTATACCCCAAGTGGGGGAGCAAGATGTGGCCAGTGCTTAACCCCTTGCTGCCTACAGACCTTTCACTGTCACTCATTTATCTTAAGAACCTCAAGATCCTGCGTGGCAGATACACCCCATCTATCACTGACAGGGGCTGTCTGTCACACCAGATATCTAAAATATTGGCAGGTTTTCCTTTATTCTTCAAAATGATGAATTTTCCAGCGTGTAGTCGTTTCTTTTTAGTACATTAGGCAATTAAGGGTTATAGATGATCTCACCCAGTTTCCGATGACTGTAGGCTTGTTGCATTTGATATGTTAAGAATGCTGACCTCTGTTGTTTCAGCCATATGTTATTCTTTTTAATAAGCTCTTCTTTTGAAGGCATTATTTATTATTGCCTTATTTGGGGTACCATGGCTATCGGAAATAGTGCCCCTTAATAGGAATGATGGATCAGAATTGTTGTTCCATCATTTTTTAGTCATTGACTCCTGCGTAAACATACATATTGCCGAATCCAAAACTGACCAGTTGGGCAAGGGCACTTGACTTATATTGTTCCCCTGCTCTGCCCATGCTATTTTCCCAGTTTCTGTTATTCACCCGTTTTTATCCTTCAGGCCTTCTAGTTTGGAGCATTATTTTAATTTATAATGATGGTTCCCCAGTGACCAAATTTCAAATTTGACCCAGTATTCAAGAAATGGCCTAAGTTTGCAGGGTTTTTGTTTCACGCCCCACTCCTTTCATATTGGGGCTGCTACAGGAGCAGCCAGACTAGGTCTTGAATAAAAGACTGGGTAGATGGGAATCTAAACGTTATGGTATTTACATCCGCCCTAACCTTTCTCTTTTATTTTCTAGGTCAGAGGCTTTATATTTGAATAATTGGACATTCTTACATTTTCTGGGTGCAAAAGAGGGTGTCCCATCATTGTTGAAACGATAATTCGAATTTGAATCCTGAAACTTGAACCTTTCTGTGGAAAGGAGTGAAAGGTCTCCAATGGTCAAATTTATATTTTTACATTTCTCAGTTATACTTAGTTTGGCTGTCACCTTTTGTGATAATCATTCACCTTGGTGGTAATGATGTGGGTCATATGAAGACTTAGGATCTGATTTACAAAATTAAACATGACCTGCATCATTTAAAGATGTAATCTCCGAACACAACAATTGTTTACTCTGAAATAGTTTCTAGGCTACTATGATTATAGGAGGGTTCTCCTTTCATCATTTTGATCTAGAGGGCAGTTTTCTGGATTTATATCCAGGAGATTTTATCCTTTCTGATATAGGCCTGGACATTTTCAATTTGCGGTTGCAGAACATAATTGAAATTACTGTAGGTTTGGGGTAGGCTGGTGCTTTTGTCCCTTGGACAAAGTACCGGCTTTTGGGGGACTTTTGTTATAAAGCTTATGTAGTTTAATTTGCTTGAGTCCTTACAGCTAAGCAATTTTGTAAATTACAATTTAATTTGATATATTTGTAATATGGTTGTTGAAAGATATAATTTTATTTTAAAACAATTAAAAAGTGCAGGGGCCAATTTATGCCAATATTATGGTGTGCTGTCTTATTATTATTTTTGTAAAGGTTGTGTTTGGAGATGCGGAAAAGTGGTGCGGAGTGCAATCCCATGGTTTGCCCACAGATATTACTGTTTCCTTCTGCTGACCTCCAGAATCTACAGGATAAAGTGGTCCAGTGCTGGGCCAAAATTATCCATACAGCGTGACAGTATTTAATTTATTTTAGCCTGAATCACTATTCAGTACACATTAAAGTGATTGTAAAAGATAACCTTGTAAAATAACTTATTCCGTTTAAAACTGAAATGAAAGGCAAAACATTTGTGTATAGATATAAAAAAGGGAAAAAAATGTAGTTATAATCTTTTTTTATAAGTGATCACATTCCCTCTGTTCTTAGCTGCATAAGAGCTGGGGGGAGGAGAAGCAACAGCACACTGAGCTTCCCAGTAAGAGGCTTTGCAGAGGGGGCATGTCAGGACAATTTTGATCATTGGTGGAGAACAGCAGAGCTAGAGAACTGACAACGCTGTGCTCTCTTTCTTAGTGTGGTCAGTTTTTAATATGACATGCTGGGGTAACAAACACTTTAAGTTGGTGATACTGACGTGGCAACTGGCTGGCTTTATTTTTTTGTTTGTTATTGAAGACTTGCAAATTATTTTGCTCCAAGCCGAAGGACATTCTAATTTTGTTTTGTTTTTTTGATATCTCGCTTCTCCATTTCCTGCATTTCTAAAAGGGGGCACTAGTTTCTGACAACACTGCCGATTTGGCTGTTAATGCTTGTGTCATGGAGTGCCAGTAGCTAAGCAGCAGGTGGCTATAAAATAAATCCATTATGTTCAATTATTTAATACATTTCTTTTGGTCAGCAGCACTGGAGAATACTTGCTGCACCCCAGTATAATAAAGTGGCCTTTAAAGACGCTGTGGGCTGCCCAGTTACAGCAGGATGCTAACCCCTGGACTAATGTATACAATTTATTGTGTAGTCTGGTACAACCTAATTCCTAACCACAGTTTTTCGGGGTGACTATTCTATTCTATGAAGCATTTAAGGAACATATGCTATTGAACAATACAGAAATACCAGACTTATCAGCTATTATCAAGATGGCACAATTGTTACTCTCATCCCTGACATTATAGTATGACACATGCATAAACCATTCAGACATTCATTTATATTTAACACAGAAAAACCCACAACTAAGCAATGGATGGCTGGCTATTTATATGTTCACATACACATCTTACAAAAAGGGAAATTCCCAAGTTAAAGTGAAACTATTCTAAATGGTTTTTAATAGGGTAAGGGTGGAGCCCTATTAAAATATTACAGTAGTGCCCACATTATGGAGGATTTTAAGTCTCTCCATATGCACTGGGAGTCTGAAATGCCATATATAACTGTAATGTATATACTGTATATTATCATCCATTTAAACTAGGCTTAATTAATCAACTGTAAATTAAACACTGCAGTATCAGAACAGAATTCTGTGCACCCCAATATAAACAAAACAAAGACATTTGTGTTCATGCTATTGACAGGCACCTTTATGAATATCATCCCCCCCTCCATATTCCATTGTGACTGATAACATCAAGCAAAGTGGTGGCCACTTACCTCATCACTACCTGACCATCCAGGCAATTGTGGAGGACTGAGTACAAAGGGATTACTCTCCTGGGCTCTTCAAGTCCCGATATTCATTGCACCTGAGGAAACTCAGCCAACCTACCAGTTAACAGGAGGGAGGAGTAGATTGGTTAAAATTCCAACATTAAAGCAGAACTCTGTGTTTACAGGAATTTTGTTTGAGCCAACTTGGTTCAAATTATTGACTACTGTGGCAGAACGGTCTGGCTGTTGGGAAGCTGTACTACAGTGCATTAGCCTGTGCTGCATACAGTAGACTGTGCTGTCTTCCTGGCTGAGTCTTACCTTTGGTCACTTCAGAGCCAAGAGCTTTCCAAACACCCAGTGGGGTACCACCTCCAAAAGGTGACTGGCCAAGGGGGAAGAGTCTGCCCCACATCACTTTGTATACAAATTAAGCATGGGAATAAATAGTGTAATTCTGAAACTTGTTCTAAACAAGGCAGTTACTGGATTTCCAGTGTGATCCCACCAACAGGAAAAAATGATACAGCCCAAATGGTAAAGTTTATTTCTGCTTCTCTTCCATTTTTATTTGATAGCACATAGCCAATATCTCTGCGTGTAAATTTCTTTCTTGTTTTTTTGTATATTTTACTTCTGCACCTATTTCAATGCACCACCCACCTAGGGTTAATACATATAAAATAAATAAGTTAGCATTCTGGGTACTATACAAAGAATTGTATTACCAAGTGCCTGAATGCTCGGTTGTAAGTTTGATGAGATTGCATTGTGTGGCTTCACCCTCATGTTCTCTGTAATTGTAGTGGTTGGCTGACAGAGAATGAGATGGCCAATCTGCATGCAGATTAGTGTCCATGTGTGGAAGCTATTTTATCTTCCATAGACAGGGGCAGGTTATATTGCCAGCATCATGGATCTGTGTGTATGTTTTTGTGTGTGTGGCCAGTCAGCTGACACACTTCTGGTGTATTATAGTGCCTTCAGGGCCTGCATCTGTCCTTCCCATGGCATAGTTAGTCCTGTCTATTTGCTACATGTTACGCACGTGTGCTGCATTGTGGCCTTTCAGCTTTGGTGGGCTGCATGAGTAAGCATGGGTCTGTGTGTGTTCCTGTGCATCCATTAGCATGCGTGCACTAGTGTGCACTGGCATGCATCTCTGATACTGAGCTTGCACAAAGGCTTTGGAGGGTGGTTATATGTCTTCTCTTATGGTGATCAGTGCTGTATCTTCTTGCTAGGTTTCTTGTGTGTTAGATTGCTGATGTTTCTGCTTTACCCATTGCTGACCCCAGTTACCTGACTCCTGCCCGTTGCCAACTATACCCATTCCTGTCACTCTCCTACTTAAACCTCTGCATGGATTCTAACTACTCTCTTGCCTGTCACCTGCTTCGTCCTCTGCCTTGACCCTGACTATTCTACTGCATGCCACCTGCCTTGACCTCTGCCTAGACAATAACCATTGACCTTCCACTTTATCATACCCTGCCACCACAACATAGCCATCCTGTTCCTGCAACCCCTTGGTAGGGAGAGCCTAAAGGCCACTACCTGGTGTCAGTTTGCAGCAAAATAGCCCTGGGCCACTAATGTCACCAGTCCATCCCTCCTTGTAGGGTGTTCTATTGAAGGCCAAGTTGTAACTTAAAATCCAGTCTTTGGATGAGCTCATGGCACCTGCAAGGGATGTCAATCATGACAAGGTGGTGGAAGTCTATTCAGAATCATACGTCTGGTGTGTATGTAATGGGAAAGGTACCAAGACAAAATAATCCAGCTCACAAGATAGCTTGGTTATCTCAAAAGTGTGTAGGAATCTCCCACCTGCTACACAACCCCTAGAGTGCACCAGATTGTACTAAACTAATATTTTGCCAACTACATATTGGGTGGGTCTTGCTCTAGTGTTGTCTGGTGGTATTACAGAATGTGATCACAGCTTTTCCTGCATGTATTGGTGGTCAGGGACAGTGGTGTTAAACCCCTTGCATTGGTGAAAAAATAAAAAGGGGGGGGGGAGAAAAGAGAGACCACAAGCCTCAGGGATTTTTTGTTGATGGTATCTGGGTTGGTAAAATATACATAGGCAATAAAGATGTATATGAAAAATTTTAGAATTTTATTTTCCCATACGGGTAGAAAACAGCAAAGGACACAGATAATACATCCATACTTTACAGACATATGTGTTAAATCAGACGAAATTCGTGTAGAGCTTCGCCATACTCGACATGTTTCACTCTATGGAGTTTCTTCAGGGGATTCATAGGTTTAGCTCAAAAGTATGCTGAAATAACAAAGTTGCATGAAAATGCATCCTTTTCAAAATTACACAAACAGGGTGTACATATTTATACAGTGTATAGAAGCTTGACTCAAACATATACATCTAGTGAGCTGAGCATTTGATACATAGTTTAAATTTTATACAGTGTTACATAGATAAGGGGCATATAAAGCAGATAGGGGCATGAAAAATGGTGTTGGGCAGGACTTACCACAAATACTTGGATAGGTCTGGAAAGTAGCTGCACATAGTGATATCGATTTCTTGTATAAAAACAGATTTCTAAAAAAGAGATGATTTACTCCCAGGATGCCACAGATAGCAATATGTCGCTTGCAGAGAGACACACTATAAAAGTTTGGATACATAAGGCCATTAGCGGGACAATTTTGATTGTATGGTTCAAGACTAAAATTACAATAAAGCATCTGAATGCTAGTAAAGGATTGTACCTGAGATTACTTGAGAAGTACGCTGAAGATTACTGAACTTGAAATTAACATGTTCAGAGTATGGTGCAGATATGAACTGCACCGGGTCCAAAAATTGTTTGTGGTAATTCAATGTTGTCTGCAAATGAACAGAGTAAATACACTCTGTTAATAACCAGCCATTTAAAACATGTAAAGAAATCTGTGCCCCAATGGGCTAAATAAGAAAAAAGAGTGTATAAAGATAGCGGTATCTTACCCCATTGGACGATAGATAGTGGTAGCGGATTTAGCTCATGAGGGAAGGCAGGTAAACCGCCTCACCTCCTCGTTTGCAATGGCTCCTGACAGGGAATAAGTGACAGGGGGAACTGCCTTAAATAGCGGCTCTCCGACCCGGCGGCGTCTGACATCACCGCCGGGTCGCAGACGCATGACGTCAGACGGCGCGCCGCTGTGTAGCGGCGCGACGGCGGCCATCTTGAGAGGTCCTATTTGCCCTCACCTCAGAGTGGTAGAGAATGGGGCATCTAACCTATATGGGGAAAAGGTGTGGCAGCGGGCGTAAACCGCTGTCAGAGATATACCCCCAGATGGAGGAGGGGGCCTGATCAATAGGCCGAGGACAGACGGAGCTGGGCGGGCCATAAGTAGGGGGAGGTTGAGGGGAGCAACGAGAGGGATCTGTGTCCTTGCTCCCCTTCAACAACCCCGGGGCGCCCGTGCAAGCGACTCTATATGCAAAGTAGGCATCCTGTAGGGAGCATCTCTAAAATATACAAATATTGAGCATTGAAATGCTAAAAATAAAGAAAAATAGGCATACCAAGTTGATTCATGTGGCAAGTCGGCCCTGCCATTCATTTTCCAATCTGCTTTTTGACAAAAAAGTTTATAACAATCAATAAAAGTACATATCATATAAAATGACACATTTCATGGGTCTATTTGAATAGTTAGGCAAAGAAAGGAGAAAAGGGACAAAGAAAGAAAAAAAGAAAGAAGAGTGAGGGAAGTGTGATTCCTGTATAGATCTAAAAATGCATTTATTTAGAGAAATGATTTATAACTTAGGGCATCATTCAACCCTGGGAAAGTTGTGGCTTTTAAATCAAAGATCCAGCGGGCCTCACGCTGGAGTAAGGTGCGATCATAGTTGCCACCTATTTCCCCCGGAGGTACATGTTCAAGTGCGAAAAAATGCATTTTTTGATCATCATGGGCATGAAAAAGTCCCATGTGGCGACTTATAGGGGTTTCCATCTTCTTTCCTCGGACAAGGGTTATATGATCCCTTATGCGGTGAAAGAATGGGCGTTTAGTTTTTCCTATGTAAAAGGCTGTGCATTCACATAACATAATATATACTATACCAACTGATTGACAGTTGACCAAAAATTTTGGTTTGTAAATGCGTTTGTTTGGTAGGGTAATCTGTTTTGATGCATGTATGTAGCGGCAAAAAATTCCATTTGTGACAGGGTTTGGTTCCAACATTCTTTTTGGGGTTAGAGCAGCCCTCTTGAGTTGGGACATAGTGGCTGCGTACCAGAGTGTCTCTAAAGCCCCATACACACGGTCGGAAAATCCGACCACCAAATCAATCGGATTTGGTCCGATGGATTTAGTCCGACACTGGTGTTGCATACACACGGTCGGACAAAGTTGTCGGAAAATCCGATCATTCTGAACGTGGTGACGTTTGTTGCCTACGACGGGACTACGTAGAGGCTAGTAGCCAATAGCTTTGGTCTTGTAATGTGATCTGAGCATGCGTGGCACTTTGTCCGTCGGAATTCGCTACACACGATCGGAATTGGTGTGATCGGACTTTGTTGTCGGAAAATCTATCCAGCAGGAGATAGAACTTTGTCCGTCGGACAATCCGATGGAAACTGTCCGATGGTGCCTACACACGGTCGGAATTTCCGACAACATTGTCCGATAGGACAGAATCCATCGGAAAATCCGACCGTGTGTATGGGGCTTTAGAGATTGAGATCTCCTGAAAGTGATTACAGGATGATCATCCACATGCTTAGAGACCAAGGGATCAGCCTTGAGCAAATACCAATATTTGTCAAGAATTCTACGCACCTGGGCATGGTGTCCGGAGAAACGGGTACAGAATCTGATCTGCTAATTTTCTATGAAAAGCTTAAGATTAATACCTATAATCTTGGCTTTACAATGGAAAAAAGCCAGTCACAACTAACTTTTCTTGATATTACGATTTATGTAGATGGGGAAGGAAACGTTGGAACCACTCTTTATCGTAAATCATCAGCAGCAAACACTTTACTGCATGCAGCCAGTTCCCACCCGAGTCCCTTGGTAGCTAGTATACCATATGGGCAATACCTCCGTGTTAAATGCAACTGCAGTCAAGACTCACATTTCAAAGTGGAGGCCAAAAAACTGCAGCAGCGTTTACAACACCGAGGTTACAGTCAAACATGTCTAAAAAAGTCATATTTGAAAGCCAAGCGACAAAATCGCACCAATCTCATTCATGGAACTAAAGTATCCACCACTGATCCAGGTATCAGAATCATTACCCGTTTCTCCGGACACCATGCCCAGGTGCGTAGAATTCTTGACAAATATTGGTATTTGCTCAAGGCTGATCCCTTGGTCTCTAAGCATGTGGATGATCATCCTGTAATCACTTTCAGGAGATCTCAATCTCTTACAGACACTCTGGTACGCAGCCACTATGTCCCAACTCAAGAGGGCTGCTCTAACCCCAAAAAGAATGTTGGAACCAAACCCTGTCACAAATGCAATTTTTGCCGCTACATACACGCATCAAAACAGATTACCCTACCAAACAAACGCATTTACAAACCAAAATTTTTGGTCAACTGTCAATCAGTTGGTATAGTATATATTATGTTATGTGAATGCACAGCCTTTTACATAGGAAAAACTAAACGCCCATTCTTTCACCGCATAAGGGATCATGTAACCCTTGTCCGAGGAAAGAAGATGGAAACCTATATAAGTCGCCACATGGGACTTTTTCATGCCCATGATGATCAAAAAATGCATTTTTTCGCACTTGAACATGTACCTCCGGGGGAAAGAGGTGGCAACTATGATCGCACCTTACTCCAGCGTGAGGCCCGCTGGATCTTTGATTTAAAAGCCACAACTTTCCCAGGGTTGAATGATGCCCTAAGTTATAAATCATTTCTCTAAATAAATGCATTTTTAGATCTATACAGGAATCACACTTCCCTCACTCTTCTTCTTTCTTTTTTTCTTTCTTTGTCCCTTTTCTCCTTTCTTTGCCTAACTATTCAAATAGACCCATGAAATGTGTCATTTTATATGATATGTACTTTTATTGATTGTTATAAACTTTTTTGTCAAAAAGCAGATTGGAAAATGAATGGCAGGGCCGACTTGCCACATGAATCAACTTGGTATCCCTATTTTTCTTTATTTTTAGCATTTCAATGCTCAATATTTGTATATTTTAGAGATGCTCCCTACAGGATGCCTACTTTGCATATAGAGTCGCTTGCACGGGTGCCCCGGGGTTGTTGAAGGGGAGCAATGACACAGATCCCTCTCATTGCTCCCCTCAACCTCCCCCTACTTATGGCCCGCCCAGCTCCGTCTGTCCTCGGCCTATTGATCAGGCCCCCTCCTCCATCTGTGGGTATATCTCTGACAGCGGTTTACGCCCGCTGCAACACCTTTTCCCCATATAGGTTAGATGCCCCATTCTCTACCACTCTGAGGTGAGGGCAAATACGACCTCTCAAGATGGCCGCCATTGCGCCGCTACACAGCGGCGCGCCGTCTGACGTCATGCGTCGGCGACAGGGTTCGCCACCGATGCATGCGCACCACACACCCATGGACACTCAGCGCTGGACGTAGCCGATTTAGCGCCCGCGACCCGGCGGTGATGTCAGACGCCGCCGGGTCAGAGAGCCGCTATTTAAGGCAGTTCCCCCTGTCACTTATTCCCTGTCAGGAGCCATTGCACACGAGGAGGTGAGGAGGTGAGGCGGTTTACCTGCCTTCCCTCATGAGCTAAATCCGCTACCACTATCTATCGTCCAATGGGGTAAGATACCGCTATCTTTATACACTCTTTTTTCTTATTTAGCCCATTGGGGCACAGATTTCTTTACATGTTTTAAATGGCTGGTTATTAACAGAGTGTATTTACTCTGTTCATTTGCAGACAACATTGAATTACCACAAACAATTTTTGGACCCGGTGCAGTTCATATCTGCACCATACTCTGAACATGTTAATTTCAAGTTCAGTAATCTTCAGCGTACTTCTCAAGTAATCTCAGGTACAATCCTTTACTAGCATTCAGATGCTTTATTGTAATTTTAGTCTTGAACCATACAATCAAAATTGTCCCGCTAATGGCCTTATTTATCCAAACTTTTATAGTGTGTCTCTCTGCAAGCGACATATTGCTATCTGTGGCATCCTGGGAGTAAATCATCTCTTTTTTAGAAATCTGTTTTTATACAAGAAATCGATATCACTATGTGCAGCTACTTTCCAGACCTATCCAAGTATTTGTGGTAAGTCCTGCCCAACACCATTTTTCATGCCCCTATCTGCTTTCCATGCCCCATATCTATGTAACACTGTATAAAATTTAAACTATGTATCAAATGCTCAGCTCACTAGATGTATATGTTTGAGTCAAGCTTCTATACACTGTATAAATATGTACACCCTGTTTGTGTAATTTTGAAAAGGATGCATTTTCATGCAACTTTGTTATTTCAGCATACTTTTGAGCTAAACCTATGAATCCCCTGAAGAAACTCCATAGAGTGAAACATGTCGAGTATGGCGAAGCTCTACACAAATTTTGTCTGATTTAACACATATGTCTGTAAAGTATGGATGTATTATCTGTGTCCTTTGCTGTTTTCTACCCGTATGGGAAAATACAATTCAAACATTTTTCATATACATCTTTATTGCCTATGTATATTTTACCAACCCAGATACCACCAACAAAAAATCCCTGAGGCTTGTGGTCTCTCTTTTCTCCCCCCCCCCCTTTTTATTTTTTCATAATATATCGGGATTTTGGTATCGCCCCTTGTTCAACTACTTCATCTAGTTTATTATACCCTTGCATTGGTGGTCAATGGCAGTACTGAGCTAACCCCTGCATGCTCCTGCAATGCTGGTCAGTGGCAGTGCTGTTAACCCACCCTGTATTGGTGGTTGGAGCCAATGCTGTTAACCCCCTTCCCATATTGGTGGTTTGTTGTAGTGCTGTTAACCCTCCTCTTCCTGTTGTATTGGTAACCAATGCTTACTTAGCTGATCACACACATCTGTGGCCCTGCATTGGCGTTAGTGGACACAATAAAAGCCCCAGCATTTACCCAGCAGTCAGTGGCTGCAATAACTAACCTCCAGCATTTTTCTCAATGGCAGCACTATTAACCGTTCCCTTCACTGGTGGTCAGTAACAGTGCTGTTAACTCCCTTACTCTTGCGAATTGGTGGGCAGTGCTGTAACCTCCCCCCCCCCCCTGCATTGGTGGTCAGTGGCAGTGTTGGAAACCCCTCTCCCTCCTTACTTGCCTGGTCACACGCTCCCATGCCACTCTTTTCCATTCGGCCAGGACATTTTTTTGTACTGTTGGGTGGAGGTCATGCTGCCTGACAGTACTACAGTTGTCAGTGCTGGGTGTTAGAACACAGAGAGCATTCCAGCACCCCAATGTCCCTCTGCAGACTGCCCACAGGTGCTTCATGGGTAGGGTAGCCTAGGACATAGTGGGCCACATACAGACCATGTGTTCTGTATGTAGAGTGCTTTTTTCCTGCACTGAAAAAGCATGCCAAACTCAGGTAAGCAGATTCCCACTTGATTCACAAAGTTTTGGATTATAGTTCTGGTCCTATTGAGATCCATTTGCAGTGCAGGCAGAGCAAGTTAAACACATTCCTATGCTGCGGTTTGGATTCAAATTGTGTTTGCACAGTGCTGCATTTAAATGCAAAACACAGACTTTAAAACCTGTCAACACAAGTCCTAACTGCGACAACTGCTGCTGACTCAAGTAAAGGATTCCTTTAATTTTATATTAGTAAAGTTTGATGAGCAAACTGGCCTATATTAGGCTTATAAACTTCCTTACAAACTGAATGGAGAGAACCTGAACAATTGTAAATATTAAATGCAATGCTCTGTGCAATAAACTAGCCTCTGCTTCTTTGTTTCCTATAAACCTGTCCTTGTTTCAAGTAACAGTTCAGGTGGAGAAGGTGACACTTGTTACAAAGTAAGCTACTTTCAGCCAGAGGATTATGTCAGGCCGACTTTAACAAGCTTAAACTCCTCTGCAGAAAAATGCTGCAAGATGATCTCTAAGATGATCTCTACGTAAATTAAAATCACTGTACATTTATAAATAGTATACTGTATTTATCAAGCAAAACTGTTTATACTCATTCTGCCCTATATAAAAGAGAGGTTAACGCTGATCACAACACAGATGTACACAAAACTTTATAAAACTTTATAAACATCCATTTTCCAAACTATTCCTTTATCTTCAGTTATAGGCCCAAATTGTGTTGTTTTGTATTTGTCAGTCTTCTAAATTCTTTACAAAGCCACATTTTACACTGCTTGTCTGGTTACCTAAAACTCACATGGAAGGTGGCGTGTCCGGATGTAGAAGAAGCAAGACGTGTTCCAGAGGAGCTCCGCTAATCCTGACTCCATCCGCAGCCATCCTGTCACTGCCAGCGCCTGGAGAGTGCCCAAACTCGCCCTACACAATACCGGACACTATCTGCATTAGCCCCAGCAGGAATTGTGGAGCTCGATCATCCGATCGAGTCTCCATAGGGCCGCGATCGGCTCCACACTGCAGGGAGCCGCCGCCATTTTGAGGCCTACCTTCCTTGTACCATCCCCGGGCTCGAGTGCCGCGATCTGCAGGAGGATTGGCGGCGAATCCACAGCCATCCGCATCGGTTGTCCCTGGGTGCAGCTGGACAGTGAGGAGGCCTGAATCCGAGCCGAGATACTCACAGAAGCCCGCTCCGGGAGCCCGCGGCTCGCCGCCATCTTGTACCGGCCATCCACAGCCATCCTGCTGCCACCAACGCTTGGAAGACCTCCAAACCCTCCCAAGTCGACGCCGGACAACATCTGCTCAGGCCCCGGCCAAAATTGTGGAGCTCGGTCGGCGATCGGACACTCACTGGGCCGTGGCCGGCTCCACACTGCAGGATCCCGCCGCCATCTTGGGGCCTACCTTGCGTCTGACGTCCTCGGTCTCGAGTGCCGCGATCTGCGGAAGAAGAGGCAGTAAATCCCCACACATCCATGCCAGCCATCCCCGGGAGCAACTTGGACTAAGAGGGGGACAGGAAGAACGCCGGAGGACCCGCAGAGGCCGTTTCCAGAAGCCTGCGACCCGCTGCCATCTTGTGGCCTAATATACCAGGCGCAGCCTGCACACCAAGGTACTGTGTTCCAGAATTACTGCATTACCCTCTCACTGCCCATATCTGTGCCCCTGCAACACTGCACTTACTTCTCTGTGTCACAACCAGTGCCCCAGCAATACTGCTCTGTCCTTCCTGTGCATCCACCCTTACTGAGGCTGCATTCCACTGAGGCCCTGACCCAGAGTGAGAAGCTCATCACCATTCATTCTATTACCAGACCCCCTGAGCTTGCCAGTTGCCCCCTGATAAAGGTAATTTGCTTCCATACCAGCGCAGCAATAAAGACCCAGCCCTCACCCTGCTCCAAGGATACAGGCCCTCTGCCCTCAGGCTCCCCCGGGATCCTCCTCCATTGCTGGGTGAACCTCGGATGGGCCACCCTAAGACCCGCTACTCCAAAACCGGTTCGAAAGGCCCTCGCGCTCCCCCACCGGCTGCTGCCTCGTCTACAAGACGGTCCGCGGCTACAATGGCGACCAGTGCGCAGGCGGTCGTGGAGCCGGGGGAGGCGGTGGCCCCCACAGGAGCGGCGAATTTAGAAGCCATTACGTCCTGCAAGGAAACCCTGACAGCAAAGATTGACTTCCTGACAGTCGATGTTGGGCTCATCCGCCAAGATATGGATAAATTTCCGGTCCCGCATCGCCGAAGTGGAGGATAGGGTATCCACGGTGGAAGACACGGTCCGGTCGGACTCCAGGGAGGTAAGGGCCCTGCAGCTCCAGGTAAAAGCGCTTCAGGAGCGTGCAATAGATACTGAAAACCGCCTCAGGCGGAACAATATCCGCATACTTGGACTACCCGAGAGAGCCGAGGGCCCTAGACCCGCTGAGTTTACTGAACAGTTACTGGCCAACTTGTTTAACCTGGGGGAAGTACCACCCACCTTCGTGGTCGAAAGAGCTCATAGGGTCCCACCGCTCCCTCCAAGACCTGGGGCCCCTCCGCGCCCTTTCCTGTTGTGGCTGTTAAATTACCGCGACCGAGACCGCATCCTGGCGGCGGCTCGTACCATGCCTGAAATTAAATATGAGAACACCAGACTGCTCTTCTTCCCAGACTTCTCTCAGGAAGTACAGCAACGACGCAAATCCTTTACTGACGTAAGACGCCGGCTCCGAAAAAAAGGAATTCGTTTCGGCCTTTTGTATCCCAGCAGGCTACGGATCACTGATGGCGACAAGACTCGCTTCTTTGATACTCCAGAGGCTGCGATGGCATGGCTGGATACCCGCTAACCATACGAGGCCAGGGACACAATGGCCGACTACAGCCAGCAGGGAGTAGCTAAAAAAACTCTTCTCCTCTCAAGAGGACTTACTCCTGACGACTTCCAGTATTAGTTACTCTCTGTCCCCAAGCCCATCCCGCCCACTACACCCCACTTTCATCTATGGTGAATGTTTTTTGCCCTTTTTCACTGACTGGTCTGCCGCTCATTCCTGTCTGTGGAGCTCCAACGACAGCCACTGAACCACCCCGCTTTTGATCGGAGGCGCCCCCTATTGTCCCCTGTTTCCCTACCCACGCCTTGAATTTCCCTCCCTGATTCAAGGAATTTTTCCTCGAGAAGGACTACCCACCTCTGGCCCTACGGCCCAACGTCTAGGGGTCCTAGTGACCTAGGGACTCTATGTTTTTTCTAGTTATGGGACGAAACCCTGCATCGGTTTGAATGGTTCTCTTGCCTATTTTTTTGGTCTTCGAACCTGGTGTTAATGATGTTTGGGTAGGGTGTTATGTGTTCTGGGGGGAGAGGTTTCTCTGCTTTAAAATAAGTACATTGTACTGTGCTACTCAAATGCTGCTCAATATATATGCCAAATTTGGGTTTGTTTACATATACCGGTTGGTTAGGACCATCCTGCCTCTGTTTCCCCCTGGAGTTCCATGATGGCCCCCTCAGATGCTGAGTCATTGACCATTCTGTCATGGAACGTCAGGGGGCTCAACTCCAAATACAAACGCTCACTGTTATTTCAATATTTAAAACTGCATAACCCCCACATAGTGTTGTTACAGGAGACGCACCTAACAGGTAGTAAGGTTCTAGCTCTGAAAAAAACCTTGGTGCAGAGGGCGCTCCATACAACCTACTCCTCGTATTCTCGAGGGGTATCTATACTGATCAGTAAACGAGTTCCCTGTACAATTCATGAGATTCATCTAGATCCCCAGGGGAAATTCGCCATGGTGGTGTTGAGCATCTATAATAAGAAATATGTTATTGTAAATGTCTATCTGCCTCCTCCGAGCCAGATACACATTCTGTACACGCTATATGAAAAGCTGGCTCCGCGTTGTCCGGCGTGTGTCCTGTTCATGGGAGATTTTAATGCCACATTGTCCCGTGACCTGGATAGACCCTCCCCACAATCTACTTTCAATCCTGATCTTGGTACGTGGGCCCAGGCAACGGACTTCCAAGAGGCATGGCGGTGGCTCCATCCCCAGGATAGAACGTACTCCTGCTTCTCATCCACATATAAAACGTCCTCCTGAATTGACTTGGCTTTTGCAAATGCTGCCCTCCTGGCTAATATCCAGGAGGCCAGTTACCTTCCCTCTTGCCTTTCTGATCATCATCCTCTTAAACTAACCGTTAGGACCACCAAGACAAAGGGTAAAGCCCTTTGGAGGTTACAACCCTACTGGATAAACAATGAGGCAGTACATGATAAAGTTTCTCCCTCCTTACAGGACTACTGGGTGCACAATGCGGGGTCAGCCTCCCTGGAGATGACATGGGATGCCTCCAAAGCCCACAGCAGGGGTCAGTATATTTCAGCTGTGGCGGCGGTTAGGGCGGAACTTGGGGACAAGGTCTCTGACCTACAGCGACAAGTTGAGGAGGCTCTGAATCAATACTCGGCCTCTGCAACGGTCCCCAACTTCGAGCACTTATCGTCGCTTAGGCGTGAACTGCATCTCCATGTTTCAGACACCACCAGGCTTGGTATACAAAACAGCAGACAGAAATATTTTGAGCATGGTGACAAGAACAGCAAACTACTAGCGATGCTGGCACAGCAGGATAGGCCCTTATCGGTCATATCTGAAATACTCACAGCAGAGGGAGTACTAGTCACATCTCAGGAAGATATTTTGTCTGCTTTCACCAGGTTTTATACCTCTCTCTATGTTTCCTCACTTCCTGATGGATTTGACCCCACACCTATGACCACCATGTTAGACACACTAGCATTGGGGTGGCTCTCTGATGCGGAGAGACAACTCCTTGTCTCGGAGATCACACCAAAAGAGGTTGCGATGGCCATCGGGTCTTTCCCGGCAGGAAAGACTCCAGGGCCAGACGGATTACCTATAGAGTATTATAGAGCTCACGTGGAGCTGCTTGCCCCCAGGTTGGCTCAGATGTATCAAGCCTGTCTCCAACAGGGCTCCCTGCCGTCCTCCATGAAGGAGGCTCATATTGTTCTCATCCCAAAGCCTAATAAGGACCTTAAGCTGTGCGCCTCCTACAGGCCAATAGCACTTCTAAATTGTGACTTAAAAATACTAACCAAGTTACTGGCCACTAGACTCAATAAAGTGATAAAATCTCTGATCGATCCTGATCAAACTGGCTTTATGCCAGGTAGGTCCACAGACATCAACATACGTAGACTGTTTTCTAATATTCATGCCCTCCTTGCCAATCAAGGCACTAGGACCATTGCCACCCTTGATATGGAGAAGGCATTTGACACAGTGGAGTGGGAGTATCTGTGGGAAGTACTTAGAAGAATGGGTTTCCCACTGAAATGTATTGCCTGGATGCGCACACTGTATACCGGCCCCCTAGCATGTATTAAACTGAATGGCTCCCTGTCTCCTTCGTTCTCCCTGCAGAGGGGCACCAGACAGGGATGCCCTCTCTCCCCGGCCTTGTTCGCCCTGGCCATGGAACCTATTGCTGAGGCCCTCAGGACCTCGGCCGAGGTCCGTGGTCTTAGGGTGGGCTGGCTGGAGGAGAGGGTGGCTCTCTATGCGGATGACCTACTGCTATTTTTAAATGACGCTGGTGACTCTCTGCGGGGCGCACTCGGAATCATGGACACCTTCTCCGTTTTCACCGGGTTGAAAGTGAATTGGAATAAATCTCAGCTCTTCCCGGTAGACGAGGGGGCCAGGTCCTCCTCACCCTCCTCTACCCCGCTTCAATGGGTGGATGAGTTTACCTATTTAGGTATCATCATTTCAAGAGAGAGCAAGGACTTTGTCCGGCTCAATCTTGAACCTGTCCTGATAGGGATTAAATCCAAACTAAAGGCGTGGGGCAATCTTCCCCTCTCCCTCATTGGACGCATCAATCTTCTAAAAATGAAAATCCTCCCCAAACTAACGTACATCTTTAGAAACTCCCTACAATGGCTGACCAAAACCTTCTTTAACTCTCTTAACCACTTTAAGACCAGCCTCGTTTTGGATTTTAGGTGTTTACATGTTTAAAACAGTTTTTTTTGCTAGAAAAAAACTTAGAACCCCCAAACATTATATATTGTTTTTTTTCAAACACCCTAGAGAATAAAATGGCGGTCGTTGCAATACTTTTTTTCACACCGTATTTGCGCAGCGGTCTTGCAAGCGCACTTTTTTTGGAAAAAATTCACTTTTTTGAATAAAAAAATAAGACAACAGTAAAGTTAGTCCAATTTTTTTATATATTGTGAAAGATAATGTTACGCCGAGTAAATTGATACCTAACATGTCACGCTTCAAAATTGCGCCCGCTCGTGGAATGGCATCAAACTTTTACCCTCAAAAATCTCCATAGGCGACGTTTAAAAAATTCTACAGGTTGCATATTTTGCGTTACAGAGGAGGTCTACAGCTATAATTATTGCTCTCGCTCTACCGATCGCGGTGATACCTCACATGTGTGGTTTGACCACCGTTTTCATATGCGGGCGCTACTCACGTATGCGTTCGCTTCTGCGCACGAGCTCGTTGGGACGGGGCGCTTTAAAAAAAAAAAAAAATTTTTTATTTTTCTTTTTCTTATTTCTTTTTCTTGATTTTATTTATTTTTACACTGTTTTTTAAAAAAAAATTCATTGGCTCACTTTTATTCCTATTACAAGAAATGTAAACATTCCTTGTAATAGAAAAAAGCATGACAGGTCCTCTTAAATATGAGATCTGGGGTCAAAAAGTCCTCAGATCTCATATTTGGACTTCAATGAAAAAAAAAAAAAAAAAAAAAAAAAAAATGTCATTTAAAAAAATGACATTTGAAAATTCCTCTTTAAGAGGTATGGGCGGAAGTGACGTTTTTGACGTCGCTTCCGCCCTCCTATGGTATAGAGATGAGTGGCGGCCATCTTAGCGTCACTCATCTCTAGACACATCAGGGGAACGGACCCGATCGTCTCCGCCGCTGCCGACGGTTCCGGTAAGCGGCGGAAGGCGCGGGAGAGTGGCGGGAGGGGGGGCACCTCTCCCGCCGCCGATAACGGTGATCTTGCGGCAAATTCGCCGCGATGACCACCATTATCGGACAGCCGACCGGCGCCTGAAGAGATGGATACCTCGGTTGTGGCAGCAGCTGCTGCCGTTACCGAGATATCCCTCTTCAAAAAATGGACGTACATCGTCGTGCGCCGGTCGGAAAGTGGTTAAACAAATCTTCCTCTCCTTTATTTGGGGGTCTAAATCTCCCAGATTCAAATACACCACTCTGACCAGGCCTGTGGACACTGGGGGTTTGGCTCTCCCTGATTGCCACAAATATTTCCTGGCCACTCAGCTGGTAACTGCCCATTGGTGGTTGCAGCCAGACCTGACCAACTCCGCGGTGGTGCTGGAGGCAGCTATAGTGGGGTCTCTGGAGGCTTTGAAGGGGTTGATATTCAGGGGGCCAAAAACACCTCATTGCCTCACCCCCTCCATGCGCACCACTATACGGGCATGGAGGGTGGGAGAAGCGATGAGGGCACCCCTTGGTCTCCTCACACCCCCCTGTGGCTGAATCCTAACTTACCGCACTTTAACACCATTCCGGACCCACAGGCCTTGGCCAAATACAAGGTGCTGACCCTTGAGCATGTTATCACTAACGGAGAGCTCACTCCCTTTCCTGTATTGCGTGCCAAGTATAATGTACCTGCACGGGCCCACTTCAGATATCTACAAATTGCTCATGCTCACAGGTGTCAGTTCTTAGGCCAACCAATTACACTAGAATATTCAGAGCTTGAATCCACCCTCCGGGTGCAGGACCTGGAGAAGCCCACATCTCAGATCTATGGGTCCCTGCTGGTTGCTGCCATCCCCGAGCTGTCCTCCCTCCGCAGGAAATGGGTGGAGGACATACCGGAGCTGGATGACGATGATTGGAGGGAGATCTGGGAAATTCCATTCTCTCCTCTGATCTCAGCCAGGGACAAGCTGGTCCAATATAAAATTGCACACAGAACTCATTACACACCTCATAGGCTGCACCAGATGTCGCCAGCGTATTCTCCGGCATGCTGTCGCTGCTCATACCAGCCGGGAGATTTCTTTCACATTTTCTGGACCTGCCCAGCAATTGTGCATTATTGGAAAGAAATACTCTGAGTGATTGCTCAGGTCACTAAGACCAGTGTCCCTTATGATCCCAAACATTGTCTGCTGGGACTGGTGGAACAAATGTCAATGCTCAGAGCCAGGAAAATACTTATATCCTTGTTATTGTATTATGCACGTAAGTCATCACGATGACTTGGAAACAATCATCTCCCCCCTCTGTCAAATTCTGGAAGGACCTAGTGAATGCCAGCTTGCCCCTATATAAAGCCACCTACTCGGGCAGAGGTTGTCCACAGAAATTTGAAAAGATATGGACCTGTTGGTTAGAAGATAGCACCACAGCAACTGATACGGTAGTCAACTCCTAGATTCACATTCTGGTTGTAGTACGGTAGTAGACTGACCCAATTACCTTCATGTCAGATCATCCTGTCATTATAAATTTGAGCACGGATTCTCCTAAACTAAACCTCTCCCCACATTGGGGTATAGATAAGTTAAGTTGTTTCAAATGTTTGTTCTGCCCTGTTGTGGCCTGTTGCTGCATCAGTGTCAGGTTATTTATATGGTAGGATGCGCCCCGTTGTGGATTGTTACCGCATCGGGGGATCTGCCCCTGCGTGGGCAATGTTTGGCCCTGGTGTGGGCAAAATTGTATGTAATTGAAAAACTCAATAAAAATGATTTTCAAAAAAAAAAAAAACTCACATGGAAACTAAATCTAAAATGAAATTAAATCTAAATCTAAAAATAATAAAAACACCTATTAGTAAAGTACGGTAAATTACCTAACAGAAAATAGACACAAAAAACGAGTCTATGGTGTTTTAGAAAATTAGCCTAATATGTATATTTTCTCTTTACAATGTTTCCTACCAAATCATTCATTGATATGTTCTTATTTGAAGCATGATCTAATTCCACATTCTGATTTTGCTAAATATAATGACAGTTTGGTATAAATAATAATTAGATAATGTTAGCTTATACTAATTCCCATTGTGCAGATTTTTTTCTGATTAAATATGACCAGCTGTTTTCCTACACTGTTATTATATTTTACCAGTTAATGGAAAGAGTACTAAAAAAAAATACAGAGATGCAGAAAGTATTTTAACATTTCATGCTGTTCTGATTATTTTAAGCCCTTAAACTCACTAATGATTGAAAATGTCACTGAAGAAATATATATATTTTTCTAAACACTTTAAGCTGGCATATTAAGCACCCAATCCTGTCCAGGCTATTTAAAAATTTCAGCACTGTCATAATTTAAGTGACAATGTACCCAAACAAATGTTACATATTTTTTGGGACAAGATAGAGCTTTCTTTTGGTGGTATTTAATCATCCCCAGAGGACATTGCTGATCACAGATTGAGGTAAAGAGCCAATCAGCGGCTCTTTACCACGTGATCAGCTGTGTCCAATCACAGCTGATCACGGATGTAAATAGAAGTCGGTGATTGCCACTCCTTTTCGCATGCTGAGAGCATAAGGAGAGGAGAAGAGAGCTGATAACCGGCTTCTCTAAAAGGGACATCTACACTGATAATCAGGGCACTAATTATCAATGTCTTTATAACCAGTGCAGTCCAACCAGTGCTGCAAATCAGTGCTGCAAATCAGTACCCATCAGTGCCACCTCCCAGTGCCCATCAGTGCTGTCTATCAGTGTTGCCTATCAGTGCAGCCTCATCAGTACCCACCAGTGCCTCCTCATCAGTGCCCATCAGTGCAACCTATCAGCGCCCAACAAACTATGAAAAGTTTTTTGTTTGTTTTTTCAAAAACGTCAATCTTTATTTAGCAAACAAAACCAATACAGTGGTTATTAACCATTTCCGGACCGCCGCACGACAATGTATGTCCTTACTTTGAAAGGGGCTATCGTTGTTATGGCAGCAGCTAGCTGCCATAACCCCAGTATCCTCTTCTTCAGCCGGCGGTCCGGTTTCCAATAAGAGTGGACAGAGAAAGGGATATCACCGCTCCAGGCAGGTTCAGATTGAAGTGAACCTCTCCTCTAGTTTGGAAGCCACAGGTGCTGGCAATGCACATAGCAATAGTAGATTGACATCCGGGAAGTGGTTCTGTTATCCTGACCGGGCGTCATATGACGTCCTTCAGGATAAGACGCCGCCGCATGCCCGTTAGGGCATGCATCACGGCGATCGGTAGAGCGGTGTGTTAGCCTGACACACCGCTACACCGATCTTGGTAAAGAGCCTCCGGCGGAGGCTCTTTACCATGTGATCAGCCGTGTCCAATCACGGCTGATCACGATGTAAACAGGAAAAGCCGTTGATCGGCTTAACCTCACTCGCGTCTGACAGACGCGAGTACAAGAGAGCTGATCGTCGGCTCTTCTGACAGGGGGGGTCTGCGCTGATTGTTTATGAGTGCAGCCCCCCCCTCGGATGCCCACACTAGACCACCAGGGAAGCCGTCTGGACCACCAGGGAAGTGATCAACATGTGGATGGCCAGGTATGTACCCTATGGCCATCCACATGTTCAAATGATGCCCACTCTGTGCCAGTCAGTGCCCACAAATGGGCACTGACTGGCACCTTGATGCAACATGTAAAAATGTGATGCCCAGCAATGCCACCCATTAGTGTAATCAGTGCCACCCATCAGTGTCCAGCAGTGCCACCTATCAGTGCCCATCCGTGCCCATCAGTGCCCAACTATTAATGCCCACCATTGCCCATCAGTGCCACCTATAAGTACCCATCAGTGCCACCCAAAAGTACCCATCAGTGCTGCCTATGAGTGCCCATCAGTGCCGCCTATGAGTTCCCATCAGTGCCACATACCAGTGCCCATCAGTGCCGCCTATCAGTGCCCATCAGTGCCACCTCATTGGTGCCACCTCATCGGTGCCCATCAGTGCCGCCTTATCAGTGCCCGTCAGTGCAGCCATATCAGTGCCTGTCATTGAAGAAGAAAACGTACTTATTTACAAAAACATTTAACAGAAACGAAGCTGAAAATTGGTCTGGGCAGGAAGGTGTCTAAGTGCCTGGTATTGAAGTGGTTAATCATAGCTTATGATAGCTGATTAAGCACTGTTTGAGAGTGTGAAATGCGTCAGCTCTTCTGTCCGTTCTGCTGTGGCATGTATTTTTTGATTCCTTTTGACGAATAAAGGCAATTTTTTGGAGTGCGGCTGTCCAGAATTTTTCTCAAATTTCATTTCCAATAAGAGTGGTCTCTGCGACGGATTCGCCACGAGATCACTTTTATCAGTGGCGGGAGAGGCCCCGTCGGCAGCGGTGGAGGCGATTGGATCTTCACCCTTGCTGGGCATGGAGACGAGTGAGGGGAAGATGGCCACACCCATCTCCATAACAATGCAGGGCAGAAGCAACGTCAAAACGTCACTTCCGCCCTTAAAGGGCCATTTTTTTGCATTTAAGTGTAAATATGAGATCCGAGGTCTTTTTGACCCCAAATCTCATATTTAAGAGGCCCTGTCATGCTTTTTTTTATTACAAGGGATGTTTACATTCTTTGTAATAGGAATAAAAGTGACACAATTATTTTTTTTAAAAAAAAGTGTAAAAATAAAAAAATAAAAAGGTAAAATAAATAAGATTTTTTTTTTAAAATGTGCCCCATCCCACCGAGCTCGCGCGCAGTAGCGAACGCATATGTGAGTAGCGCCCGCATATGAAAACGGTGTTCAAACCACACATGTGAGGTATTGCCGCAATCGGTAGAGCGAGAGCAATAATTCTAGCACTCTAGCAACCTGTAGAATGTTTTAAACATCGCCTGACATGTTCGGTATAAATTTACTCGGCGTAACATTATCTTTCACAATATAAAAAAAATCTTTACTGTCGTCTTATTTTTTATTCAAAAAAGTGTATTTTTTCCAAAAAAAGTGTGCTTGTAAGACCGCTGTGCAAATACGGTGTGACAAAGTATTGCAACGACCGCCATTTTATTCTCTAGGCTGTTAGAAAAAAAATGTATAATGTTTGGGCGTTCTAAGTAATTTTCTAGCAAAAAAAAATGTTTTTAACTTGTAAACAACACATCTCAAAAAGAGGCTTGGTCCTTAAGTGGTTAAATACCACCAAAAGAAAGCTCTATTTGTGTGAAAAAAAATATCAAACTTTAGTTTGGGTACAGTGTTGCATGACCACGCAATCGTCATTCAAAATGCGACAGCGCTGAAAGCTGAAAATTGTCCTGGTCAGGAAGGGGGTAAAGGTGCCCAGTAGGCAAGTGGTAAAAGAATAACTGCTTTAAAATAATTCTAAATTTGTCTGTATAAAGTGAAATATTTCACAAAATCCAAACAGGCACCTAGTTCAAACATCTTAGTAAAAACACACCCACTCTAGTTTATGACTTTAAAAAAAAAACAGAGGAGATACAAGTTTCTGTGCTACATATTGTAGCGGAATAACGGCGATAGGGGTGGGGAGGAGAGCAGGTCTCACACTGACTAGGAAATGACAGGCAGGGAGGGAGAGAGGGGGAAAGGGAGAGACTCAGAACACACAGCAGGATGAAGGAGGCATGTAAACTAACCACGGTATCATGGATCAGCAGCCATGATTACCATGCTCAGGACACAGGAACAGGCAGGATCAACCAGCATAAAATGGGACAAATTACGTGGCACAAGCACTATGCTATAGATCATACTTTAACCGCTTAACGACCGTGCCATAGCCAAATGACGGCTACAGTGCGGCTCGATAACTCTGGGAGGGCATACATTGACGTCCTCCCAGAATCGCGCTCCCGCGCGCTCCCTGTCGCACACCCGGGAATATCCGTGACCCGGTGCATCACGAATTCCGCTAAATATACATTTTTGGGGCGTTTCCATTGTCCTGGTGCTCCAGGGCCTTCAAAATTGTAAGAGGTAGTCAAGAAATGATATGTGTAATTTATGCTCCCTGTATATTGGGCCTCTGTATGTGGCCACGCTGTGTTAAAGTCTCACACATGTGGTATCGCCATACTCAGGAGAAGTAACAGAATGTGTTTTGTGGTGTAATTTGTGATATGCAAATGCTGTGTGGGAGAAATAACCTGCTAATATAACAATTTTGTGACAAAAAAAGAAAGAAAAACAATCTTGATTTTGCAAAGATTTGTGGGAAAAAATTACAACTTCAAAAAACTTGTGGACTCTATAACTTTCACAAAGACCAAATAATATATTTTCACCAAAGATATGTAGCAGTTTAAATTTTGGCCAAAATTTATGAAGAAAAATTACTAATTTGCAAAATGTTATAATAGAAACAAAGAAAAAAATGTTGTTTACAGAATTTTTGGTCTTTTTTCTTTTATAGCGCAAAAGTGCAGTGATTAAATACCACCAAAAGAAAGCTCTATTTTTGTGAACAAAAGGACTAAAAGTTCATAAAGGTACAGTGTTGCATGACTGAGTAATTGTCATACAAAATATGAGAGCACCGGAAGCTGAAAATTGGTCTGGTTAGGAAGGGGGTTTAAGTGCCCAGTGGGTAAGTGGTTAAAGGGAACACATGTTTTTTTTTAGGGTTACAACCACTTTATTGTGTTTTTGTAAAACAATTTTGTATAATAAATTTTGTCAAATATTTTATATTGTATCTTGTGGGTGTGTGTTGATTAATTATTGGTTGCCTATAAAGGCTCAGTTCACACTAGCCCGACTACAAAGTCACGCAACTTTCAGCAAAACTTTGGGATACGACTTTTGATGTGACTTTTTACACTCTGTGGCATCAAAGTCAGACCAATGTAGTGCAGGAAGCAGTTCAGGTAAGACAGCTCTCATAGGGGAACAATTGAATTTCACATGTCATCCGACTTATGCCCCGTACACACGGTCGGATTGTCCGACATAAAATGTGCGATCGGAGCTTGTTGTAGGAAATTCCGACCGTGTGTAGGCTCCATCGGACAGTTTCCATTGGAATTTCCATCGCACAAAATTTCGATCGTGTGTACACAATTCCGATGCACAAAGTTCCACGCATGCTCGGAATCAAGCAGAAGAGCCACACTGGCTATTGAACTTCATTTTTCTCAGCTCTTCGTACGCGTTGTACATCACCGCGTTCTTGGCGTTAGTAATTTCCGACAAGTTTTGTGTGACTGTGTGTATGCAAGACAAGTTTGAGCCAACATCCGTCAGAAAAAATCCATGGATTTTGTTGTCGGAATGTCCGATCAAAGTCCGATCATGTGTACGCGGCATTAGAGTCTAAGCCCCTGTACACAGTCGGAAATTCCGACCACAAAATCCGTCCAATTTTTTCAGACGGATTTTGTCCAAAACTGGTGTTGCATACACACGGTTGGACACAGTTGTCGGAAAATCCGATCGTTCCGAACATGGTGACGTTCGTTGCGTACAACAGAACTACGTAGAGGCTAATAGCCAATAGCTTTGGTCTCGTAATTTGATCTGAGCATGCGTGGCACTTTGTCCATCGGAATTCTCTACACACGATCGAAAAAAGTCAGATCGGATTTTGTTGTCGGAAATTTGAAAATCCCGACGGAAAAAGCCTGCTAGAGCCCTCACACAATCGGATTTTCCAACAACATAATCCGACCGTGTGTATGGGGCATAACAAGTCGGATCCTATGTCGATTCAGTGTGAACTGAGCCTAAAGTTCCTCCCACAAGTGTTTTTTTGGTATTGGGCCAAACAATATTCTATATTTCTTTGGATATTAAAACAAACAAATAAGTGTAAATTATTATGTTTGTGTGAAACCTTTAGAGTTTACAAATTATGATTATATATATATATATATATATATATATATATAGTGAATATAAAATGTCTACAAAATATCAGGTTTCTGTGATGTAACAAAATGAGATAAAGCTAAATCATTTCAGAACATTTTCCACCTTTAATGTGACCTATAAACTGTACAACTCAATTGAAAAACAAACCAAAATCTTTTTTTGGGGGGGGGGGGGGGGAGTAAAAATAAAATAATGTGGTTGCACACCCTCTTATAGCTAGGGAAGTAGCTGTGTTCAGAATTGAGCAATCACATTCAAACTCATGTTAAATAGGAGTCAGTACACACCTGCCATCATTTAAAGTGCCTCTGATTAACCCCATATAAAGTTCAGCTGTTCCAGTAAGTCTTTCCTGACATTTTCTTAGTTGCATCCTACAGCAAAAGCCATGGTCCGCAGAGAGCTTCCAAAGCATCAGAGGGATCTCATTGTTAAAAGGTATCAGTCAGCAGAAGGGCACAGGAGAATTTCCAAGGCATAAGATATACCATGGAACATAGTGAAGACAATCATCATCAAGTGGAGAAAATATGGCACAGCAGTGACATTCCCAAGAACTGGACTTCCCTCCAAAATTGATCAAAAGACGAGAAGAAAACTGGTCAGGGAGGCTGCCAAGAGGCCTACAGCAACATTAAAGGAGCTTCAGGAATATCTGGCAGGTACTGTCTGTGTGGTACATGTGACAACAATCTCCCGTATTCTTCCTCTGTCTGGGCTATGGGGTAGAGTGGCAAGACGGAAGCCTTTTCTTACGAAGAAAAACATCCAGGTCCGGCTAAATTTTGCAAAAACACATCTGAAGTGATGTGCAGTGTTGTTTTTGCACAAACATATCTTTTGGAATTATGGCCATAAAGTTCAACCTTGGTTTCATAAGACCATAACACATTTTCCCACATGCTTTTGGGAAAATGTGTTATGGTCTGATGAAACCAAGGTTTAACTTTTTGGCCATAATTCCAAAAGATATGTTTGGTGCAAAAACAACAATGCACATCACTAAAAGAACACCATACCAACAGTGAAGCATGGTGGTGGCAGCATCATGCTTTGGGGCTGTTTTTCTTCAGCCGGAACAGGGGCCTTAGCCAAGGTAGAGGGGATTATGACTAGTTCCAAATACCAGTCAATATTGGCACAAAACCTTCAGGCTTCTGCTAGAAATCTGAACATGAAGAGGAACTTCATCTTTCATACATCCAAATAAACAAAGGAATGGATTCACCAGAAGAAAATTAAAGTTTTGGAATGGCCCAGCCAGAGCCCAGACCTGAATCAGATTGGAAATCTGTGGGGTGATCTGACAGAGTTGGAGTGTTTTTGCAATGAAGAGTGGGCAAATATTGCCAAGTCAAGATGTGCCATGCTGATAGACTCATACCCAAAAAGATGGAGTGCTGTAATAAAATCAGAAAGTGCTTCAACAAAGTATAAGGCTACTTTCATACTGAGGCATTTTTCAGGTGCTAAAAATAGCGCCAGTAAAGCACCTGAAAAAAGCCTCCCCTGCCACCCCAGTGTGGAAGCCCGAGTGCTTTCACACTGAAGCTGTGCGCTTGCAGGACGGGAAAAAATTTCCTGCAAGCAGCATCCTTGGGGCGTTGCGGGAGCAGTGAATACACTGATCCTAAAATGCCCCTGCCATTGTAATCAATGGCCAGTGCTGCCGAATCGCCCACAAAGCGATTTGCAGGAGCTTTTAACCCTTTATCGTCCACTAGCAGGGGTTAAAAGCGTTGCTAAAAATAGCGCCGCTTTACTGCTGATGCCCCCACCCAGTGTGAAAGTGCCCTTAGTTTAAGGATGTGCACACCTATGCAACCATATTTTTTATTTTTTTTTTACTTTGCTTCAACCAAATGATTTTGGTTTGTTGTTGAGTTTAAAACTGAGTTTTACAGTTTATAGGTCACATCAAACGTGGAAAAAGTTCTGAAATTATTTATCTTTGTCCCATTTTTTTACATCACAGAAACCTGACATTTTAACCACTGTAGACTTTTTATATCCACTGTATATGTATATATATATATATATAAAAATACAATTTATCAAGGCTGATGTACTGACTTGCCTATCTCATTTCTTAAGGCCCTAAAGCACTAGGACAGTAAAAACACTCCTAAAATGGACCATTTTTGGAAAGTAAACAGTGTAAAGGTATTTAGTAAGAGGCATGATGGATTTTTTGAAGTTGTATTTTTTTTTTTTTTGCAACATTTTTGGGAAAATAAGAGTAAATAAAATTTAATTTTGTTTCACAAAGTTGTCATTTTAATAAGTTATTTCTCACCCACAGCATGGGCATACTTACAAGTATATTGCCAGGATTTTAGCATACTTTGTTGAAGATTACTACTAGTTTCTGCTATCTTTATGTTTGATTATGTCAAAGTGAATCTGAATGGTAGTGCAGTTTTCATTATTAATCAGCTGATGCACTTGCAGTGTTCTAATGAGGAAAGTTAAAGTGTCAATTTACCTATAGAAGTAATTAACCCTTTGGGGGTTATCTCACCAAAAATAAATTTTGGTTGCAGATGATTCCTAAAATCTAACTTGTATCTTAGTGCAGAGTTCTAGAAAAATCAATGAGCCAATCACACAAGCAGGAAATGCCATTTCTGGGGAAGATCTGTACACCTAACATGTACTGATGGCCTCCAGGTTACCATATTGCATATCATTTTATAGAAATTTTATATTTTTTAAATACATTTCAAGTATAATATGACTTGTGTAGCAATTGTATATGTTCATTTATCCCCCCCCCCCCCCCAGCTCATTCCATCAGTCTCCTCATGCTTCGCTAATTTACTGTCAGACATAGCATAGGATGTCACACCACTTCCTCAAATTCAATCTATCCAAAACTGAGCTCATAATATTTTCATCCCAGGTGCCCCTTCCCTTGACTTTTATGTCAAGATTGATGGTACAGTTATCAGTCTGTCCCCACATGCCAGGGTGCTGGGTGGAATCTTGGACTCTGAACTCTCTCTTTGGCCCCACATCTATTCACTGTCCAAATCTTGCAGCCTCAATCTCCAAATCATCTGCAAATATGCCCCTTCTTAATCAATGACACCACAAAGCTTTTATTTCCCTCCCTGGTTATTTCTCAACTTGACCACTGCAACTCCCTTCTCATTGGATTACCCTTAAATAGGTTACCCTCACTTCAGTACATCATGAATGCTGCTGCCAGACCCATCCACCTTACCAACTGTTCAGTGTCTGCTACTCCTCTCTGCCAATCCCTCCATTGGCTTCCGCTCACCCAACAAATACAATTCGAAATACTAATAACTTACAAAGCTATCTACAACTCTACCACTCCACCCCCATCGCTAACCTAGTCTCAAAATACCATAAAAAACGTTCATTTATCCCACGGCCTTCTGCTCTCTAGCTCCATTATCATCTCCTTCCATGCTCACCTCCAGGACTTCTCCAGAGCCTCTACCATCCTCTACCCAATCTGTCCAACTATCTCCTACTCTGTCCACATTTAGGTGATCCCTGAAAATCCTTCTTTTTAGAGACGCCTATCCTGTCTCCACCTAACAACTGCACTTTTTTTTCTCCATCAGCCCATCCCCTACAGTTATTACCGTTTGTATCACTAGGCCCTCCCTTTTAGATTGCAAACTCTAATGAGCAGGACCCTCTGATTCTTATTGTAATAAACTGTATTGTAACTGTACTGTATGTTCTCATGTTGTAAAGCGCTGCAAAAATTGTTGACGCAATATAAATCCTGTATAAGCATAATATATGCTATTTTTGTGATATATTTTTTTTTCCATGAAAGTGGAGTCACCCTTTAAGTTTATAGCTACCCTCATTTACCATCACTCCATTCAGTTGCTAGGAATAAAAAAAAGAGATATCCGTGTCAGTAAGAGATTACTGTGTGTGAGAGCGCTGGGCCTATCAACCAGTCTTGTCACATGGAGTAAGTCACATGCCCCTCCATAACCAAAAGGTCTTTGTGTTTTCTTTGCTGAACAGAGCCTAAGCAAAGGCAAGGTGAGTACATACTGTTGCCTACTAATGCATAGAAAAAAATTAAGGGTGCCACTACTAATCTTTTCTTTTGAAATGTCTAGTTGTCTGGTTATCATGCTGATCCATTGACTTCAATATTATATATATATATATATATATATATATATATATATATATATATATATATATATATATATATATATATATACATATATACCGTAAGTCACTGACCTGGAATAAGTAAGCATATCAGGAATTTTGACTTCAATGATTGTATCCTTGCCAGTGCCGATCCTGACCTCCCTGGGGCCCTAAGCAAAATTCTGCTAAGGGGCCCTCTACTTGACCCGTGATGCCGTGAGCTATGTAAACCATTTGCCATTGCCACACAGTCACACCTGACACTTCAGTGCTCCCAAAACAATCCTCCCTCCTTTAAACAAAACAGTCAAAGAATAAGTACAACAATATAGAACAGAATGAGGTCCCCAGAGAGCCCCCCTTACATCAGGGTCCTCAGAGAGCCCCTCCTTACACCAAGGTTCGCAGAGAGCCCCCCTTACACAAGGGTCCCCAGACAGCCCCCCTTAAATCAGTGTCCTCAGAGAGTCTCCCCCTACATCAGGGTCCCCAGAGAGCCTCCCCCTACATTAGGGTCCCCAGAGAGCCTCCCCTTACATCAGGGTCCCTAGAGAGACTCCCCCTACATTAGGGTCCCTAGAGAGCCCCCCTTACATCAGGGTCCCTAGAGAGCCCCCCTTACATCAGTGTCCTCAGAGAGCCTCTCCTTACATCAGGGTCCCCAGTGAGCCTCCCTACTTACATCAGGGTCCCCAGAGGGTATCCCCCTACATCAGGGTCCCCAGAGAGCCTCCCCTTACACCAGGGTCCCCAGAGAGCCTTCCCTTACACTAGGCTCCCCAGAGAGTCCCTCCTTACATCAGGGTCCTCAGAGAGCCCCTCCTTACATCAGGGTCCTCAGATAGCCCCTTCTTACATCAGGGTCCCCAGAGAGCCCCCCCTTACACCAGGGTCCCCAGAGAGCCCCCCCTTACACCATGGTCCCAAGAGAGCATTCCCTCTTACATTAGTGTCCCCAGAGAGCCCCTCCTTACACAGGGTCCCCAGAGAGCCCCCCCTCTGACATTAGTGTCCCCAGGGGGCCCCCTCTTACATCATTGACCAAGAGGGCCCCGTCTTTACATCAGTGTCCCCAGAGGGCCCCGTCTTTACATCAGTGTCCCCAGAGGGCCCCGTCCTTACATCAGTGTCCCCAGAGGGCCCCGTCCTTACATCAGTGTCCCCAGAGGGCCCCGTCCTTACATTAGTGTGCCCAGAGAGCCCCCCCCTTACATTAGTGTCCCCAGAGGCCCCCTTTCTTACATTTGGGCCCCCAAACAGCTGACTCCCCCCCCTTGCAGAGGTTCCCCTGTACCTGGCTGGTGGAGGTGGGAGGCGGCGATCGGCAGCTATATGGTGTCCACAGGCAGGGGGATCTCCCTGGGGCTAGTAGTTCTATCTCCGAATGTATACAGCGGAGAGGGGAGGGGCCTCTGACCCGGGCATCAGCAACAGTGTTCAAGCAGAGTGAAAGTGAAACTGATACCTGCCTGGGTCAGAGGCCCCTCCCTTCTCCTCTCCACTGTATACACTGAGAGTACTACAAACCCCAGGGATATCCCGCCGCCCACTCAGGCACCATAGAGCTGCTGATCGCCGCCTTCCACCTCCTCCCACCTCTCCTCACTGCACTCTAAACGGCCAGCCAGAGGTGCAGGGGGGGATGCCCACAGCGGCGGGGCCCTAAGCAGCTTGCATAGTGTGCCTATAGGGCCGATCGGCTCTGATCCTTGCTCTAGGTAAGTGACTCAGAAAATACTGAAGCCAGAGTCACACAGGCAACTATAATTTTCAGGAGCAGGTCAAAAATAGTAGCTTTCACATCTCAGTATAATCCCCTTTAGCACTGAAATGCATAAAGTGAGGGCAGCCTGCCTGCTCAGTACTTTAGGTTTTCATAAAGACATTGCTTCACCTCCAGAGCACCTAGTCCCTATTGTTGGTAATCTGGTGATCTGTCTGTGATGCTGGAATACCTGAGGCTGTAAGGTTTCTAAATTATACATCCATGGCTGGCAACTTCTAGGAGCCCTCTGGACCATAAATGACTTAATGGCCACATCATTGCCGGAGAAGCATTACTGGGTGTCTCTAGCCTACAAATAGTTAACCTGGCACCAGGTAGGTCGATTGTCCCTTGAGAAAGGATTTTTTGGCCCCTTAAACCTTGTACTCTCCTTCTCCTATCTATTCACCAGGGTCAGACTCTTGTAGCACATGATTTTTAACACATGTTATGGTGGGGTTGCTTGGTGTTGTTAAAAAAAAAGTATGGGATTTCTTTTTTTGTTGCAGAAAAAAGTAAGGCAAACTCCCATTGTGGTAAAAGGTTGTATGTGGCGGTCCCATCCCTAGATATAGACCAAGAAAAAGAAAAAAAAAACCTGAAGTTGGGACTTTACTTAGACCACCACACTGGACAAGGATATTTAAAAAAATAGTTTTATTCGGATATTAAAAGTGATCACCCAATTATCAAAAACAATACAAAAAATACTCAAACAAAACAACATAATACAAAAAAACAGATAGGTAGCACTGGAGCTCTCGTGGAGGTAGGTGACCCCCAAGACCCGACTCGTTTCCAGTTCTTTTGATGGAAGAACCCTCATCAGGGGTGGAGAGTGATTGAGTTTATAATACAATTATCGCTCACGATGGAGCAGACACTCAGTGCGAGATGAGATTCGAGAAGGAGAGAGACATATAACTCATAGATACAGCAGTAGTCCCAATATTAGATCTTGGATATGTAGCCGATGAAATCGAATGCTTCTATATACCCCATACAGGTCCACTATTATTTTCTGTGGGTCTGAAGGTCAGAAAAGATGGGGGAGAGGAAACCCCAGCGAGTACACATTTAACAGATAAAGTCCAAAAAACCTTCAGGGGAAATACAGGGTAAACTCTTAGGTATGGTTCACCAAAAAATTCCACCAAATGGACACCGCTATACAGACGGTGGACATCTCTCCTCCCCCTTTCTTCCCCCTTTTGGGATAACCTACACGGGTTACTACAACTATAAACATTCCCTATACTCCCTCTCCTCTGGATATTAATCCATTTGGTGGAATTTTTTGGTGAACCATACCTAAGAGTTCACCCTGTATTTCCCCTGAGGGTTTTTTGGACTTTATCTGTTAAATGTGTACTCGCTGGGGTTTCCTCTCCCCCCATCTTTTCTGACCTTCAGACCCACAGAAAATAGTGGACCTGTATGGGGTATATAGAAGCATTCGATTTCATCGGCTACATATCCAAGATCTAATATTGGGACTACTGCTGTATCTAGTAGTTATATGTCTCTCTCCTTCTCGAATCTCATCTCGCACTGAGTGTCTGCTCCATCGTGAGCGATAATTGTATTATAAACTCAATCACTCTCCACCCCTGATGAAGGTTCTTCCATCAAAAGAACTGGAAACGAGTCGGGTCTTGGGGGTCACCTACCTCCACGAGAGCTCCAGTGCTACCTATCTGTTTTTTTTGTATTATGTTGTTTTGTTTGAGTATTTTTTGTATTGTTTTTGATAATTGGGTGATCACTTTTATTATCCGAATAAAACTATTTTTTTACATATCCTTGTCCAGTGTGGTGGTCTAAGTAAAGTCCCAACTTTAGTTTTTTTTTTCTTGGTCTTCTTTTTTTGTTAGAATCATGCCTAGATGGATGCAGCATTTGTCCCCCGCTGGCTCTAACACTGAGAACCAACCGATCAAACACCACAGATCGGTTCTCAAAGCTCGGTAAACAGCGAGCTTGTGACTGGTAGTCAACAGTTCTCTGCTCAGCCCCCCCCCGCGGCGCTCACTGGAGCGCTGGGCTGTGGAGGGGGCTGGAGCGGCCAGCTCGGGCTCTCAGTATCACGCTGAGAGGCTGAGCCGATCCAGGCATGTAGGTGGATCCTTACCAAATGGTCGCAATTGTTCCTGAGCCTGGACTGGCTATGTGATATCAGTCAACGGCGGGCTTCAGCACATTACAATGCCCACGCCTCTCTGAATAAGGGAAATGCTGGAGGTGCATTAACGTATGCGTGTTAGCTTGCACAAAAATTAGAGTGCATGTTCAACGCTGGCTTTGGTGCTTAGTGCCCTATGTAAATTAAAGCATTGTGGAAGGAATTTGCTGAGTGGTCATCAGCTTGTCCTTGTTTACCTGAGACCTTACCTGCTGATTCTGCCTCACTATATGTGACCCAGCTTGCCTTCTGCTGGACCCCTCTGGACACTGCCTTGTATCTTATCTGCCCAGCTGTTACTGTCCTTGGCTTGTTTTCTGGACTCTGTCTTTGCCTCCTGATCTGGTACCATGTTGTTCCTGTGCCCGGTAATCTTCAAGTCCCAGTTCCACTCATCTGGCTGCAACACTGATCCGGCTCAGGCTGCAAACTTTGGCACTTTTTTTTTTTATATATTCTTTATTTTCTCAATTTAATTTAATTATACAAACATTGCTCTTACATTCGTAAATAATCATACAGTTGTTTCCTCTTATCCCCCCCCCCCCCCCAAAGGAAAAAAAAAAGAGGGGAGAAAAAAAAACATAAATGAGGGATGGATCTTCCCCATCTCGCTCACTTCCTTCTATTTCCTTCAATTCTCTCTTTCAAGCGTTCTCAGGTATCTCTCCGTTTTCCTACTCTCCCCATTGCTTCCATATCCTTTGGTGTCTCCCTTCTGTGTCTTCTATCTTATGAATCGACTCTTCTATATTTCTTATCCACTCTATCCTCTCTACACATTCTTTCATAGGTGGAGCATTTGGACATTTCCACCAGCACGGGATCAAAGCGTTCGCTGAATTTAATAGGTAGGGGATTAAGGTGGACCTATATTGACTCACTCCCATCTCTGTGTCATGGAACAAGCATACCCATGGTTGTTTTTTGACCCTTACCCCTGTTATGTGAAAAGTTAATTCTATTACTTGATCCCAGTAGTTCTGTATTTTGGGGCATTCCCACCACAAATGTGAAAAAGTGTCAACTACAGAGCAGCTTCGCCAGCAAGTTGGGGAATTATCCCCATTGTAGGCATTCGCTCTCTGTGGGGTTACATACCACCTCACTAGAAGCTTATACGACATTTCAACTGTTTGCGTATCTTTTGCTACCGAGTGTCTAGTGAAAACCAGGATTTTCCCGATCTAATACTGAGAAGGAAGTGAGCGAGACAAGAACAAACCAAAAAAATAAAAAATCCTGTAATCTGTATTGCTATGTGTCTCTGGCAGACCTTTGATACGCACATTCTTCCTTCTACTCCTTTTCTCTTGGTCCTCTAACTTGTACTTAAGAGTTCTATTGGCTCTCTGCAGAGTGGTCACTTGTTCTGATATCTCGTCAAGTCTTTGCTCCTGTACTTCTTATCTACCTTCCAACTCCTCTACTCTCCCTAGAACCAGCCCAATATCTGCCCTAACTGCAGAAATTTCTACTTTCAGAGATGTTTCCATTTTTGAGAACATATTTGCCAGCATCAACTTTATTTGTGAGGTTTCCTCCTGATGAGGAAGTTGTATGCTACTATCCCCTATAGGACCTACTCCTGCTCCTTCTACTTTATTTTCTTCCCTCCTCTCCTGATCTGTTGTGTTCGTTTTGTCGCTACCCTGTGCGCTATTCCCTTCTCCTCCCACTCTTTTTGTTCCGTTTACTCTCTCCCCTTTATTTTCTTCCTGAGCGCAGGGGGGCCCCTGACCTGGGGCTTCCCTGGCCTTCCTCTATTATACAGGTGTTTGCCATATACCGTTGAATACCTCCCGGGCTAGCGGCTGGTATTCCACTTTTACTCATTTTACTTGATTTGCCCCGCATTTGTGTGTAACCAACTAGGGGGCACCCTTTTATCTCTCTCGCTTCTCTCTCTCCCCTTCCACAGTGTCTGTTCTCCTTGTCTGGGGGGGTCTCCTCTTATGCACTCTCAAGTCTTGTTGAGAAAATTCTATCGTGTCACCTTTTTAAGGCTTTCAAGAAAAGCGGGAGAGAAAAGCGAGAGAGGGCAAAAAAAGAAAAAAACAACCAACACAAGAAAAAAAAAACAGACAATTAGTTAAGCCCCCTGTCCTTTCAGTCAACTTGGGTTCCACAGTCTGTGACCTTGTAATCTTAAAACCTCCCCCCGGCTTGACCTAACAATCACTCTGAATCTTATATGGGTCTTGTATGTGTCTTAATCCGGTATGAAATAACAGTCCAGCGGTACTTTTGCCCACTGCTAGTACTGTTTCTGCTCCTAGGCCGGACCCGAATATTCTGAGGGAAATGGTTTCCATACGGTTCTCCAAAGTGCGTGCACTACCCGGGATTGGGTTTAGTCGGGATAGTAAATTCATATTGCGGTTGGCTACCGCTACCATCCTAATGACCGTATGATAGGAATAATCAGGGATAGTCCAGCGAAAATGGCGCGTATTGATGCGTGCTACAATGATACCCCCTATGGCAATTCCTTCCACCGCCATGCGACACAAGGCTTAATCGCCTGCTAATTCATCTGCCACCCAGGGTCAGTGATTACCGTCACCAATGGAACTTCAGAATAGAATGGAATAGTAGAAGGGGGCCTCAGTTGCACTACCCCCACCGCAGAAATGTTTTTTTGGTTGTAAAAGGAGAGAAAAGAAAAAAAAAAGGAAAAAATTAAGTAACCGATAGCTCCGGGCAAGTATCAATTTCTGCAAATAAGGCGATATCAATAACCGCCTTAATGTCCAGTTAGTACTTTTCCTAGTTAGTTACCGCTTGCAGATTGCAGAGTCTATTTCTTTGACTAGGACGGTTGCCCCTCTAATTAGTACCGAATGTGTCCGTGGGTGTTACAGTCCCATGCGTTCAGGTATCCTACAGGTGCCAATCCTTCAGCTATGTATATAAAAAGAAAAAAAAAACACATTTCCTCCTTCATTTGCTATTGCCCTCACAGCTTTTACTTTTTACAACACTTTAGTCCTGCTAGCAGCATGTAATGTATGGCAATGCAAAGAGTGGTTTAGCAATAGCACAAAATCTGGCTTGGCTGTAGGACTACTTAGTATAGCATAGCACAAAACACAAATAGGGAGTAATACAGTCTCATTGGACATTCATTTCCAAGCAGTGACCACTTATACGAACGGTACCTGTTACTCCCAATGCTGTATTACTTTATTAGGAAGGGGTCGCCACATCCAAATGCTGTAGAGCAACTTGATGGGGAATGCTGCGGCTGTGCCTTACGTCTCCCTTACATCTCTCCCTCGTGGATGGGGGATTTCCGTCGCCTGTCCGTTCCCCCTACTACAGTGGGGAAAGGCGTCTGTCTGATCCGCCTGCCGGCGGCGTCTCACCGCTGATTGCTTGCTGGTGACTCTGAGTCTCATGAGCGGTCAGGCAGACCTCCGGTATCCAAGGATGCAGCGGGGGGCCCGTGAAACAATGCCGCCCGCTCGGTCCGAGCGGTATGTGGATCTCCTCCGCTCTAAATATCCCCTCTCCTTTCAGCAGGCATGGGTAGTGGCTGGCGGGGAGCCAAGCGGTGGCTGATGGAGGAACCAGCTTGAGCAAGGGCTATGGAGGGTCGGACAAGCTGGAGAGCGTCCTGCACACTCCTACGTCATGGCTCCACACGTCCAACAGGATGAATAGGTCTGCCCATAGGGTGCCACCAAACTTTGGCACTTGTGCCACTCTGTGTCCTTATACTCTCTGTCATTATCTTCAGGAGTGTTGGGCAGGAGCTGCAAGAGAAGCCCCCTTAGCTACTCAGCCTTCACCGGGCATGTGGCAGGTATTTGCCTTGTCGCTTTCTTGCTTCCCCCCTGCAAGGTGCTCACTGATCTATTGTTTTGATATACTTTCTGACACATTGCAACCTGTGGATCATTACCACGAGTATGTAATAGATTTCTGTTTACATAAAAAAAATATGCAATTGCATTTATATGGAGTGCTCCCTCATTCAGTATATATTACTGGTACAGGAGGATACACTGGTCAAGTGTTCAAGAACCCAGTTGGTTATTTAAATGTGTATGCTGTGTTACACTTTATGATGTGTGCTGACCTGATGCGCTTAACTTTTAGATCTTGATAAATCCAGAGATATAGCCAGCTGAAGATATATGCAGATGTTGACTTTTCCTTCATAGATTCATTCAATTTTCTGTCTAATTTGGTAGAGGGCTTCATTGACCAACAGGGATCTTCTGGAGCAAAGAGAGGAACTATAGTCAACATTTCCTGTATATAACCTCAGTTGCCTATAACAATACTTACAGCTGTTTAAGATCTGCCAATTTTTGAGCTTTCACTCAAGGTAACTTCAACATCTTCCCCCATGTACTAGATTTGAATATGCAAAGGTTTGCGACAGTTTTACTATCAAGTTTAGGGGGGGGGGGGGCATAACCATCATCCTCAATTCTCCAATAATTCTCCTAATATTCTATAGGCTCACTTGACCTGTGTGCCTATATATTCAATTTAAATTAAACACTTTGACCACACCCACACCCTGATTTTGGTTTGAATACCACCAGCTATATGTAGAGATAACCTCCTGGCTGAACCACGAGGGAACCCCCCCTTCCTGATTCCTTATTTTCTATTCTCCCAGGCAAACCTTCTCTACCCCCACTCACTGTCCCCTGTTTCTCTCTTGGCTTTCTCTATATGCTTCAATCACATCTATCCCTCTTCCTTTTTCTTTTTTTTCCCATTATTCCAGCGAACAGCAACCCCCTTGGGCCATTATGCTACACATGATGTCTCGACCTTGATTGCTAATCACTGCAACCTTGTTATACCATGTAGCTTGTTTCTGCTGGTGCTCTTTATTGTAATAACGGGAATTCCTTTCTATTGTACGCCTCACCCTCTGTACTTGTACTTTTTTTTTTTTTTTTACTTTACCTTCACTCTCTGTACATTGTATTTCTTTGAAAAATCCAATGAAACCTTTGCGAAATAAATTCAATAGTTTAGATGTTTTTTCCCCTCTAGACATGCATATGAAAGAACAGCACCATGGAAACAATATTATCAGTGTTTGTTAATACCTTGTATCTTTGATAATTATATATGGGCATAGTCATAGTTCCTCATTACATATACAGGCTCTGCTTCGTGGTTTGCAGTGCTACACCACACATGTGCTTTACTTTTTCTTTTCACCATGCAAGTCTATGGATCTGGTCAGAGCCACTGAAAACACCCCAATTTCTGGATAAATATGGATAAATAGGCAGGCTGAGCTATTGCAGGGAACCATAATGATCTTTTGACTTTGCTGAAACATTTTCCTGATATGCATACTTGCTTTGGGTCCGTTATTAAGGGCTCTTTCACACTTGCGTTCAATTTTAAAGCAGCCTAAAAGAGCATTAACGCACCTATAGTGTTAATGAGCATATAGGATGTGTTACACAGGTGTTCATGTTGCATCAGGCTACACTTCTCATTTGCTCTGTATGTGTGTTTTCAAGGCTAAAATGGGACATAATCCCTTTTGACACTTTGCAACTGCACTGTACCGGCACTGTAAGCGACATAGGCGCATTTACAGTACATTTAAGGTGTGGTTGTGGTGCATTTCAAAAGAAGTAAATGGAGGCAGTTGCAAAGCGCCAATGGTTGCTAAACTCTGCAGGCAGCATTATTTTTACCTCTCAGCAATGCTTACACTGCAGTGTGAACACCTCCATCCGTTCCCTATTGTAACAATTTTGAGTGGCATTGATGATAGGCGTTCAGGAAGCATTACAAATGCGATCCAACTGCCTATTTTCAATGACTGTGTAAAAGAGCCCTAAAAATTATTTGAAGCCAGTGGGAAAACAGGAGTGTCAGTCAACTAACATTTTTTAGGAGGAGGTCACAATGGAAGCCCCCATATTTTTATATAAAAGGGTTCCTTTAAAATATTTATTTAAAAAGGAATGCACTTTTTTATGCTTTGCCTTGCTTTCACTTTCAGTTATGCATGATGCATCAAAGAGACAGCATGCATATATCCAACTGACAAAACCAGAGCAGACAGTTTTCATGGAATTTTCATCTATCACAGTAACTGGATCATATGATCAAACACATTGAAATATCTATGCAACGACCTTTCTGAATCCCATCATTCCTGTTCCATAACTTCTTGTATGTGAAAAAGGGGACCGTACTCCAAATGAAATACAAGAATATGAAGAAAAATTTGGAAAGTTTGTTGATACAAAAGGAAGCAAAGGATATCTCTAAAACAGTTGGAAATGTAGAATTATTGGGCTAAAAAGTGGTTGTACATAAAAAAGGTACCTGCGTCCCAAAATACTATATAATTAAAAGTGTGTTTGAGGCAGAATAGACTTTCATGGTAGCACCATAGACATAGCAACACTTTGTATAGATTAAAACCAATATATTTTATTTAAAAACAGTATAAAATATTTTAGAAAAACAGTTCATGCCTAAAAAAAATTAAAATCATATTTGTGACTCTCTCAAAACTGGACTGCTATATGATAATAAAAAATTATAGTGCCCTCAATCAGATGATGTAATCTTGACAATAATTAGCCAGTTATTTGCTACATGTTTCACAGGATCACAGCTTCTTCTTCAAATACTCCTGAAGATGAGGTAATCCCGTGAAACATGTAGGCGTGAACTGTTTGTCTACAAGACTTTATACTGTTTGTAAATAAAATATGTTGGTTTTAATCTATACAAAGTGTTGTTATCTTTTAAGACAATGTCAATGCTCAACATAAGGACATATAGAAAATGGAATGCTCGATGGAATGAGTAGAAAAAGGCAAGAGTGGTGACATATTTATTTTCACTTCAGCACAGACAGCAATAACCACACCCCACAGTTTGAAGTCAACTAAACAGCTGCTGAGATGGGTTAACAATCTTGAAAAGCAAATGCTGGAATTCTCCATATTTGTTCAAAGTTATAATATGTAATCAAATGGTAAACACATTTCATAAAAACTATATATTTTTGTATGTTGTGTGCATTTTTTGCTGTATATGGAATTGTTTAGGCACGGTTTCCCTGCTCACAGGAGCTTACAGTCTTTTTTTTTTTGGTGCCTGAGAGACAGATCACAAATCCTAAAAAGGTAGTCATATATACACCGGATGAGAGTGATCATCAAAAATTGGCTAACCATCACAAAATATTTTTTTATACTTTTACAAATATCTAAATAGGATGCAACGTTGTGTATCTGCTTGCACTACAGAAAAGCATTTGCCTGGAATTTCCAACCAATTCTCAACTTTTCCCCCCAATAAATATCCAACTTTGATAATAACCATCTAATGTGTAAAAGTACCATCAACTAAAATTTCTCTGAAACATCACAAAGCCATTGTTAGAATGCTGATGTATTTTACAGTTTACCAATGTTAAAATTATAATACAAATTCATAACTCTAAAAAGACATATATACCATAAACATTATTTTGAATTTAGAATGCAAAAACAAAGGTTTTGATTTACTAAAGGCAAACAGGCTGTTGTTCACTTTGCATGGGAATTTTCCCTTAGCTTAGTGAATGAGGTGAAGCTTTGATGACTTACATCATCCAATCATGTGCAAGCACATCCTTGCACGTTATTGTGTATTTTATATAAGTGAATTTTGAGCACATTCACTAGGCTAAGGAAAGATTCCCTTGTAAAGTGAAAATTCCCTTCCAAATTGAACAGCTCATAAGCCTTTAGTAAATCAACTGCAAAATGCCCAAATACGTGTTTAGGATCTTTTGTCTCCAATTAATGGAAACAAAGGTTTTCTAAATACAGTGCCTTGCAAAAGTATTCACCCCCCCTTGGCATTTTTCGTGTTTTGTTGCCTAACAACCTGGAATTAACATGGATTGTTTGAGGATTTGCATCATTTAATTTACAGAACATGCCCACAACTTTGAAGATTTTTTTTTTTTGTGTGAAGCAAACAACAAATAGGACAAAATAACAGAAAAAGTCAATGTGCATAACTATTCACCCCCCTGAAGTCAATAATTTGTAGAGCCACCTTTTGTGGCTATCACAGCTCCAAGTCACTTTGGATAAGTCTCTATGAGCTTGCCAAATCTTACCACTGGGATTTTTGCCCATTCCTCCTTGCAAAACTGCTCCAGCTCCTTCAAGTTGGATGGTTTGTGCTTGTGAACAGCAATCTTTAAGTCTGACCACAGATTTTCTATTGGATTGAGGTCTGGGCTTTGACTAGGTCATTCCAACACATTTACATGTTTCCCCTTAAACCACTCAAGTGTTGCTTTAGCAGTGTGTTTGGGGTCATTGTCCTGCTGGAAGGTGATCCTCCGTCCTAGCCTCAAATCACACAAAGAGTGATATAGGTTTTGCTCAAGAATATTCCTGTATTTAGCACCATCCATCTTTCGCTCAACTCTGACCAGTTTCCCAGTCCGACTGCTGAAAAACATCCCCACAGCATTTTTCACTGTGGGGATGTTGTTCTTTGGGTGAGGTGATGTGTTGGGTTTGCGCCAGACATAGCGTTTTCTTTGATAGTCAAAAAGTTCAATTTTAGTCTCATCAGACAAGAGCACCTTCCGCCATACATTTTGTCAGTCTACCACATGCCTTTTCGCAAACTCAAAACGTGCCATTTTGTTTTTTGCTGAAAGTAATGGCTTTCTTCTGGCCACTCTGCCATAAGGCCCAACTCTATGGGGCATACGGATTATTGTCGTCCTATGTACAGATACTCCAGTCTCTGCTGTGGAACTCTGCAGCTCCTTCAGGGTTACATTAGGTCTCTGTTATGCCTCTCTGATCAATGCCCTCCTTGTCCGGTCTGTGAGTTTTGGTGTGCGGTCTCTTGGCAGGTTTGCTGTTGTGCCATGTTCTTTCCATTTGGTTATGATAGATTTGATGGTGCTCCTAGGGATCATCAAAGATTTGGATATTTTTTTATAACCTAAACCTGACTTGTACTTCTCAACAACATTGTCCCTTGTTTGCAGAGTTCCTTGGTCTTCATGGCAGTGTTTGGTTAGTGGTGCCTCTTGCTTAGGTGTTGCAGCATCTGGGGCCTTTCAAAAAGGTGTGTACATGTAATGACAGATCATGTGACACTTAGATTGCACACAGGTGGACATCGTTTCACTAATTATGTGACTTCTGAAGGTAATTGGTTGCACCAGAGCTTTTTATGGGCTTCATAACAAAGGGGTGAATACACATGCCAATTATCCGTTTTTTATTTCTGAAAAATAGTTTAATGTATATATTTTTCTAATTTTACTTCCCCACCTTAGACTATTGTGTTCTGATCCATCACATATAATTCAGATTAAAAAAACATTGAACTTAAGGCTGTAATGTAACAAAATAGGTAAAAAGCCAAGGGGGGTGAATACTTTTGCAATGCACTGTAAGTTAAGCTTTTCATAATTCACTTAAACTTACCATGGTCCTACCAGCATTGTTCTAAATATGCATGTCTTAATGCAGACCCATGTTTTCTACTCAACTGCAGCTATATCCCCCATCTGCTGCTCTTTAAAGTGTACCTCTAGACAAACTGATCTTTTTTTTGTTTGTTTGTTTTAGATAGAAAGAGGAAGGGTTAGTTGCTATATCAGGTTTTTATTGCTTTTTGCGTCCCCACTGGGGAGATTCTCCCCTCTATCCATGCTGGGGTATCACAGAGTAACAAGATGAGGGGAAATCCAACATTTTAGAGTTGTCTCTATAACAAAAGGTAAGGGTAAATCTACCAAGGGGTACACCTGTTTTGGGGAAAACTGTCTAAGCTGGAATTCCCCTAATTTGTGGAGAATTCCTCTTAACTTCTTGTTGAATATCTGGAACAGGAAGTGAAGGAAAATATCCCTACAGACAGCAAAGAAAAAAATAAAAACATACAATTTGGTTTATAGCTGGCCCTGCACTATGCAATCTGATTGTATAATCTCCTTTAGATCTGCTAACAACTATGTAATATAGGGGCCTGTGAGATAGTGTTGGTAAATGGCACCCCTTTAACAAATGTTTCCACCATACATTTGAGTTAAATTATATTTCCTTTACTTTGCTAAAATATGATCTGTCATGGGAGCAGTAATCTGGAATACTGCATGCCAAAAATATATATATATTGTTGCTGTAATATGTATTGCAAATACAATCTGTGACCACTTTATACGAGAAGGGAAAAAATACCTATACATTTGTACAAGCCAGGACAATAGAGCTCAATGTGCCAGAATTTTGATGATTCACTTCAGTCCCCATTTATCAAATGTAACATGCATACCACCCATCTGACATAGGAATTCTTTGCTATGTTCAAGCCTATCATCAAAGTTTGTGTCTAACGGCACCAATAAGTTATATTTATCTTTTTTCTGTATCTCAGAACTTTTTTCAAAATGTGTTTCCAGACAAGAGATTCTACATCTGCATAGTATTAAACTGCTATTAGTTTAACAGGAACATAATATATATCATCCAAATATGTTACATACTAAGTGTTGCTTAACCATTGATGTAAGAGAATTCCTCCAAACAGTATCATATTGTAAAGAGTTGAATCCAAATTACACTGGAAAAAAATACACTTGGGGTGTTTTGATGTAAACATCGGGTATTGACTCTACTGGGCCGTACATGCGATCGGATTTTCCGACAACAAATGTTGGATATGAGCTTGTTGTCAGAAAGTCTGACCATGTGTATGCTCCATAGAACATTTGTTGTCAGAATTTCCGCCAACAAATGTTTGAGAGCAGGTTCTCAAATTTTCGAGCGTGCACAATTCCGACGCACAAAAGTCCACGCATGCTCGGAATCAAGCAGAAGAGCCGCACTGGCTATTGAACTTAATTATTCTCGGCTTGTGTGACCGTGTGTATGCAAGATAAGTTTGAGCAAACATCCTTCGGAAAAAAATCCACGGTTTTGTCAGAAAATCCTATTGTGTGTAAATAGTATTCAAATTACAAAAAAAAAAAGTATTGCTCCAAATCCTCTCTGAGTCTTGGGGAAAGAGGAACTGGTACAGCTACCTAATATCCCCTTTTTATAGATTTTGTGCTGTTCTTTCAGCTGGCTGTGATCCAGCTGTTATGGTCCAGGTAAGCTGACATTCTGAGAACAATATAGGGATTGACACGCTATACAGTATACACTCATTGTTTATGATCCCTGACAGATTTATGGATATGGGTAAATGTCCATACTCAAAATATCTAAACTCTTTTGATGACTGCCAAGAATCAAGTACTCAGATGCGGGTAATGCTTAGAGAATTTGTGACCTAATTTCTTCCTGGAATTGTATATTTCTACTCCAGCTGTGAAAACTGTGTTCCTTTAACCAGATTATGTTTTTTTTTGAACATATGAAAATATATGAACATAAAAAAAATGTTACTTGTAAGGGTCTGGAAAAATTTAATTACAAGTTTATACAAAACTGCAGGGATGAGTGAATCAATTTATGTGCTTTAAAACTCACAGTGAATCCAGCGGTATATTTTCAGTTGTGTGAAAATCAGCAATTCACTTTTTTTAGCTAATTGATTGACTCAATGTACTGTTTAAAGTGATTAAAAGGGCCACTTACTAGTTCATGCCTGGCACAGCACAATGGCACATAACTTGTATGACATCACTTCCCTAATAGGGAAATCAGATAATTATTTCTGCAATTAAGCAGAAAATATCAACCCATAACCCCCTTCAGCATTAAAAGTGGTATTCCTGAGGGTGGTAAGCGGATTAGTTTGCTTATGCCAACTAGCATTTGAATCTTGATGTTGGATTTTGAATATCTAGCTGCTAACCATTCATGTCTATATCCCTAATTTCCTTTTCTTTGCCACTATGATATGGCATTATACCTTGGAAATGTGCAATGAAAAATGTCCTCTCATGGCTCTGGTACATTAAAAACCATAAAAAGTTATCTATATAGGAACAAATTGTTTTACAAACTGAATTCAAAATCACGTTGCAATCTGGCAAACAGAGACAAAGAACAAGCACAACACATTTTTACCAACCAACATCAATTTGGTCTGGCAGGCCATACAATTGTGGGGTCATTGCCATTGATTTCTATTGATTAAATAGGACCTATACTTAAAATTGGAAACTCAGCTATCTAACAGGGATCAATCACTGCAATTTAATGTGACAAAGCAACCAGTAAGAAGAAAATGTACCTTTAGATTACGATTCCTCATGGTACCAGAGCAGTGCCATTCAAGTGACAGTGCCTAGACACACACTGTTCTTCCAGAGTTTTATCCTACCCACTCCTGTTTCTAATTGATGGATCACACTAAAAGTATCATCCATAGTTGGGTCTAAGAATTGGAAATGCTGATCAGTGTTAACTTGTTCCTGGCCACCTCACAGTCACACAGTGATACGGACTACTAGACAATGTGGACCTAAGCAGAAGAACAAGTGCTGGATTCTTTCTCTAAATGCTATAGCATTCAATCCCCACTTGCACTGTTTGCATTGGGCTGCTTTAAACAGAGATAAGCCATGCCTCACATACTTATTTATGTGGAAATATCCATATTGGTTGAACAAAAAAAAACTGTCAAATATTTTCTGATGATATGTCCAGAACTCATGTCCTGTATGGTACCTAGAGACTACCAAAATGGTACTTACTGCAGTGACAAGAATTGTCTCATGACTTCTTATCAAAAAATGTAATTTTCTTTAGACACAGTAAAGATGCTAGTGCTAGAGACCATGTAATAAAGCGATACATTTAATTTTGTCGGTTTCCTCACAGACTACCAAAAAAAAAAAAAAAACATGCTTGTGAGCTAAGGGGTCACAAAGATGATGAATGCATGCATCTTTAATCCAATATCATACCGAGTATCAATCAATATCAAATATCTAGTATCATAACATATGAATAAAATAAACTATTTAGATTCATAGCAAACATATGTGTGGATCAGTAGACTGTCCCCACCAAGGTTGTAAACTGTGTGTGATTGGGTCCTTTGGCAAAACAATTAAGGAATCCCCTGCTTCTAATCATTTTATAAAGGAAATTCTTTTGGTGATACAGCAATTGTAGAGATTCTTAAAAGCATTTGTCATATATATTAGGATAATGCAACTATAGATAAAAGCTATTACCTTCTGGGCCCTACAGCAGTCCAATTGTTTGGGAGAGTTATAACCGTACCCTTGGCGGCAACAAGAAAAGATTGTTTTGGAAATACTGACAAGATTCTTTCAGGATGTTAATTTCAATTACGGTAATTAAATGTTTTCTTCTAGAGCTGTTACGTATTAATTGTCAAAAGCACATCAAAAAACTCACACTGTAAACACATCTCATGTGTGGTTTTATGTACTTTAGCATAAATATGAAAAAAGTAAAAACTTGGGGTGCAAAACCCCTGTAAACATGGCATATAAGGGGTACATGGGAGGTGATATGTGCAAATCTAAGTCAGAAGTGCCTATTGTTATACACAGATTTTTTTTAGCTTGTTCTAAAATCTCAGTGCAAGTGGTGATGAATTGTTCCAAAAAAGGAACAAATAGTTTTCAATACACAACATTCACTCATTGGCTGATTGATAGAGAAGGTAGTGGCAGGTCTCTGCAGCATGGTAGTGTGATCCAAAACAGGTAGATGTTTCGTCATTCGATTTTCCCACACAAAAAATCGAAATCTAAATTCATTGAGGCTCAGTTCACATTGGTGCGCTGTCTGACATCACATGTGATTCACACCGCACTGCTGCGATGCAAATTCAGTCTTACAGATTGTATGGCTGAATTTGCATCGCATTCGGAACAAAGTCGTGCAGGACTATTTTTTTGGTCCGCACCAGAATCGGATTGCATGGGTGTTCACACCCATGCGATCCGTTTCCTGTCCGAATTGACAGTTCGCACTGCGATATGGGAACCGATCTGGGGGTGCCATTAACATTGTATTGACAATCCCAGCAGTTTGCAAAAAATGTGCAAAAATGTATATTATAAAATATGCACCTTTTAAAATTGTGCTGGTGTGAATGGGCACTCAATTCAGGGGCATTACAGTTTGCCTCAACCCCCATCGCTTAAAATTTTCATGGTGCAGGTGGCAGTTTTTATTCAGGCAGAAATCATTGTAAATAAATTGTGACACCTATAAGCCTGCTTATAGAAAATAAACTAAATTAGGCAAATAGAATTAAGATTACCTATGTTAAATATGAGCTCAATATGTATTAGCCTAATGTCATTTTTAAAATAGATGCTTTTTGACCTGTTCTACGTTACCTTTTTATGTACCGAGAAAAGATTTAGAACTTCTATCCTGGTTTGAGACACCACATTTATGACTGCTAAGCTTCAGTATATTACATTTTTGTTATTGGGTTCAGTTACCTTTAATTCATTTGCAAATAAGACTCTAATGCCCCGTACACATGATCAGATTTTCAGATGTTGAGCTTGTTGGCTGAAAGTCCGACCGTGTGTATGCTCCATCGAACATTTGTTGTCGGACTTTCCACCAACAAATGTTGGCTAGTAGGTTCTCAAATTTTCCGCCAACAAAACGTTGTTGTCGGAATTTCCGATCGTGTGTACACAAGTCCGACGCACAAAAGTTCACGCATGCTCGGAATCAAGCTGTTCGTCTTGTACGCCACCACGTTCCCACGTTTGTAATTGTTGGCCAACATTTGTGTGGCCGTGTGTATGCAAGACAAGTTGGAGCCAACAACCTTCAAACAAAATTCCAAGGTTTTGTTGTCGGAAAGTCCGATCATGTGTACGGGGCATAACATGACTCTTTCTCTGCATGTTCTGCAATTCTCCCTGCAAAAACAGACAAATCTAATGATTATGTGGATCAGTGGTCAAGTTGTCTGAGTCCCTGAAAGTAAATCTACAACATTTGTCCTGTTAATAGGATAGGTATCTGTGTGTGTCTGTACACATTTTTTTTTATCTTCTTACTAAAGTGACCTAGTAGCCTGGGTGCTGTAAAAAGCAATTAGCAGCCATATCCCTTCCCACCTCCCGTGCCTATTTGCCAGGAATGTGACAGGTAGTGTCAATGGCTTATAGGCACAGGTATTTGAAATGGGCAAGAGAACTCTACAACCATACACCAGTGCAGTTTTCTTAAGAGAGAACTTAGGTTTTAGGCAACTGGGGCATTCTGCAAAGAGCCTGTAAATGTATCTAGGCACATGCTACCCAGAGAAGGAGTCTGACTATGGTCCTAGAGCTGGCCATAGATGGGTTGTTTTTTTCAGTCACAGGACTGATCAAAACAAAAAAAAAATAAAAAAAAAATTCCCCCCATCAACACAAGCAAAGCATATGGAGAAATCCTTTCTGCTGTACTATTGTTTTCTAGTAGTGAGGACTTCTTCATGTGGCTGCAGCTGCAGATCAAATTAAAATTTCCAACATCCCATTTGACAAAAATTGATCCTTATGCCGCGTACAGACGTTCGGACTTTGTCCGCCGGACCTAGTCCGGCGGATTGTCCGCCGGACCTGGTCCGGCAGGACTTCCCCTCACACGCCAGGACTTCCGAGCGTGTGACTTGCCCACACACGCCCGGACTTCTCCGGCTGACAATCCGCTGGACTTTTGAAAATGAACGGACTTGCCCACACACGGAGCAGTCCGTTCATTTAGAATTGCGGCCCCCCCACCCCAAAGCACCTTGTCCCCATGTTGATGAGGACAAGGGCCTCTTCCCGACAACCCTGGCCGTTGGTTGTCGGGGTCTGCGGGCGGGGGCTTATCGGAATCTGGGAGCCCCCTGTCGGGAAGAGGCCCTTGTCCTCATCAACATGGGGACAAGGTGCTTTGGGGTGGGGGGGCCGCACGGCCCCCCTTTCCCCAGGGCACCCCCCATGTTGAGGGCACGCGACCTGGTACGGCTCAGGGGGGGGGGGCGCTCGCTCGTCCCCACCCCTTTCCTGGCCTGCCGGGCTGCGTGCTCGGATAAGGGTCTGAGATGGATTTGGGGGGACCCCCACGCCGTTTTTTTGGCGTGGGGAGTCCTTTTAAATCCATGCCAGGTGACGGGGCTAGCGCGGCGGCATTCACTGCCTTCGCTAGCTCCGTCTATCTGAAGTCACGTGCTAAATGAACGGACTTTCCGGTGATCGGAAAGTCCGCTCATTTCAAAAGTCCGGCGGACTAGCCTACTAACGGCGGGATTGTCCGCCGGACTGCTAAGTCCAGCGGACAATTTTAAAACAAAACTTAAAACCTAGTCCGCCGGACTTTTGGCACCAAAAAGTCCGCCGGCGCCCACACACGAGGGGATCGTCCAGTGGACTTGAGTCCAGCGGATAATCCCGCGGGATAGTCCCTTCGTGTGTACGCGGCATTGGATTGACTTTTGTCGAGCAGGAGTAGTCATAGATGGATCAAAATTCAGCTGGTCTCTACTGAACCGACCAAATTTCAATCCATCTATGACCAGCTTAAGTTACTACAGGGGTACACTTAAGTTACAAAAAATATAGTTGTACATAACTATTACATGCATAAAACTTTGGAGCTGTAGTTTCTTAAAAGACATAAAATGTAAATATATGCATACAAAAAAATAAATACACCAATGTAATAAAAATTTGAAATTGGTGGCTTAAGAATGCAAAATCTTGTCTGAATTCTAATTTCTTCTGCAGCCTGTTATGTTTTTTTTTTTTTTTTTTGCAATACCCAAGGTAGCCATAGAAACTGGGAAAATGTTTCTGCCTTTGTCCCATAGATCTCCTATATAGCTTTGGGCTCCAATGTTTCCTGCCCTCTCCTCCCTTTCCCCAACATGAGAGTCCCTAAGAGATATACACAGCCAACTGTACATTCAATGCTTTGGCAACCATTCAAAACATTTTTCTGCTTCTAATACACTAGCCATTTATCTAAACTGTAATGTTTTAGTTGATTTTCCTTTAGTAGGTATTGACATCTGTTAAAAAGCTGCAACTTTCTCACATATCTTGAAGCTAGTGGAAAACTAAATCCCACCAATGACAAATCTGAGGCAAACAAACATTAAAGCTGGCTAAACACTGATCAACATTTCGAACAGCTCAACAAGGACCGGCTGAATTTCAATCAGTGTGTGTCAATCCCTGCTTGACAGAAGTACATTTTTTGATCGACTTCTGTTGAAGGGTTATCCTGGGAAACTTTTCAACCAGCAGCTGCAGCCACTGATCATGGTATTCTGACAGTGGCAGTTATTCTCACTGTCAGAATACAGTGTCTCGGCAGGTAGAGATTCCTTCTTCCACCTCATTTGTGTGGATGGAGGAAACTGCTAGTTTTTTTTTCCCTTCAGTCTGCTCGCTGAACAAATAAAAATTAACCGTCTATGGCCAGCTTAAAAGCTGTTCATCATCTATAGGCACAAAAGGCTGAAAGCTGAAGTGCTTGGTAACTGATATATCAATTGTGACTAGAGGAACAAGAAAATCATTTTTTTGGTGTCTCACACAAGTGCCCACTTCAAAAACTTTGGTGGAGTTCTCATTAAAGAGGATATCTGAAGAGGGATAATAATTTGGCTTGGGCTTCCCATAAACAGAGATCTGCATAAGCATTGCCTAGGAAAAATATGCAGAAATGTGGCACTGACCCCATGAGTCCACTCAGCAGCTGTCAGACAAGGTACACACAACACAAACGTAACTTTCATTTTTTTTATGGTTCTCTTAAAAAGGCTACGAGACAGACATACAATGGCTAAATTCCTTTAATTATCAACACATGATTGTACTGCCCTGACAGTATGACAGATCACTTTGTCTCATACAAATCACACAAACGCTTGTATATGATCCTCCAAGATCCACCACTACTACTATTACAATAGAGAATATAATTATGAGTGAAACAGCAACTTGTAAAGCAATCAAAATACTACTGCTCTTAAAAGCGTGGTAAGAGGTGTACAAGCTCAACGAGTGATCTCAAGCACAACACAAGTGCCAAAATAGTTCTTAACATCTACTACATTAACACATTGATTTTACTCACCAAATTTAAGAGATAACAAAATTACACTATAGGTAAACATAGAGTGAGCCAGGGAGGAGTATAGAAAGCATCACAAGCCACTGTATATTTCCATTAAAAAACACACACGCACGCACACACATACACAACATTGAATACACAAACTTTTCTTTCATAATACCATTGTGCGAAAAAGAACCTATGTATCATGAAAGAACACAAACATGTCTAACTTCCCTTTGTTTGTGTAGCATAGTACAGATATCACAATTACACAATATCCCAGCTCACAACAACAAATCTCTCAAAGAAGGGAACTAATATGTTGGCAATTTTAATTTCAAATGATGACTGCAAGAAATGTCATCACATCTTCTGCAATAAATACACATTTTATTTTCCCCCAAATGCCTACAATTAAACAAAGTGTGATCAAAAAGAGTTGTGAGCCCTTAACCTTTCACCTTTTTTTTTGAAAGTACTGCTATGTAATCTAAAGGACATACAGTACTGCACAGCAAACTGGAATGTACACATTACAAAAGAGGTACCAGAGGCAAAACGAGGTACCACTTGTTCCTCTCTTATAAAGTTAGCCTATTAAAACAAATTTATTACAAAAATAGATGTCTCGACTTAAACCCAAAAAAGTCGAAGTTTCAATAAATAAATAGAATTTCAATGCCCACAGCATAAAAGGAAAATAACTCAAAAGGCAGTTGGAATAAGCTAAGGGAACTCAAAGCTATGTTTCTTAATACGCAAGTTATTCCCTCTCATTCTATGGGCATTTACGTCTCAATTGCAAATTGAATACAATGTGCAATGTCCAGATAGCTTTATATATACACACACACATTTCCATTCTAGCAAAAATACAATGACATTTATATTTAGAAAATAAATATATAGCATGAAAACATATCCCATTTCAGAGTGTTTAAAACTATTCCAGATAAAATATGGAATAGTTGTAGGTCAGGGGAACCTAACATTTTCTGGGTAGGAACTATACTAATGTGTTTTAAATACTGCTGTCTATAAATTAATTAAAATATGAGAAAATATACCATATAAAACTACACGAATCTAGACTTTCTAGAATGCTCAATGAAATGGAATGGTGCTGCAATGGATGTTCTTTGGCCTGACCTACGTTTTAAAAATCCCTGTTTTAATTAACTGATCTATGCACTCTGGATTAAAGCATAGGTTTGTGTCATGTGCACTTGCACAAATACTAGAATCTGTCTGCATACATTTTAGAAGTAAACATTTATATTACAAACGTTCTTTCAGTACTTTAAAATAGAATTTTGATCTCAAACTCATGTGCTTAAACCCACATTTTACTCACAGACAGAAAAATAACAATATGGTCCCCAGTTTTCTAAATTAAATAAACATTAAATAAATTGATTGGCAAGTAATACACATCACTTAAGTATACAAAATACATTTAGTGCAATATCCAGAAAGCTTAAGACCAAAAAATACTCTGTCTTGCTTAGGACTGATAGCAATAAATAAAATATAGATTTCAGTCTAAGCGCTATCTATTATTCCAATAACTTTCAAATTCATTTCTGAAAATCATTCATTATGCTTGAAAAAAATATCTGGTTTATCTTTGTTGTATAACAACACATAAGAGCATTAGCACTTATCTCTATTTAACCATCCAGACATGCATTTAAATCATAATTACATACACCCAGTCCATTTTTGTATTTCATAGCATGTCACTGTGTTACTTTTTGCCAAACTTTTTATTACTCATATCTGCTGGTATTAGTGAAGGTATGATATACATTTGCCTGAAATGGGGTTTAATGTTACTATTGTCATGAGTCAAATTATGATTTGCCAATGACCTATATATCATATCTTGGTTATAGACTCACAGATGTGAGGATTTTGCAGAATATTGGTAAGGCTGTTTTACATTTGTGCAACCAAAAGTTTAGAATGCATGTTAACCATTTTCAAATGAATGCTTTAAAAGAAAATTAAAACATAATCATAAAAATTCACTGCACTACAAAACCAGGCAGTTACAAGTGAATTTCTCTGGTAACACACGCCGCTTTTTTCAAAATACCTGCTCTATCATATAGCTGATTTGAACCTAACAAAAAGGTTGTGGCACTGCACAATAAAATTAAGTTTGCATAAGCAAGAACTCCATTTACATTCCACTTTTCCAGTCAAACCCAGGCTTCAAAGAAGTGGACTTGATATTGTTTTTCAAAAACCAACAAGAAATGGCTTATTGATCGCCCTAATAAACCTTATTTATATCCCTTTTTATTCTTGTATAGAGTTCAAAGTTGCTCTGTTTGTAAAGAAACACATCCAAACAGGTCCAGCAGGTTAAAGTCTGGGTGGAAGGGAGGGGTTGTCTAAGCTCATTCTTACAGGTTTAATGTCACTCTGTATTATTGAAAAATTATTGTAATCCTTTGATTATTTTGCTGCTTATCGCAAACATACCCTTGCAACAGATTGTAGGTCTCCTTTTTCTCGTAAAATTCCATGCTAGAAGAAAAATAAAATCATTCAGTACACAGTGAACTTGATGACAACTCTTTAGTGGCCCTTGAGGTTGCAGACCAGAGGATAATCAACATAAAGCCTTGTCGTAAGGCATATGCATCTGCTGTGTGCAATTCTAGTATTCCATCAAAATGACTTCACTTGCTAGTGACTACATTTTTCATCTCAATCAGCCAGCCTTGGGAAAAGAAACAAAAATAGAACAAGGCAAGTTATCCAGATTAAGGAAATACTGTAACCCACTCTTCACAAGACTAGCTCCGCTGTTACTGCTTGAGTATATCTCTGGCATTGGTAGAATATTTTTTCGAAAAAATTTCTCCTTAACTTTTTCAGCAGCTTGAGCTGTCATCAGCTTTTGAACCAGGTGAAGCCTTGGCCACAGCTATCTGGCAGCCATTAGTGACATGGCTCATGACTTTATGCTTGAGCTGAGACACTTGCTCTCTCAGGAGACTGGCAGTAGAGGCTAAGTCGGAGTTCTGAGACTTTAGCATTTTAACTTTCTCTTCAAGACGTGCAATACGTTCTAGTTTCCTCTTCCGGCACTTAGAGGCAGCAATTCGGTTTCTCAACCTTTTCCTTTCTGCTTTGATCCTCTCTTGAGTCTCTAGGTCGATTGGTGAAAGTGAAGGTGGTGTGTTTGCATCACCGCCGCCAGCTGCAGAAGCCCCAGACTGTGATACATCAGGTACTGTTTGTGGTTCATCAAGAGGACCTCTTACTGTATGTAAACGATTGAGTCCAGGAAAGTGAAGTTGTACTGTGGGTGTAGCACTGGCAGAATTACCAGTATAGGATGCAGGAGGAGGTGGCTGTGGGAGTGGAGGACTAAGCTGCGTGGCAGCTGCTGTAGGGTTGAAGTTGCTAAGATTGGTGTAGACTGGCACCTCTCCAGCTGGGTGCAATGAGCGAGATGGGTAAGGTGGGGAACATGTGGCAAGAGCAGATGGAGAAATTGGTGCTCCCAGGAGCTGATTTTGTTTATGTAGGTCTGCTAATGCTTTAACAAAGCCATCTGCAAAGCCCTCTTGCTCTTGTGTGATCATTTGTTGGTTGCGGTACAGAAAGGGATGTGTAACTGCGGTAGCTGGCACAGTTGTACCCTGCTGTGAAAGGGCATTAGGAGCAAGACCAGGATTGTTGCTAAATGTAGCTGTTAGGCCAGAGCCAGCAGCTTGAATTAAAAGGTGCTCTAGTTCTGGTGGTGAAAGTTTAAGTAAACTCAATGCAGCCGAAGAAGCTGAGGGAAGTAGAGACACATCGGGTCCAGTGTTACCAGTGTTATTGCTAGCTGTACTGTTGCCAGCTGCCACCACTATGGCACCACCTTCAGAAGCTTGTACTGGACTGAGGTTATTCCCAACCACAACTTCACGACTGCCCCCGGCAGAATCGGACAGTCTACCACTTACAGTTTGCATTAATTTCAGTGCATCAGTGCCTCGAGTTATCACCTCAGAGAAACCATCAGGGATGACAGGTGGGGGAACTGAGGCTGCTGCAACCACGCCCAGGCCTTTCTTTTTTAGGTGTGTAGCCTGAATTATTATGTTAGCACTCATCAATTTATGTTCTGGAGTATAGGGGACAGCAGTTTCTGGTCCACTAGTTGGGTGATTTGTCGGGGGCTCCCCAGGAGAACTTCCACTGTATCCTGAAATCTGGGCAAAATCTTGCAAATTTAGAGTATCCTCATGATAAAATGGGGGTTCCATTTTTACATGGTCGGCGGTAGTGCTGGTCATCATCATTCTTTTACCTCCTTATAGGCAGGAGGCTTTTAGTAATGTAGAAATTATATTTTGCTTTGTTATTTTTTTACTTTCCTGACTCAATATCCATTTACAATCCAGTAGCTGTTCAAAGATAAGGAAATGGTGGGTTGCAACTGCAACAGAAGAAACCTTGCAAAACAAGATACTCCGTAATGAATAACGTTGGCAATGGCATACAAATGAGTGACTCCAGAAGCTGATCCTTTGATTATCGGGAACAACCTATGAAAGAGAAATATAGACTGTATTATCTGCAGTGTATATAAGAATAATATGTCAACACAAAGCAGAATGTTATTAACATGGTAACATGTAGATGCTCCCAGGAAGACAAAAGTTCAGAATTGAATAGAATCTGATAGGTTCTTAGATACTAATATTATATATTTATAATAGCATAAAGGCAGATGACAACATTGTAAAAATGTGCATAGCTGCTGTACATACAAAATCTGATGTGTGTGCTCAAGTGTAAAACACAACACCACAAAAGGTTTATGGCACTCATTTAAACTAGCCAGCAAAAACCCAACCAAACAGTTTAACCACTCATGTTAAAAAAAAGTTTTTATTGCATATATTTGCAAATACATGCAGAAGCTACAATGCTGTGTCAAGACACCTCTGATAAGTGTGTGGTCAAGAACTCTAAACTATCTGAGTTCCCAGCTGTGGGACATATATAGCAAGCTCAAACAGAGAGCAGGCTTACCTGCAGGTAGCCATTTCCACCTTTAAAGGTACAGCAAAACACCAGAAGCCAAGACATAGCCTTGGCAAGGCAGCCAAAGACTTCCAATGTATGTCTGTATGTCTGCCTCCCATCTGAAAAAGCAACAATGGCAGCTCAGAGTGATCTATTTGAAACTAGCAAAAAAGGGAAAGGTGCACATAAGCACAAAACAATTACAAAAGCAGCTTGTGTACCCCTTTTCTTCCAATGTATCTGTTTTCCAAATGAGTTAGCAAAGAGCATCCAATTGGAGTCCAGTTTTCAGCCACCAACAGGCAAGTGATTGCTGACTGGGTGGCAGTTTAGGCTGGTAAAAATTTGATGGATACTTACAGTATATGCTGCTGTAAGGTGTTATAGGAAGGCGGGTGGCGAATGGATGGCTAACTGAGGCAGGCTAATGGAGAGTGCTGTTTTAGGAACGCACTGAGAATCTTCCCCTGGGCTATCGATTAAATCCTACGTAATGAGCGTTGCTAGGTGTCCATTTATACCGCCGCTTCTACTTGCATAGAGTTTATACCATCACACTACTCAGATGAAAGGCATTGATCTTTTGAGGTATTCTTTAAACATTCCATACATGCATCGAATAAGGCTGCTGCTATCACCTTGGAATGCTCCCTTTATATTTTCCCAAAAAAACGAAAGAATGCATCTCAGTATTTTACTTTAGATAACTATTAAAAAAACATAACTGAAAGATGCTATATTTTGTGCATTTGCTTTACATATTTTGTATTTAATTTTTATCTCAATGGATTCTATGCATTAAGATAAAAAACCTTCAGTATGCAGCAGCCCTCCTCAGCCCCCCTAATACTTACCTGACCCCATCTTGATCCAGCAATGCTGCACAAGAGACTCGGCTGTCCGGGACTCTCCCTCCTTATTGGCTGAGACACACAGCGGGCCCATTGGCTCCTGCTGCTGTCAATCAAAGTCAGTGATCCAATGAGGAGAAAGAGAGGGTGGGGCTGAACCACGGCTCCGTGTCTGAATGAACACATGGAGTTGCGGATCTGCTCGGGTGCCCCGTAGGAAGCTGCTTGCTGCAGGGGCACTTGGCAGGAAAGAGAGGCCAGGAGCTCTGAAGAGGGACCCGAGAAGAGGAGGATCCAGGCTGCTCTGTGCAAAACCACTGCAACAGAGCAGGTAAGGAGTTTGATATTTTTAAATAAAAAAAAAAAAAAAACAGTCTTTAGTATCACTTTAAGTTGGAAGTGAATCTAATAAATACATTTCTAATATCGTAAAATATGATAGTACAACTAAAAATAAAAACTTGTATCATTAAAGTACAGTCCTTTAGCTCCAGGCCAATGATTGTGTCTAGGCTGACAGGTACAATGTAGGATAATGATATCACCTTTCTGCTACAGGCTTAAGATTTTAAGGTGAGAGGAAGCAATGGGCTGATCTATGTAATACAACAATGCTCAGAACAGATGTCTGCACAGGTACCAAAATTAGATTGGTGAGGAGAGCAACGTGTACTATAAATAGTCTGCCAATGTCCACCATATAGGAAAATAGGAAAGAAAACTTGGTGCATCTGCACAGTAACCCCTCATGGAGAGCCAGACTAGTATGTATAAAAAAAGAATATTTTTTATTGACAACATAAAAGCACTAAACAATGCAAAAAATGACAAATATTATTATACTGCTACTAGGGATATGGAGAGGTCCTGCTATGGTATGATCCCTCCTCCTTTTTTGTTACACACATTTCCTTATGTTTTCTCTCCTCTCATCATAGTTACATAGTTAGTCAGGTTGAAAAGAGACACAAGTCCATCTAGTTCAATCATAAAGAAGAAAAAATATCATACAATCCCATACAGTATACACAATCCTATACCCACAGTTGATCCAGGGGAAGGCGAAAAAACCCCAGTAAAGCATGATCCAATTTGCTACAGCAGGGGAAGAAATTCCTTCCTGATCACCCGAGAGGCAATAGGATTTTCCCTGGATCAACTTTACCTATAAATGTTAGTACCCAGTTATATTAAGAAGTAGTAGTAGTAGTAGTAGTAGTAGTAGTAGTAGTACATTTAAGAAAGAATCCAGGCCTTTCTTAACCTCCCTGGCGGTATTCCCGAGTCTGGCTCGGGTGGATTTTCAGAACCAAAAGCGGTAACCCTGAGCCAGACTCGGGATCGCATCGCTGGATCCAGGAAGAGCTTACTTACCTTGTCCCCTGGATCCTGCAATGTCTCCCCGCAGTGTGAGCGGCTTATCCTCCGCTTGATTCATCACGGAGCCAGGCTCCGTTCCCCGCGAGCATTGCGACGCACGGGGATAGAGAACGGCGACAAATTCAAAAAGTGAAACACACACTATACATACAGTATACTGTAATCTTACAGATTACATTACTGTATGAAATTATTCCACATCCCTTTTGTCCTTAATGGTTTGTCCAGTGCCCTGCATGCAGTTTTATATTACAAAAACAGTTCTTTCTGCCTGGAAACTGGAGATTGTCCATAGCAACCAAAACTGTCCCTTTACATCAAAAGCAGTTTTAGACCAGCTAGAAAACAGCGATAATAAATTAGAATCACTTGCAGAATTGAGCGATAGTGATTTGTGGGGAAATCTGTCATCAAACACTGAAAAGTAATGACAGCGACAATTCTGCAACTGAGCAAATTTCAGTGTTTTTAATTTGATTACATTATTGAATAATTTTTATTATTATTATATTATTATTTGGTATAATTATTTATAGTTATTTATTATATTATAATTTATGATTTTGTGTTTCAAACTTTATCATACCCGAGATGTCTACTAGACTCTGGTTTAGACAGATTTAAGTGAGTTAGTTATTCTAAAGCCTCATACACACGATCGGACCGTGGACCAACTTTCCTGTGGATTTTTGTCCAAAGGGCGTTGGCCCCAAGTTGGTATTGCATACACACGACAGGACTTTTTCAGCCAACTTTCACCAAATCACTTGGTTTTTCTGCTCTTTACCGCCACCTTTGGTCAACTTCTGTATTGTTGTCTGAGCTTTTGCATTGGTTCTGCATTGGTTTGTACAAAAGTCCGTTGGTTTTGTGTACACACGGTCGGACTTTGGTCCATCGGACTTTTGTTGGCAGAAAGTTGGTCCGTTCGCACAGCCAACAAAAGTCAGGTGAAACCTGGAAAAAGTTGGTCCGATGGAGCGTACACACGGTCGGATGTTGGTCCAAAACAGCTAATTTGCATGTTGGTTGTCAAAAAGTCAGATCGTGTGTATGGGCCTTAAGAATTACAGGCCTACAATATAAAACGCCAAATTTCCATGCAAAATAATGGTACCGCTTTCAGCACCAAAAATCTGAAATAATCATACCGCTAGGGAGGTTAAAGCAATCTACTGAACTGGACAGAACCACCTCTGGATTTTCACAGCTCTGTGAATAAACATTTCCGTTTTTGGAGATGAAATCTCTTTTCCTCTAGGCGTAAAGAGTGCCCCCCTGTCCTCTGTGTTGACCTTAACCACTTCAGCCCCGGACCAATTGGCAGCCAAAGGACCAGGCCCCTTTTTGCGATTCGGCACTGCGTCGCTTTAAGTGACAATTGCGCGGTCGTGCGACGTGGCTCCCAAACAAAATTTGCGTCCTTTTTTTTCCCACAAATAGAGCTTTCGTCTGGTGGTATATGATCGCCCCTGCGGTTTTTATTTTTTGCGCTATAAACAAAAATAGAGCGACAATTTTGAAAAAAATGCAATATTTTTTTGCTTTTTGCTATAATAAATATCCCCAAAAAATATATAAAAAAAACATTTTTTTTCCTCAGTTTAGGCCGATACGTATTCTTCTACATATTTTTGGTAAAAAAAAAAAAAAAAAAAAAAAATCGCAATTAGTGATTCTTGATTGGTTTGCGCAAAAGTTATAGCGTTTACAAAATAGGGGATAGTTTTATAGCATTTTTATTAATATTTATTTTTTTACTAGTAATGGCGGCGATCATCGATTTTTATTGTGACTGCGACATTATGGCGGACACATCGGTCATTTTACAAATTTTTGGGACCATTGTCATTTATTCAGCAATCAATGCTATTTAAATGCATTGATTCCTGTATAAATGACACTGGCAGTAAAAGAGTTAACCACTAGGGGGAGGGGAGGGGTTATGGGCTGTGACGTGTGTGTTTTTTTAACATTAGGGGGCGGGGCTGACGTCTGACATCATTGATCGGCTTTCCCGATGACAGGGAACAGCCGATCAATGACAGGCAGAGTAGGAAGCGCAGGGAGAGGTTTGTTTACACAGACCTCTCCCCGTTCTTCAGCTCTGTGACCCGATCACGGGACACCAGCGGCGATCGGGTCTGCTGGTCCCGTGGCCGTGGTCACTGAGCTCCCGACCGGGTCGTGAGCGCACCGCCAGCGGCGCGCGCGCGACCCACGGCTAGGCTCTTTAAGGGCCACGTACCTGTACGTGGTTCTGCTAGCCGTGCCATTCTGCAGACGTACATTGGCGTGAGGCGGTCGGGAAGCGGTTAAAGTGAATAAGGGCTTTTTCACACAGACGTCCCGTATGTCCGTTTTTCATATATCCGTTGACGGATGAAAAACAGACAGACATACATGTATCCCTATGGGATAGCGGTTGTCAGCGGATGATCATCCGCTGACATCCATCTCCTCTATGCTCCATTTATCATGACGAAGGAAAACCCAATTTTTTCTTCCGTATAAAAAAGAGGTAATAAGAGGTAAAATGGATGTCAGCGGATGATCCGATTACATCCGATCCGCTGACATCCGTTTTTTACCCAAATATGTTTTTTTTTAAATATTTCATTAAAAAAGTAACCTATGACCCAGGTAGTGGTCTAAAAGGAAGTCACATGCAGCCCAGTGCTTGGAGAGAGAAGACATAGACACACACACAGAGACATGGCAAAAGACATGTCCCAAGAGTGCCTCATCAACTTGGTGCATACCAGGCCAGCTATCTGGGACAAGAAATGCTGCGAATATAGTGACCGTATTACAAAATCCAGGATCTGGGAAAAAGTACTTAAAGAGGTCACACCAAACTGGATGACAATGAGTGAGAAGCACCTTAACATACATGGTAAGCAATTTGGGGGGATGGGGGTGGGGTGGCATGGTGAGACTTGTAGTACACCCATATGTCACTTAAGCCCCATACACACGCTCGGATTATCCGAGGACCAGGTCCGTCGGATCATGTCCATCGTACTTTGTCCGATGTTGGTTTTGCGTACACACGGTCGGACAAAGTTGTCGGAAAATCCGATCATTCTGAACGTGGTGACGTTTGTTGCCTACGACGGGACTACGTAGAGGCTAGTAGCCAATAGCTTTGGTCTTGTAATGTGATCTGAGCATGCGTAGCACTTTGTCCATCGGAATTCGCTACACACAATCGGATTTGGTGTGATCGGACAAAAAATCTATCCAGGAGGAGATAGGACTTTGTCCGTCGGACAATCCGATGGAAACTGTCCGATGGTGCCTACACACGGTCGGAATTTCCGACAACATTGTCTGATAGGACAGAATCCATCGGAAAATCCGACCGTGTGTATGGGGCTTTAGGCCTCATGCACACAGGATGTTAAAAAAAGTCTAAAAATGTCAGTAGCTTTTGTAGTGAGTTTTCAGCTCTTTTCAGCATTATTGCACTGGCGTTTTTGTGCTTTTTTACGTGTTTTTTAGCGCTAGCGTTTTGCAGTCTTTTTTCTTTGCTCACAAACATCCAAAAACATTGGTGAGACGCGTTTTTGGGTGTTTTTGAGTATTTTTAAGCTTTTGAGCATTGTTACAGCTGAAAAACGTCTCTCAGAACCAACTAGTCTTGTTTTTTTTTAACAGCTCGAAAATGCCCCTGCCCAAAACAGTTGATAACAGAATATATTGTGCATGAACACGTGGGATAACATGATGGGGAGTTTATTGACTGTAGAAAAAAATATCTGAAGCCAAAAACAGCAGCTGTAAAAATGTCAAAAAATATCCTGTGTGCATGAGGCCTTAGCATCCTGACCTTTGTGGGATGGTCCCTAACCCTATCCCTAAATTTATTGCCTAATGGAAAACAAGGGCAACACTCAGGGAGAAGCCGAGTCAGATGCATGATAAGCAGTTAGGGGAGATGGGGGTGAGGTGGCATGGTGAGACTTGTAGTACACCCTTACGTCACTATTAGCATCCTGATACTTGTAGTGCACACATATGTCACTAGTAACATGCCGAGACGTGTATTCCACATATGGGTTACAAATAGTATACCTAATTTCTATGCAGGAAAAAAAATTGTGCCACGTTGGACATCCATAAGGGCCGTTTCAGGCTTGAATTGAATGATGAATCACAACAAAATAGAAGTGGTGCAGGAACGACTCAAAAAAGAAGAAGCCCTTTCTATGAAATGTTGGGGTTTTTAAGAACTGTTATGGACTTAACCCCGTAAGTAAATAACTCAATACCTTTTTGCTCCCCAAAATTGAATTAGTTGACCAAGTATACCAAATCATAGACTCATTTGAAACAGTAATGGCACACATGGATCTACAGTATGTATTGTAATAATTCTACTGTGCTGTCCTGTAATCCATTGATCAACATATCTTTTACAGTACAAGCACCAATATTTCCGAGACAGAGGAGGTGGATGCAGATTCTGAGAATATAGTGCAAGCGGCAGAGGAAGATACCAGCAGAGCATGGTGCGAAACAACCCGCGTCATCCCAACCATTCCCAAAAAACGGTCTATCAAGAATAATCACCCAGGAAAGACAACGTGTGCCTGTAAGAATCCCATACAAAATGACCTATTTTAAAATGTTTACATTGATAAATGTTCTAAAAAATTTCTCCCTCAACAGAATCGTTCTGTTCGTGTCACAACGGCAAGAAGTAGACAACGCGGAGGACAATCCAGGCCAGACATAGAAGGAGCAATGTTAGAGTTTATGGAAAACATGAGGGCAATGAGGAGGGCTGACACAAGGAATCCTTTTGCTGACCCCTCAAATCAGGATGCAATTTTCATAAGGAGCCTGTACCACCAACTAACACAGGTCCCCATGCATCTAAAAATGGAGGTGCAAATGTCCCTATTCAATTAGATTGGTTGGTGTGTGTGTAAGGGCCATAATTTCTGGTGACCCCATGCCGCTGCATAAGTGAGCAACAACGTCCCTACCAGAGTTATGCATTGGACACTGCTCCACTACACCTATCATCACAGAAGATGTATCAGCATCATTATCCTCCAAGTATTATCCCCCATCATCAACAACCACCAGTGTCCACAATGCATTGACCCCACCTCAAGTGGCGTCTCTTAGCCAGCCTATCTCCAGTTCATATGAGGCATCCGGGTCTCAGATGCACTCCTTTGCTAGTTCCTCCCAATCAACAAATCTATATTCCAATTTCCCCAAAGAATCATATTAGCAGGATCTTTAAAGTAGCACTGTTTATTGCATGGAGGGTATAAGTATTATACCCATGCTGAAACCATGACATTTTATTTTTTTTCCAAAGGTTGACAATCACAGAGGACAGACGTTTCTTGTAGTTGGCCACCAAGTTTACACACATCTCAGGAAGGATTTTGGCCCACTCCTCTTTGCAGATCCTCCCCAAGTCAATTTTTCGAGCCTGACATTTGGTAACTCGAACCTTCAGCTCCGCTCCCTCCACATATTATCCAAGATTTAAGTGCCGGTTCACACTAGTGCAATGACAGACATCGCATGTGATGTGAACAGCAATGCGCTGCGAATCACATGTGATCTGTCATCGCATAGTGTGAACCGGCACTTAAGGCCTGGAGACTGGCTAGGTCACTCCAGGACCTTCTTGAGGCACTCCTTTGTTGGCTTGGCTGTGTGTTTCACCTGTGAGATCACCTGAGCTTTGCAGTTTGCCACTGGAGTCCTCTTCCACTCCTTCTTGATGACATCACGGAGCTTCTGGATGTTAGAGACCTTGTGCTCCTCCACCTTCTGTTTGAGGATGCCCCACAGATGCTCAAAAGGGTTTAGGTCTGGAGACAAGCTTGGCCAGTCCATCACCTTTACCCTAAGCTTCTTTAGCAAGGCAGTGGTCGTCTTGGAGGTGTGTATGGGGTCGTTATGCTGGAATACTGCCCTGTGGCCTAGTCTCCGATGGGAGGGGATCATGCTCTGCTTCAGTATGTCACAGTACATGTTGGCATTCATGGTTCCCTCAATGAACTGTAGCGCCCCAGTGTCGGCAGCACTCATGCAGCCCCAGACCATGACACTCCCATAACCATCCTTGATTGTAGGCAAGACACACTTGTCTTTGTACTTCTCACCTGGTTGCCGCCACACACGCTTGACACCATCTGAACCAAATATGTTTATCTTGGTCACATCAGACCACAGGGCATGGTTTCAATAATCCATGTCCGTAGTCTGCTTGTCTGAAAATGTGAGGGGTTTACTCAGTTTTGTGAGATACTAAAAGTAATTTTGTCCAATTGGAAGACTGTTCTGAACTCCCATCTCTACCTCTGGCTCTTGATCTCTTATCCTCTGACCATGCCATACATGTGTGTTATTCAAAGGAGTCTATATTTGGACTATTTTGTTAAACTGATTTAGTTTTGTGAACTTTATTAGTTTTGGTCTTATGTCTTCTAGTCTCAGTGTGACCAGTGTGCTTACCAAAGGGACACAAAAAGGGGGAGACTTACCAACACTGGAACCCATAGTATCTGGTGCATTTTTTCTGGTTACACAATATATGTTTGCATATAATATATTTTGAGATATATATTGTGGTCACTTATTTTCTATGACATGAATAAAAAATATTTGACTGCATGGAAAACTGCATTTTAATTTATTTTTGTATTCTCTATATACTACAAATTTTGAGACACAGTAGATGATGGATTATATAGGCAGCGATTAGCAATGTTGGCACTGCTTAAACATGAGCATACTGCCATGGAACCTCTCCATAAGGGGACATAAAATGGTCTGCAAACTGGTCACACAGAGCAAGGACAGAGTTGCTTGGGTGCAGTCCACAAAGATTGACAGAGGGCGAATGGATTTCATCTTCCTCTTCCATGCTTATGCCTTCCTTCTCACAAATTATGTCATATCATGCTTGGATAACACCTTCAGCATTGGTCAGTTTCAGTTGTAATGCGCTGTGGAATATGCGCCATTTGCTACTTTGTATGCCAAATGTGCATTCAATGTACCTCCTTGCTCCTTCTCTTTTTGTTGTTTAAATTATGTTTTGCATATGGCCCTAAAAGGTGCCTTGAGAGAGCAAAAGCCTCATCAGCCATGAGGCATATCAGGTCAGATCAGGTCCAGATGTTCCAGCAAGTGGTTTGTCAGCCAGTAAGTTCATCCTGCCCTCTAGAATTCTTCTCCCCATTCTGGATGCACTGAACACTCAGGAGTCAGCAGTGCTGCCATACGCACCAATATCCACTGCGACAAATTTATAGTTGCTATCACAGATTGCCAGCAGAACCAAGGAAAAATATGTTTTGTAGTTGTAATAGCTGGAACCAGATCCAGGAGGCATTGTAATCCGAATGTTTTTGCCATCCAAGGCTCCAACGCAGTTTGGGAATTGCGTGTTCTTCAGGAATCCATCTGTGATTTCCGACCACATTTGTACGTCAGGAACTGGCATCACAAGCGGACTTAGCTCCTCCCATATAGCCTTGCAGGTGTCATGTACAATTTCTGATATTGTTGATATACCCAGCAGAAAATAAACTGCAAAGGTGAAGGTATGACCCATGGCAAGAAACCTAAGATGAATATAAACAAATGTTAGTCTAGACTGTACACAATGGTATATGTTCATGAGCTCTATACATCCAATACCAGGGGAGGGGGGAGAAGAGCGAGAGACGCATCACTGGACCTCGGGACAAGTAAGTGTCTGTTTATTAAAAGTCAGCAGCTATAATTTTTGTAGCTGCTGACTTTTAATAGGGTGTAACTCCGCTTTAAGGGGGGTTTGGGTGGCAGTTGAGAGGGGTCTAGGTTAGTGGCGGGAGGGGGAGTTTTGTACATGCCTGGGTAAATATCCAGGGCTTTGACTATTAGCTCAGGGGATAGGGGGGCTCATAATATAAAATGTAAAGCAAGGCTGGTGTACCTGGGAGTAAGTGGGAGACGCTCCTCAGGGGGCACGCAACGTCAAAAACGTTGTGTCAAAACGATGCAGACGTGGTTGAAGTTTTTCTAGGACTAAATCAAACATGGAGATACTCATCATGGTAAAATTGTAGAATTTTGTTGGGTATCTTCGCAAATCAGCATAATGCAGAGCAACAAAAGCCTCATAGGGCCTCTTCAGCAGCAGGGGATGTGCCCAATAGGTGCGATGTTTTTGCTGCAATCTTCTCCTCCTCCGACTCTCCACTCTCCTCACATACTCCATAAGGACAACACATGTCATCCCAAAATCAGGTAGAAAACATCGCTACAAATGCTACAAACGCACAGAGACAGGTAACAGGACACAAAATGTCTCCACAGTATCACTGGGACCACAAAGCAGCATGGGAAACACAATGCATACTGGGGAAGAGCAAAGTCTCATGGGAGATTTAAAAAAAAAGGAAGGAAAAAGGATGAAAAATGGATTAGAAACTGAAGAAAAAGCAATAGAAAAAGATGAAAAACGGACGTCAGTTAAAAAAAACGGATGTCTGCTGATGGAAAAACAGACATTTGCGGATGTAAAACGGACGTTCGTTGAACTGAAAACGGATGTCAAAATTGACATCCGTATCCGTTTTTTTCACCCAAAAAAAAGGAACTGAACTGAACTGAATGGAAAGAAAAAAAAGGAACGTCCGTGTGAAAGAGCCCTAACAACACCAAATTCAGTATATGGACCCCTTATGTATCTGTACATGTTGATCATATCCCCCCTTAAAGTGGGGTTGCAGCCAAAAAACAAAAAGGGGCTTAAAAATCATAAAAAAAATTAAAAAAAAATAATTGGGAAAAAAAAAATTTTTTTACTCACCTCTAAATGCCTGTTGCTAGGGGGTCCCTCGAAGTCTGCCACCTTCATTGCCCGGGCTAAAAGTCACTTCCTGTAGGCAACGCACAGTCATCTGGGACATGTCATGTGTCCCAGATGAGTGAGCGTCGAATCACGGCGCACGGCGCCGCTCGCGCATGCGCAGTGGGTGCCCGGCTGTGAAGCCCAGCCGGGTTCCCACATTAAGAATGCCGGCGTCGTGAGCGGAGCGGGGAACGAGGGGGGGGTCTCGTTCCCCCGCATCGCTGGACCCCGGGACAGGTAAGTGTCCGATTATTAAAAGTCAGCAGCTGCAGTATTTGTAGCTGCTGACTTTTAATTTTTTTTTTTTTTGCCCGGCCCTCCTCTTTAATCTCCTTTTCTCAAGAGAGAATAAATTAATTTCCTCTAATCTTTCCTCATGCCTGAGCTCATCCATGCCTCTTATCAGTTTGGTTTCCCTTCTCTGCACTTTCTCCAGTTCCCCAATATCTTTTTGTGAACCGGTGCCCAAAACGGAACTGCATATTCCAGATGAAGTCTTACTAATGATTTGTACATGGGCAAAATGATGTATCTCTCTCTCTGGAGTCCATACCCCTCTTAATAAAAGAAAGGACTTTGTTCACTTTGGAAACCGCAGCTTGGCATTATATGCCATTATTAACACGCCATCACTTTACGTTGCTACTTTTAAGAGGAATATTGTTGTTATGGCAGCAGCTGCCATAATCCCGGTATCCTCTTCTTCAGCGGGCGGTCCACTTCAAGATAATTACAGACTTTGTGACTGAGTGATGCCTCTGTCGTGGCTTTTGCCTTGTCCTGGTCCTTGTGTATGTGAGTCTGACCCTATCTTGTCGATCCCTGAATCTTTACGCCGTGGGGCTTATGTGCGCACCATCATAATTGCATGAATCATTATGCTATGTAATACTATGATGTTACACATTTTTATTTAAACTAATTCTTTTGTAAGTATACCCCCTTTTTTTCGCAGCCCATGTAATGTAATATCTAAACGATTAGTATTATACCAATATTGTTAGCAATATGCTTCATAAATGGTACAAGATGTAGTTTACTAATTTAATGTAATTTATGTTTTAGAAGAAGTGTTACACATATGAATAACCTCTGAATAACCTCTGAAGAAGGACTTATATTAGTCCGAAACATGTCAGGTGTAGTCCGATTAGTCCGAAACATGTCAGCCCAATGATGTTGTATGGGTAGCTCTTTGTATGCCATGTTCCTGGGTTGTTTATGGGTATCAGATGCCTCACATCTTAATATTTGTATGTTTTTTGTATTGTTTAATGCTTTTATGATGTCTATTAAAAAAAACATGTTTTTTATATACATATTAGTCTGCCTCTAAAGTCCATAATGGGTTTACTCTGCAGTTGATGCACCAAGTTTTTCTTCCTATTCTGCACAGGTACCAGGATTAACATAAATGTGACATCTGAGGGGAAAGATTTTAGTTCAGGAAGTAAAAGCTGACCTTGGGTGAAACCTGAACAAAGATACAAGTGGCCTTCTGGGAAAAGAATTATGAAGACACAGTCAGGAGGAACACTGTGGGCAAGTGTTACATATTATCTAGATTGTAGTGAAAACTACCATTAAAAATTATCTTCTGCTAAGCCATCCTTTTAACCACTTGACCCCGGAAGATTTACCCCCCTTCGTGAGCAGGCCATTGTTTATGATATGGCACTGCGTTACTTTAACTGACAATTGCGCTGTCATGCAACGCTGTACACAAATAAAATTTATGTACGTTTTTCACACAAATAGAGCTTTCCTTTGGTGGTATTTGATCCCCAATGCATTTTTTTTTCTTCTTATTTTTTTAATTTCTTCATAGATTTAGGCCAATAGGTATTCTGCTACATGTTTTTGGTAAAAAAAAAAATCCTTATAAGCATATATGGATTGGTTTATGCAAACGTTATAGTGTCTGCAAACTATGGGATATCTTTATGGATTTTTTATTCAAAAATCAGGGGCCAAGTTATAAAGCAGCAATAAATGTTTACAGTGCTTTTGCTTGCAACACAAATGAGCAGGCATTTAAATGAACGAATGGGGAAAAACAAACCCGTGAAGCAAGCCTGGTAACATAATTCGTTGAAGTCATGTGTCCAGGCTCTATACCAATTAAGGGTTTTCTGCACTCATATGCCGTGAACAGGACACCACAGACTTCACACCATGGCCTATATTTTATGAATGGTATGTGGAATGCAGGCACAGTGTGGAGTCAATACTGCGGTGTTCATCTGGGAGCAGATGGCGATATCTGCTCTATATTATAAATATAGTGCCCTTAGTGCATTTTATACCTATTTATTATTAACTTAATTGCAATTTGAAATAACAGATAAACATTTTACTTTTTTAGTATTTAGTTACTGACCAATAAATACAGTTTCATCCTGTACATGTATCGGAGGTATAGCCACAACAGGTACACGGATATAAACGTGGCCGAGCAGGTTTTTTTTCTTCTCCTCCCTAACTCAACTTCTATGCCTCCCACACACAGACAAGCTAACAAAATTACTTACTGTAAAACAAACCCACAAAATATTTCCCTGCACCAAACCATGCAATTATCAGCCAAATCACAGACCTTGCTTTCCACAGATGATTTGTAAAACTGCTAGAAGAAAAATTCGATTTTGTAGGTTTCCCAGAGGGCACTGAGGCTTTAGAAGTACCACCCTTTCTTGAAAATGGCTTAAGCGCTTCAGCTTCAGAAGCTTTACCCCCCTTTTGACCAGGCCATTTTTTGCGATAGGGCACTTGCGTTACGTTAACTCACAATTGCACGGTCGTGCAATGCTGTACACAATTAAAATTCATGCATTTTCTTCCCACAAATAGAACTTTCTTTTGGTGGTATTTGATCACCTCTGCGGTTTTTATTTTTTGCGCTATAAAAAAAAAGACCAACAATTTTGAAAAAGAAACCCAATATTTTTAACTTTTTGCTATAAACATACCCAAAAAAAAAATCTAATTTCTTCATAAATTTAGGCCAATATGTATTCTGCTACATGTTTTTGGTAAAAAAAATCCCAATAAGAGTATATTAATTGGTTTGCACGAAAGTCATAGTGTCTACAAAATATGGGATATTTTTATGGAATTAAAAAAAAAATTTTACTAGTAAAGGCGGAGATCAGCGACTTATAGCAGGACTGTGACATTGCGGCGGACAAATCGGACACTAAGTGATAATTTTGATACTTTTTTGGTGACCAGTGACACCAATACAGTGATCAGTTCTGAAAAAAATATGCAGGGTCACTGTACTAATGACACTGGCAGGGAAGGGGTTAACATCAGGGGCGATCAAAGGGTTAAATGTGTTTCTAGAGAGTGCTTGCTAACTGTGGGGAAGGTGCTTAAACTGTGGGAAGACAGAGATCCATGTTCCTGCTTAGCAGAAACACAGGATCTCTGTCTTCCCTACTAACAGAACGGTGATCTGCCCTGTTTACATAGGCAGATCGTCATCTGCCTCTGTCCAATCGGCAGGTCCCGGCGGACATCCAGTCTGCCGGGCTCGCTGACTGGCTCCTGTTGTGTCCAATCACAGCAGGACGCTGGCAGCACACGTGCGCACCGCAGACCCGGAAATGCAAAATCACATACCTGTACGTGATTTTGCGCAGAGAAGCTGCCACCGTGCAGTATATGTATGTGGGGCAGTGGGTCAGAGGTTAAAAAAGAACCTTTAGGCCTCATGAACACTGGACGTTATAAAAACTCCAGTAGCTTTAGCTGTCGAATGCTGCATTAAAGACGGGAGCTTTGCTGCGTTTTTGAATTAGCGTTTGTGTTTTCTTAGCAAAACTATACTCCCACGAAAGCTTATGGCTCAAAAATGCTCAAAAAAGCTGAATTGCTGTGTTTAGCACTTAGAGTGTCTTTACAGCTGAAAAACTCATCTTCAAACCCACTAGTTCTGGGTTTTATTTCCGGACAGAAAACACCTGGACACATAGGATAACATGCTGGGGAGTTTACTGGCTGCAGAAAAAAAAATGGCAGAAGCCAAAAACAGCAGCTGTAAAAACGTCCAGTGTGCATGAAGCCTTAATGGTGTCCCAAGAACACATAAGGTGCCCACCAGGCTTTTTCCCCCCAAAGCACCAACTAGAACTTCCATAGCCAAAATAATTTAATCTTAGCCAGAGCCAGACTGGCTGGTGACTTTGTTCTTAAACAGACCATTGCAAGGTTCCGCTATTAATAGGCCCATCACCCCACATGCAAAACTGCATAAAAGAGGCGACTTCACCCATCCCTCCCATGATCTTCTGGAAGCCATGGATCCCAAATATTGGGAAAATGCATTCCAGCACTCTGCACTGTGCTGGAGCACATATTCATGTTATTTGGAGCCCTCAGATCTCTAATAATCCCATGGAAAATCCAAGTGACATCACTATGCGAACCAGTAGGAAGCCGTGATTTAAAGCGGCATTAAACCCAAAACCAAAAATGTAATATATTGCAGCTTACCAATCATTAGTGGTGGCTGCATCAGTTTTCTTTTCTTTTGACTTTTTCCCCTCTGTTTTCACCTGGTGATCTGGCCAGTAACACACCTCCTGTATTAGTGAGACGCAACTCCAGTGGAATGAGCATAGGAGGCGCAGTGGACCGCAGCATTGTCAGTCTAGGGGGAGGGGAGTGTTAAATGTATTAGCAGATTTAGAACCACTAACAAATTAAGCCAAACTTCAGCTCACACTTTATAATCAGTTACAGCAAATAGTTATTTTTTTCCTTTTGGGATAAAAGTTTTGCATGAATAAATAAAAGCTGATCATTTTAAATCACCCCTGCCAGTGTTAAGTGGTTTGTCTCATCCATGTAAACTGATACATTCTGCTAGAGAGTTTGTGCTGTGAAAACGACTTGCTGGCCGGATTACCAGATGAAAATAGATTATTTTTTTAGACTTGCTCTCTTCTAATACAGCCATCACATCTAAGTGCTGCCTATGGACAGTTTTAACCACTTTCAGACCGGACCAATTTGCAGCCAAAGGACCAGGCCCCTTTTTGCGATTCGGCACTACGTCGCTTTAACTGACAATTGCGCGGTCGTGCGACATGGCTCCCAAACAAAATTGACCTTTTTTTCCCACAAATAGAGCTTTCTTTTGGTGGTATTTGATCGCCCCTGCGGTTTTTATTTTTTGCGCTATAAACAAAAAAGAGCGACAATTTTGAAAAAAAACGCATTATTTATTTTTTGCTATAATAAATATCCCCCAAAAATATATAAAAAAACATATTTTTCCCTCAGTTTAGGCCGATACGCATTCTTCTACATATTTTTGGTAAAAAAAATCGCAATAAGCGATTATTGATTGGTTTGCGCAGAAGTTATAGCGTTTACAAGATAGGGGATAGTTTTATAGCATTTTTATAAAAAAAATGTTATTAGTAATGGCGGCGATCAGCGATTTTTATTGTGACTGCGACATTATGGCAGACACATCGGACATTTTTGACACATTTTTGGGACCATTGTCATTTATACAGCAAATCAATGCTATTTAAATGCATTGATTCCTGTATAAATGACACTGGCAGTGAAGGGGTTAAGCACAAGGGGGCAGTGTAGGGGTTAAGTATGCCTAGGGGTGTGTTTCTTACTGTGGGGGGGGGCGTGGCTGTCAGCTAGTGAATGCTGATCTCTGCTCCAATCACAGGGAGCAGAGATCGGCGTCACTAGTTGCTAGGCAGAACGGGGAGATGCTGTCTATTTCCGCATCTCCCCGTTCTGCCTTCCCGTGAGACGATCGCGGGTGTCCCCCACGGCGATCGAGCCCGCGGGACCCGCGACCGCCGCGGGAGCGCGCCGTTCCCGGCATGCTCCCGATGGCACGGACGGCATTAAGGAGGGACTTATATATACGCCCTCCTGCCTGTCCGTGCCATTCTGCCGACGTATATCGTCGTGCGCGGGTCGGGAACCGGTTAAGCAGTGTAAGTGTTTGCAATTTCACTGGTGCACAAAATTTTAAGGCTTGATCAAATGAAATGGAATCAGTATACAGAGGTTTACTTTTTCTGAGAGATATTAAAGGAACACTCTAACCACCATGACCACTTCAGATGATTTCATGGTGGTAGGAGTCATTATGTGCAGTATTTCTGCTTGAAACAGGTGGGGGTTTGAGAGAGAGAGACAGGGGGAGCTGACAGAAAGAGGGTGGTTGAGAGAGGGGGGGGGTGATGGAGAGGGTGGCTGAGAGAGAGGGGGGCTGAGAGAGAGAGAGAGAGAGAGAAAGAGAAAGAGAGAGGGAGGGGGGCTGAGAGAGAGGGGGGTTCAGAGAGAGGGGCAGAGAGAGAGGGGGGACTGACAGAGAAAGGGGGGCAGAGAGAGAGAGGCCTGAAAGAGAGAGGGGGGGGGCGATGAGAGAGAGGGGGCTGACAGAGAGAGGAGGGAGCCCTGTCCCTATCCGCAGTCCCTCCTCTGCCCCCCCCCTCCATCCCAGTCTGTATCTGCAGGTATGTCTGTATCAGTGTATGATGCTGGAGGGCACAGCACAGGGGAAAGATAAGTGGGCACAGCACAGGGGGAAGGGTAAGTGGGCACATTACAGGGGGCAGGGGGGTACAGAACAGGGGGAGGGTTAGTGGGCACAGCACAGGGGAGGATAAGTGGGCACAGTACAGAGGGCAGGAGGGTACAGCACAGGGGGAGGGTAAGCGGGCACCAGGAAGCAGGAGGGTCCAGCACAGGGGGAGGGTAAGTGGGCACAGTACAGGGAGGAGCATTAGGGCAGAAGGGAGGAAGGATGCCCCTTACATCAGAGTATTCACTGGGAGGCAGGAGGGACTGCATAGATGGATGGATCAGGCTGCAGGGCTTGCTGGGCTTCATAATTCCCACCCACACATCTCCTTCTGGTAGGCAGAACAAAGGAAGAGAGGACGGGGAGGAGGAGTAGAAGCAGCTCTCTCGCCTCTCCTGTCTGGCTGTTAGCCGCCGTGTCTGGCTGTGCGCGCCTCCTACAGCGTCTTAAAGGGCCGATGTACAGTTACGGCGGCTCACTCAGGGGAGCCAACCTGTCACAGTATAACTGCGGCGGCCAGTCAGGAACCAGTTAAAAGGTATAAAGGTATAGGTTTAAAAAACAGTTCCAAAAGTATCATACAACAGAAAAATTTGCAACGGCAAAGTTCACTGCTTTCAGAAGGTATATTATGTTTATATATAACTAATGTATAATAATTTTCAAGCCTAAAGCGTGCATTTTAACCACTTACGGACCGCCCACCGTCGTTTTACGTCGGTACTTTGAAGGAGGATATCGTTGTTATGGCAGCAGCTAGCTGCCATAACCTTTTCAGCGGGCAGTCCGGTTTAAGATAAAAAGTGGTCTCTGCGGTGGATTCGCCGCAAGATCGCTTTTATCGGCGGCAGGAGAGGGAGAACCCCTTCCGTCGAGATCCGGTGTCCTCCGCTGCTTACCGGAGCCGTCTGCAGCGGCGGAGGCGATCGCGTCTGTGCCCTAGCTGGGTATGGAGAGGAGTGAGGGGAGGATGGCCCCCACCGGTCTCTATATCACTGCAGGGCGGAAACGGCGTCAAAACCTCACTTGCACCCATAGCTCTTAAAAGGGCCATTTTTTTATTGCATTTTAATCTAAGTATAAGATCTGAGGTCTTTTTGACCCCAGATCTCATATTTAAGAGGTCCTGCCATGCTTTTTTCTATTACAAGGGATGTTTACATTACTTGTAATAGGAACAAAAGTGACACCATTTTTTTTTTTAAAACAGTGTAAAAAAAACAAAAAAAGGTAAAATAAATATGACATTTAAAAAAAAAAAAATTTAAACATGCACCGTCCTGATGAGCTTGCGTGCAGAAGCGAACGCATACGTGACTAGCGCCCACATATGAAAACAGTGTTCAAACCACACATGTGAGGTATCGCCGCGATTGGTAGAGCAAGAGCAATAATTCTAGCCCTAGACCTACTCTGTAACTTAAGTGGTTAACCTGTGTTCTGGGCATCTGTCCCTGAACGCATAGGGCCCTAAACACGAGTAACATTTGATATAGCGTTCAGCTCTGGCCAGCAGCAACGAACGTATTTTAGCCTGCTATAGACTTTGACAGGCTGCAGTCAGTAGGGTTGGATGCTGCACTTGTGCCTCCTGGGTACACTAAAAGGCTGGCATTGCAAGCACAGGGGCTTCAGCAATATAGACTGGTCTAGGACAAGCCCTAGCTCATGTGCCATGCCCGTGCTTTTCCCAGCTGTAAGCATGTATGCAAGACTGCTGCAGGAGGCTAATATGCAGTCATATTTCTAAATTTGTGCTAGTTTTTTTTTTTTTTTTGTAGAAATAAATTTAATGAATAGATAACCAAACTAAATGAGTATTTTTTATATCCTTCCTGGAGTTCAGCTTTAGGGAAAGTACCAACGTCAATAATATCATTTAAGAAAAACGGCAGTCTATAATGCGATAACAGGGTTCTGATGTAATGCAATTTACAGTCAGGGGTAAGTAAGAAAATTTAGAAATACCCTATGGCGATAATAGCTGTTGTTCTTACTCATATAGTTATGCATTTGTATGTTTGTTAGTGTTAGTTGGTTTCAAATCTGCTTTCAAGATGAGACAGTATAATTTCCAGCTTTTATTTTTTTGTAATATCATAACTTACAAGGTTTTTTTTTTTTTTTTTTTTTCAGTATTGCATGGTGACCATTGTATAATCGTCTATTCAGTCTTGTCGTAGTTCAATTACAGTATGATTTACAATTTGTAAAGCACTTTTAGAGCATTTGATTACCTGGAAATGTATTTAGCCAAATACCAAAATGTGTATGCTTTGTATTAAAATCTGAACACAATGTATGAAATCTAGTGCTCTTCTACCAATAGCAACACTATAAAGAGGCTAGTGCAGTAGTGTGCTTAAAGCTGAACTACAACGTGTATTAAAGTTACCTGTGGGCAGGAGAGTTAACAGGGCTGATCGTTCCTATATGTGTGCTGAAATTCATTAATTTGCATGTGCCATATACTTCCAGCACTGCGACTCTCATACAGGAAATCAATCCTGTTGTTGGATGTGAATGGTTCAAAGAATACACTGCGCTCTGTAAATGGACAAAGAAAGGGGGGGGGGGGTGGGTAAATGAAAGGATCACTTCCCTGTATGAGAGACGCGCCGCTTAAAAGTACCGTATTTCACTTTTTATTTTATAATAATAATGTATTTTGATACCATACCTGTGAACAATAATTGTGATGCCTGCAAAAGAGATCTGCAGGATTTAGAGCCAACCAAACAGTGGTTCTGTGTAATCATGGATCTTCCTGTCTGGCAAGGGCCACATGACCGTATTTCTGGTTTCACATCAGGTACATTATTAACCTTTCCTATCTACATTTACATATACAGTAGCATACCCTTTGAATGTGGTTAATCCTTGAATTATTTTAAGACGATAAATCACATCCAAGATGGCGGATGTCAGGCAGCAGTCTCTGGGCTTTGGGGCTGTTAAATAAAATATGTTAAAGGCACATATAATCTTTGGGGAAGATTCTTGTTGAAATGAATCATTCATAGATCATTCAATCTAGCAACAAGGTCTCTTCAAAGAGACTGTTGCGCAAAGGATGGGCACCTGCAGAGTGGCTTCAGTGAAGCCAGTTGCAGATTTCTCAAGGATTCCTGAAGCCAGACAAACTTGAATGAAATATCTGATAACACCACTCCACAATGCCCAGATCCCCAGTGCAGATTATATGGATGGAGATATTTTATTCATGTTATGCTTTTACAAAGCCCCATTCCCTTACTTACTATGTTTTGGCTGGTGAACATTCCAAGAGATGTAAACTGGTGTTCTTGTTGAACGGTTTCAGAAAATATGCCACGATTGCTAACAGTCACATTGGCTTGTGCTGTCAACCAAACTGTCAAACCATCCAATGGCTGGCGTTATAACTGATCACATGTGCAGCACCATGGCAGTTGAAGATTAAACAGAGGCCAAAATGGCAGCTTCCTTGGCTGAAAAAGATAGGAGGGTTTACTTCCACTTGAATATGGCAGATAGAGTAGGATGGGTTAGTCAAGGTGTGCACCTGGCTTAGCAGTACTACCCACCGGGGCTACTGGGTGCGCAGAAAGCAAGAGGTATGGGTTGGGAGGAGTGAAAGTCTCCAGGTAAGACGGGGTACACCAAAATCTCTGTGCCCAGCTAGGTGTAAGGGGATATTTACAATCAACTGCAAGGATTGATGGCAACGAGTGACAGCTCATCATTAAATCTGCATTCTCACCTAGATCTTGTGCACTATTCATGCTTATCTTTGCCAGTTGTTCCTTCTTTCAAAAGGACTGTTCCATATTCTGCAGATTTACCCCTGGAAAATTTTCTCCAGAACACATTGTTGCAATGTTAGAATTGCTGTTTTAGGCTGGGTTCACACCGCAGCACGGAGCGGCTCACAGCAGCGTCCAGTGCATCCCCGTTCACTGTTTCAGGTCTGATTTCAGCCCGAAATTTTGGGCTGAATTCGGACCTGAAAAGGACCAGAAGATGCACAGGACTCCTGCGCAATTTGCAACGGAGCCTCTCCGGAGATGTGTGAACCGGCTCCATAGAGAGCCGGACAAAATCTCCTGACATGGGAATTGGATGCGGGTTAATCCGCATCCAATTCCCAATAGTGTGAACCCAGCCTTAAGGCCAGGGTTGATTAGGACATGCCCAATTTTTCCTTTTTTCCAAAGTAAATTTCACCTCTACTTAAATGAGGCGAAGCCAAGAATACCCAATTATGTTAAGGAAAAAAAAACAAAAACAAGCAAACCAAATTTTTGTTCACACTTGATTAGATGATTAAAGATAGCACAGTTTTACCTTACTTACCAAACATTTTGAAAATTCACTTGCCACGACTACATTCACATGGGAATTTAGTTGTGGTTTGGGGCACCTACTGATTCTTGCCGGAAGTTTTAAATACTGCCCGTACAAAACAGTTGCTCTCTGTACAAATCAATGGCATGAGCCACTGCTGTTTGCATGTATCCATTCATCTGAATGGTTACACATGGAGGGGGACCAACCATTGACACAGCCAATGTGCGCCCAGGGTCAGTGTTTCTGTAGAGTTTTGGTTGCACACAAAGTTGCTGCAGCTAATCGACCAGTTTGTATATGGCCATAGCTCACACTGTTGCTGCATCCAGAAGCAGCTTATAGCAGCCTCTGAGCGCAATAAACTATCCACCACTAGACTGCTGTGTGAATGTAGCCTATACACCATATCCACCCCAGTGTGTTCGCTACTACACACCATTACACTCTGCATACTGGCCTGTACATTCCATAGTCCACGTGTCTCCACTCTGTACGATGTTATATACACTGTACCGCACACTGATGTGCTGTGGTGTACACTCCTTAATGAACACACTTCATTCAACACATTTTACACTACATACTCTCCACACTGTACATTATATACTATTCTCTGCTCCACTCTCTACACTGTGGAATGCATTCCTTACTGCACACCACTCTGTACATACTGTAGTGCTATTCTTATTATACTGCATGCCATTTAGCTCTGCACAGTTTAATATACATTCAGTACTCCACGCGGTGTTCGATTCTATACATTCTGCTGTGTGTTGAACACCACACTTCTCCGTTGTATGCATGTTTTCTGTCCCCCCCCCCCCCCCCCCCCCCCCTCACTGCATCAGCCTTTCTCAATCTTTTTACCCTGGAGGAACCCTTGAAATAATTTTCGGGGAATACCTGCTAAAACCAATTCATTAGTTTACTATACCCCTTACCACTACCACCCCTTGGTGGTTAGTGAGAAGAATGCCCCCCTTTACAGTAATGGTCAAAACGAAGCCTTTATAGACAGCTAAAAAGATCAATGGCTTCATGCAGTTGGCTCTGCCAAATGGCGTTGACCCCACAACTATGCAGGCCCCATCAGATGAAAGGTCAGTTAGCCACAGCTCAAGAAACCCCATAGCAACCTCTGGAGGAACCTTGGTTAAGACTGGTTGCACTAGATAGTAGAGCACCTTCATTTTTACTGACCTGTTTTTGTCCAACACTGTACCCAAATGAAATTTTTATCATTCTTTTCCCCACAAATAGAGCTTTCTTTTGGTGGTATTTGATCACCTGTGGGTCTTTTATTTTTTGTTAAAAAAAAATTAAAAATACAGGATTTAAAAAAAAAATATACAAAACTATTTTATTTTTTGTTAATACATTTTGCAAAGAGGTAATTTTTCTCTTTCGTTGATGTACGCTGATGAGGCTACACTGATGGGCACTGATAGGCTGCACTGATGGGCACTGATAAGGCGGCACTGATGTGAACTGATAAGGTGGCACTGGTGGGACATTGATAGGTGGCACTGATGGGCACTGATCAGGACTTGTAGGTGAAACTGATAGGCAGCACTGCTAGGTGGCACTGATTGGCACCACTGGTGGGTAATGATAGGTGGCACTGATTTCTGGCACTTTTATGTACTGGTGGGCACTGATTCGTGGCACTGTGGGCACTGATTCGTGGACCTGTGGGCCACATTGGCTGACAGCTAATCACGTGTTAAGGGGCCGGGATCGACCCCTTACTCCGATCTGTGATCACCCGAGTCTCATTGACTCTGTGATCACAGCACGCGCCGCGCATGCCCTGCAGGGGGTGCGCGGGGAGTGTGCAAAGAGGGGGACATCTAATGGCAAAGTAGATCCGCGCTGTAGCCGTCATTCGGCTATAGCGCGGATCTGAAGGGGTTAAACCAACACACAATGCATCTATGTGATTACATTGGTATGCTCTGCTGTGATTTCTTTATCTTTCCAGTTCTTTTTCTGGCAGATATGCAATAGGAATGCCCATGTTTGTATTTAGTAAATTTAGCTACTCATCGCCTGACTAACCTCTTTCATTTGCTATGGTATGTTAAGTATCTCCACTAGTGACGACGTTAGCCTGCATTTCCTGAAGCTGCTCCAGCTGATGGTAAATGCACTCTGTAAACCCAACTCAAGTTGCTTCTTTTAAACCAATAGCTACATTGTCAATATATATACATATATATATATATATATATATATATATATATATATATATATATATATATATATATATATATATATATAATAATAAAAACAAAAAAGGAAAATGCAAATGTTGAGATATATATATATATATATATATATATATATATATATATATATACATACATACACACAAACAAACACACATACACAGTATCTCACAAAAGTGAGTACACCCCTCACATTTTTGTAAATATTTTACTATATCTTTTCATGTGACAACACTGAAGAAATTACACTTTCCTACAATGTAAAGTAGTGAGTGTACAGCTTGTATAACAGTGTATATTAGCTGTCCCCTCAAAATAACTCAACACACAGCCATTGGTGTCTAAACCGCTGGCAACAAAAGTGAGTACACCCCTACGTGAAAATGTCCAAATTGGGCCCAATTAGCCATTTTTCCTCCCTGGTGTCATGTGACTCATTAGTGTTACGAGGTCTCAGGTGTAAATGGGGAGTAGGTGTGTTAAATTTGGTTTTATCGCTCTCACTCTCTCATACTGGTCACTGGAAGTTCAACATGGCACCTCGTGGCAAAAAACTCTCTGAGCATCTGAAAAAAGAATTGTTGCTCTATATAAAGATGGTGAACCTTGGCACCCCAGATGTTTTGGAACTACATTTTCCACGATGCTCAACTACACTGTAGAGTGCATGAGCATCATGGGAAGTGTAGTTACAAAACATCTGGGGTGCCAAGGTTTGCCACCACTGGCCTAGGCTATAAGAAGATTGCCAAGACCCTGAAACTGAGCTGCAACATGGTGGCCAAGACCATACAGCGGTTTAAGAGAACAGGTTCTCGCCATGGTTGACCAAAGAAGTGCACGTGCTCAGAGTCATATCCAGAGGTTGTCTTTGGGAAATAGATGTATGAGTGCTGCCAGCATTGCTGCAGAGGTTGAAGGGGTCAAACTGTCAGTGCTCAGACCATACGCCGCAACTGCATCACATTGGTCTGCATGGCTGTCGTCCCAGAAGGAAGCCTCTTCTAAAGATGATGCACAAGAAAGCCCTTAAACAGGAGCTGCATGAGTGCTGCCGACACTGGGGAGCTATAGTTCATTGAGGGAACCATGAATGCCAACATGTGCTGTGACATACTGAAGCAGAGCATCATCCCCTCCCTTCAGAGACTGAGGCCGCAGGGCAGTATTCCAACATGATAACGACCCCAAACACACCTCCAAGACGACCACTGCCTTGCTAAAGAAGCTAAGGGTAAAGGTGATGGACTGGTCAAGCATGTCTCCAGACCTAAACCCTATTGAGTGTCTGTGGGGCATCCTCAAACGAAAGGTGGAGGAGCGCAATGTCTCTAACATCTACCAGCTCCGTGATATCATCATGGAGGAGTGGAAAAGGACTCCAGTGGCAACCTGTGAAGCTCTGGTGAACTCCATGCCCAAGAGGGTTAAGGCAGTGCTGGAAAATAATGGTGGCCACACAAAATATTGACAGTTGGGCCCAATTTGGACATTTTCACTTAGGGGTGTACTCACTTTTGTTGCCAGCGGTTTAGACATTAATGGCTGTGTGTTGAGTTATTTTGAGGGCACAGCAAATTTACACTGTTATACAAGCTGGACACTCACTACTTTGTAGCAAAGTGTCATTTCTTCAGTGTTGTGTCACATAAAAAGATATAATAAAATATTTACAAAAATGTGAGGGGTGTACTCACTTTTGTGAGATAACATGTGTGTGTGCATATATATATATATATATATATATATATATAATGTTTTTTTTATTATGTATAAAAAATGTCAGTTTTAAACATCCTACTGGTTAAAAATGTATATTATATACAGTATATATTTTAATTTTAAATATTGTACTATTTAAACAATGTATGGAGAGGTCATATGGCAAATACAAGCAATTTCTGTTGCATACTAACCAGTCCATTCTATAAAACTTTGTCCTTGTTTATGCAATTTAGAATTGCTATGACAATAATACATGGAATGCCACTATGTTGCTAAGGAACTGTTGAGTTAGGTAATATATGTACTTCTAGTTTTAAGTGCACTGATGCCGTGTTACAGGGTGGCATGCTTAGTGCAGTGAAAGCTCACTGTATTGTGTTTGATAAAATTCACACCATTGCTATGGTCAATAAAATGCCTATAATACACACTTAAAAAAAAAAAGTCAGCACAAGTAATGTTCAGCTACATTGACTTCCCCATGTTTACATAAGATTCAGTCTTCAATTACAATGCTGCTAAGTTTAATAAGTGCACTCAATGAGTATGCTGTGGGACAAACATGCTTACTTCATTGCAGCACGTCATTCTTAAATACTTGCCAACCGTGCCAATTCTGACACTTCTCTCATATATGTTTTTTGCTAGAAAATGACTTAGAACCCCCAAACAATATAGATTTTTTTTTTAGAAGAGACCCTAGAGATAAAATGGCAATCGTTGCAATTTTTTTATGTCACACGGTATTTGCGCAGCGGTTTTTCAAATGCAATTTTTTGGGAAAAAAATACACTTTAATGAATAAAAAAAAAAACAATATATAACCCAATTTTTTTGTAAAATAGGAAAGATAATGTTACGCTGAGTAAATAAATACCCAACATGTCATAGGGGTGCTTTAAAAAACATTATTTATTTTTTTATGTCTTTTAATACTGTTTTTATTTTTACACTTTTCCTTTAAAAAACATGTTTTAGATCACTTTGATTCCTATTGCAAGGGATCCCTTTTGATAGAAATAAGCTGTGACAGGTCCTTTTTATAGAGAGATCTGGGGTCAAAAAGAACCCAAATCTCTCCTCTACAATGTAAAGCATTAGATCAAAAAAACAAAAACAAAACATTAATCTAGTGCTTTAAAAAAAAAAAAAAGGGCTCGTTTACACTGGGCCGGAACTGGAAGGGGCGTTGCTCCAATCCTCCTAGACCATAGAGATGAGCGGAGGCTATATTTCCTCCGCTGCATTGGTTACCAGTCGCTGCATTGGTTCTTAGGGCTACCATTCATCCAGGTAAGCTCGAGAGCCACCAGGAAGTGCTGCTTCCAGTGGCGAATCCGCTGCTCGGACCACTATTAATCAGCTAAAGAAAACAATACTGGGATGGTGTTCCACTTCCAACCGAGTACGCCTTTTGACTATGGCTTGGTTGCCAAGTGGTTAAAGCCTTGAACACAGCCATTATGAGGTGCGTGCATACCATTTTCCAGGAATAAGTATCCTGTTGTCTTTTAAATCAAATTTTCATTGGTAGTTTCAAGATTTAGGGGACAGATGTGCTAAGTAGTCCTGGGGCATTACTAGACCCTTTAACCCACAGCACATACTACAGATCTTCTACTGAATGCCCTGGATCTCCTTTGCAGTAATTATTGCTGTCATCCATGAAGGATCCTGTAGTCAAATATACTTTGATCTTTGGCTTTGAGCTTTTTTTTTTGTATAGTATACATCCATTCTAACCTCCATCAAGTTTTTCTTTAGAATGTTAGGTAATCAATTAAAGCCCGCACTGTGAGGGTTAACTGCCCTTTCAGTCTAGGGTAGACTGCCCTGGCAGTGGACTGTCCCTCAGTGCCACCATGTCCAAGGCAGAACTATGCACTAGGGATGCATTGATATTTCGAAATTTATCAGGCGAAAATAGGGTTACCAGCATTTTGCAGACAGAAAAAAGGTGCAGATATTGGGCACTGCAAGACACATGCAATTTTACTGCGTTTACAGTGCGTTTTTCATAAGTCATGTGACTCAAAAACCGCATCAAAACTGCAACACGGGTGCGTTTCTGCTGCCTTTTCAATACATTTCAAAAGGGAGGTGCATTTTTATTTATTTTTTACTGACCAAATAAAAGTAAATAATTGCTTACCGCATTTTTGGTGCATAACACCGCAGTGGACCAGTGTGAAGACGTACATAGAATTTAAAGGGATGCATTTTTCATGAGCTTTTCTTGCATTTTTTTTTTTTATGCAAAATCGCTTCAAAAACTGCTCAGTGTGAAAACAGGCTATGGGCTGAAAAGATGCCAATAATTGCCGAAAATAATTTCATATTAATTTAAGTTTATATTATTGAAAAAGTCGAATAGAATACAACTATATATATATATATATATATATATAAAATAAAACTTATATATTTTATAAAAAAACTGTCCATTTCTGTTTTCAGCCAAGTGCTTCCTGAATTTTCGGTTTTGGTCCAGAATTTTCTTTTTTGGTGAACCACTATTATGGACACTGAATACGTCTTGATGAGATCCGATCAGATGTTAGACCACTTAGGCATGGGGCGGGGGGAGATGCCAGAGGGATTGGTATAGCACAGGGGTCTCCAAACTATGGCCCTCCAGCTGTTTAGGAACTACAATACCCATCATGCCTAGTCCTGTCTGTGAAAGGCAGAGTTTTACAATGCCTCATGAGACGTGCAGTTCCGCAACAGCTGGAGGGCCATAGTTTGGAGATCCCTGGTCTAGCAACACAGAGGAGCAGAGGATCGGGTGAGTTAGTCTTCTTTTCTAGACCTTAACGATCAAATAACCCTTTCAGTGTGGGGGCAACCCCACTGTAAGGGGTTTCGGATTTTCCAGGGTTTAGCTTTAAGTAAATGAGAGAATCTGGCATTTTTCATGAATTTCTAACGCACACCATTTAAATCTAGGGGCCCAAGAGTTCCTGAGTCTTTTAGGTCCCTAATAACACTCCTGAATTTGTCCAATAGGCATCAGAAGCATGTCTGTGTTCGGTGTAACATTTGCATGGTTTGGTTACAAAGCAACAGAAGCAAAGCCTTGGGTAGAGGAGCTGAAGGCTTTACGGAAAGATGCATGTGCTATTGTCAAACTAAAAATACATGTACTGTTTGCTGTACGGCTTTTTCCAAGTTTAACTCTCTATGTTCTGAGCCCTATGACAGTATCAGCATTGTGCTCATTTACTTTCTCAATTAGGTTTCGGTCAATAAAAGTGACTGGATTAACACTGGTGCATGGACGGTCTGTGTTGAATCAAACACTTTTT
>CM053026.1:387282893-387415393 GCA_028564925.1 Lithobates sylvaticus
TCAGAATACAATGCCCTGGCAATTGCTCCTCCGTAAATACAGTGGGAGGAGTGCGTGCATTCACCCTAAGGCCCCGTTCACACTAGTGTGATTTCTCCTGCGTCTGCTGCTGCACTGCACGAAAATGGAAATCACATTATTTCCTTTTTCAAAAGATGCAGCATTGTGCGTTTTGCGTATGTGGCTCCACAGATTTTAATGGAAGCACATGAAAAACATGTACATGCATTTTTGGTAGTGTTTTGTGTTTATCAACCTGTCTCCCCCTACCAAAAAAAAATAAAAATGCACGAAGCATGAAAACACATCCAAAACACACATAAAAAATGCATGATCATGCAGCAACATCAGTATGAACCTAGGCTAAATCAGGAGATGTGTTACTGGTTGGTTCAATAGGTAAAAAAGGAAAAAAATATTATAGATTTGTTGTTGGGTTTAGATACAGTTTAAATGAAGGCCAGCCATAGATGGACTGGATTTCGGCTAGTTCAGCATGAACCAGCTGAATTTTGATTTGTCTATGGGCAGGCTGGTTGTACTGAAGTCGATCCATCGTACAAATAGCCTGCTGGGGTTTTTTTTATTGTGCGATCACTGCCGGCAGCTATAGCTGTCAGCATCGATCATTGTATTCTGACGGCTGGAAAACTGTCAGAACACAATAGTGCAGAAGGAGGGATTCCCCCCATCAACACTGAACACTGACTGTGCTGATGGGGGAAACCAGCAATTTTCTTTCCTTCAACCTGTTACTAGTAAGTGATGACTTACTAGTAACAGGTTGAAGGAAAGAAAATTGCTGGTTTCCCCCATCAGCAAATTGTGACAAAGCCACAGAAGGGGCTATTCTTGAATTGTAAGTGCATATACATAAAACCGTGTTTCTGAAGTGTGTCGCTATAACTGAATATTTATCTGTTATATCATTGACTCATATTTGTTACAGAGATTCTATTGAACCATCAACCAATGTCGACTCCCTGAGGAAGACTACAAACAGTTGAAACGCATTGTTTTTTTTTTTTGCTGTTGGTGCACTAGTTTACTTCCCATCTGTGTGGACCTTTTTCCAATTTTTTTCATTTTCTATGTCTTTCAGTATTGTACTATTGCATTATATAGTCCCTGCTGTCTCAGAGTTCATTTTAATGTTGTCTAATAAAATTATGTATTTTTAGATATTCTGCTGTATACAGTTTTACTGTTTTAATTTTCTATATCTATATATATTTTTTTGGTATCTGAAAATCCCAAATACCTCACGTGTGGTTTGAACACTGTTTACATTTTCGGGCGTGACCTATGTATGCGTTCACTTCTGCGGGTGAGCACGGATGGATGGGACACTTTCAAAAAAACATTTTGGATCACTTTTATTGCTGTCACAAGGAATATAAACATCCCTTGCGACAGTAATAGTCAGTGACAGGTACTCTTTATGGAAAATCTGGAGTCGAAGAGCCCAAATCCCTTCTTTGCACTTAAAAGCATTCAAAGCACAAAGTTTAAGTCTTCTGTAAACCAGAAGCGATGTCATGACATGGTTTCTGGGTTACAAGATCCGAGACCCGATCAAAGCCGATTGCGGCATTGTTTGGGTTCCCGGTCAGCTTGAGGATATGCCGGCTGGTCGCTCAAGCCTCCCAATGGGACGGGAGAGCCTAGGCAAGCAGTGGAAGGCGGCGGCAGCCTCTCCTCCTGCTGTTTGTGATAACGGTCAAGTGGCTGCTTAGCCGCATAGACTGTCATTGTAACAAAGCCAACCATCGGTCTAAAAAAAAACGGTACAACTGTTTCAAGCCGAAGGCCGCATATTTGCGTTATGCTGGCGTGAAGGGGTTAAGAAAAAAAAAAAAAGTATAGTATCACATTAAATGAGGGTAAATCCAAAATTTTTAGATGCCACCGGAACAGGAATATAGGGAAATCCTTCCAATGAGCACATTTATTCCTGTGACAACTGTCAACTTTTCAATAAGATGCTGTCCCTAACTTGAGCCATAAAATTCTGCTTACCGTTTGACGGCAAATAGGACAGCTAATAGCACCAAGCCATGATCCATACCTCCAATATGCAATGATGCATGGACCTGTTAAGAGATGTTCAATATTTATTTAAATGTATACACAACCTAAACATTACCTCATTACGCACCCAATTTCTAAAGCAAAATAAATAAATAAATAAATAAATAAATAAATAAAAAAAAGGAGCAGGTGGGCATGTTTTCATAGCAATCAGGTATTAGCTCTAATATATGTTTAACAGGAAATAGCATAACTTTCCAACTGTAAGTCTACATGAAACTTTATATGAAATTGTATGCGCAGGAGTGGGGAGGGGGATCATTTTTAGTAGGGTGGCCAGATGCCCCTAGTTTCAGGGGACAGTCCCTGATTTGAGGGTGCTATCCCTGGAAAAAAATGTCCCCAAATTTGTCCCTTTCTTTGATTGGCCTGGAGCTGGAGGAGGGATGGGAGGAATGTGTCTGCTCCCGGCCGTGTCTGGGGTTACTGATTATGTCAGATACTAATCACGTGGTCTTCCTGGTCCCTCCCCTCTTGGCATGCATAGACATTTTTGCAGGAGGCAAGGGTATGGATTATTTTTCACCTTGCTCTTTGCGATGATGATCTGCAGTGCACTTCTGGGCCTGAAGCCAGAAGGTCAACACTACACTAGAGTACAGTACAGGGCCAGAAAAAGGGGGTGCCAGTAGTGCTTTGGCCATGGTCAGTTGGGTGTCCCCACTTTGCAGGCCAGAGTATAGCAAATAAAAACCCAACACATTCCCTGTGAAGACAGTCACAGTCCTAGCCCTGCTCAGTTTACATTTGTATTTACCACAGAAAAGATGTCCACAGTTTGTTTCCACTGGAAACGTGGCCTGTTGTAAACAGACTGGACAAGACATGTCTGAGTAAAACTGATGCCGTTCAGGGATTGCTGTTTCCTGAAAAATACAAAGTAGAAATTTAGAAAACGCACACATAAAATGTATATTTTATCATGCAGAAAAAAAAACAGAGGTCATTGTTTTATTCAGTTTTTACCCATGTCCTATTTCACATAAAGGGAGTAGCCACAGATGTGGGGTGTGGTGCTCGTTAATATGAAAGTTGCCATACACATTAAAGTATAATTTGGTTACAATTACAGTGGGTGCTGCAAAACAGTTAAACACAACCTTTTACTGATTGCCGACAAAAGAAAATTTAAAAAGGTCCTTTTCACTTACCAAAAGCAGACCCCCCAGTGCCCCGAGTTTACTTTACTTGGGTCTTTCTTTCAGGTGTCCATGTCATTGCCTGAATGACATGGACAATTACCTTTGGATGTCCAGTGGAGGGGTTTATTCAGGTTAAAAAGAGGGGCTAATGATGTTGGCCTGAGGAGAGTAAAGAGGACAGCAGTTTCCAGCACATCTGTGTCCTACTCGGTTGCTAGAACACAGATGGCCGTCAGCGATACACATGCAGTATGACCTCAGCAGTCATTTATGAATTCCTACTGAATGCCGCTCAGAGTTAACAATGTGCAATTACACATTTTTTCCATGACTGGCCCTGAGCAGCAGAAACAGCCAGTAGAGTTCAATTAAGCTGCATGTACACTACTGTGCAAAGGTTTTAGGCAAGTGTGTAAAAATGCTGTAAATCAAGAATGCATTCAGAAATACAAGTGTTAATAGTTTAATTTTATCAAATTAACTAAATGGAAAGTGAATGAACATAAGAAAAATCGATATTTTAGAGGTTTGTATGTTTCAATACATTCTTGGAAAAAAATACATTTTTATACTTATTGTGTATATTCTGTGCCTTTGTACGCTACCATGAAAGTCCATAATAGCCTCAACTCACTTTCCCTTCCATTTGATAGGACGTAGGTACCATTTCCATGTGTTGTTAAAGCTGGCACTCTTTCAATAAATCACCCTTTGCCTTCAAAACAGCATCAATTCTTCTAAATACAAGTTTGAAGGAACTTGGCAGGTACGTTGTTCCAAACATCTTGTAGAACTAACCACAGCACTTCTGTGAATGTAGGCGGCCTCAAAAACTGTCTTCATGAAAACCCAGACTAGGCTATGTTGAGATCAGGGATCTTTGGGGGCCAAACCATCGCTTCCAGGACTCTTGTTCTTCTTTATGCCGAAGATAGTTCTTAATCACTTGCCAACTGCAATACATTATGGTTTGCAAGTGATTTACTGGGGTTATGGCTGAAGCTGTCAGCCACAATCCCGGTATCTTTTTTTCTGCCGGTGGCTGGCTCTCTCATAAAAGCGATCTGAGCAGCTTATTAGCCACTGGATTGCTTTCCGAATTGGCGAGAGGGGACGTTCTCCCCTCCCACAGATGTTTCTCAGGCTTACCATTTCCTCCGGCTTGCCCGAGAAACGATCCGATGGTGAAGACGGCTGGTCACACAGGCAGTGAGAGACTATGGCTTGGGCCTCAATGGCTTGGGGGACCAGAGCAACGTCATGACGTCATGTCCGGTCTAGGGCGTAAGTAAACAACATTTTTTTTTGGTCTTTTCCTTTTCAAAAGTAAAGGAGATTTGGGGTCTTTTTGACCCCAGATCTCTTCATAAAGAGAACCTGTCATTCTTATGCAAACACATATGTAACTCGTGCACGCATATGTAAAAACAGTATTCACACCACACATGTGAGGTATTGCCGCGAACATTAGAGCGAGAGCAATAATTCTAGCACTAGACCTCCTCTGTAATTTTAAACAGGTGATCTGTAAAGTGTTTAAATCGTCGTCTATGGAGATTTATTAGTATTGTAGTTTGTCGCCACTGAACAAGCGTGCGCAATTTTAAAGCGTGACGTTAGGTATCCATTTACTCAGCTTAACATTATCTTTCATAGTATACAAAAAAAATGGGGTATTTTGTTTTTTGTTTTTTTTAATTCATTCGTGTATTTTTCCCCCAAAAAATTGCATTTTAAAAACTGCCGTGCAAATACTATGTGGTATAAAACGAATGCTATTTTATTTCCTATGGTTTCTGCTAAAATATATAATGTTTGAGGTTTAGAAGTCATTTTCTAGCAAAAAATACTGGATTTAAACTTGTAAAATAGTGCCAGAAAAGGCTTGGTCTTCAAGTGGTTAATGACATTGGCTGTATGCTTGGGGTCATGGTCCTGCTGCAGAATAAATTTGGAGCCAATCACACGCATCCTTGATGCTATGGCATAATAGCAAGCATCTGCCTGTATTTCTCAGCATTGAGGACACCATTGATCTTAACCAAATCTCCAACTCCATTTGCAGAAATTCCGCCCCAAACTTGAAAGGAACCTCCACCATGCTTCACTGTTGCCTGCACACACTTTTTATTGTACTGCTCTCCAGCCCTTTGTGAGCAAACTGCCTCCTGCTACAGCCAAATATTTCAAATTGTAACCAATCAGTCCAGACCACCTGCTGCCATTTATCTGTACCCCAGTCCCTACGATTTTGTGCATAGTTGAGTTGCTTAGCCTTGGTTCCACATCGGTGGTATGACTTTTTGGTGCAATTATTCCATTGAAGACCACTTGGGGCCAGACTTCTCCGTACAGCACCCGTCTTCTGTTCGCTCACTTTGCATTTTGTAAATTGGTAAAAAAACAAAATATATATTTAAAAAGCATTCTTACTTTACAGCATTTCTTCATGCCTGCCTACAATTTTGCACAGTACTGTACGTACAGACAAGATATTACACAAGATCTTGCTGCCAGCAAGATTTTGCATAAATACGCCCATCTGAATGAGCCCTTAAAGTGAATGTAAAGTTTTTCCTTTTTTTTCCCTATAAAAACAACAAACGTGTTATACTTACCTGCTCTGTTGCAGTGGATTTGTACAGAGAAGCCTGGATCCTCCTCTTCTCGGGTCCCTCTTCTGTGATCCGGGTCCCTCCCTCCTGCTCTGTGCCCCCCAAGACAATCAGCTTGCTATGGGGGCACTGAGCCGAGTCACAGCTCCCTCTGTCCATTTAGACACGGAGCCCGCCCCCTCTCTCCCCTGGATTGGCTAGCTGACTGACAGCAGCGGGAGCCAATGGTGCCGCTGGTGTGCCTCAGCCAATTAGGAAGAATTATCTTGGAGGCTGAGGCACTCGTGGACATTGCTGGACAGAGAGAGCTTTTTATCTTAATGCATTAAGATGAAAAACCTTCTGCCTTTAGAACACCTTTAACCGCTTCCCGACCGCCCACTGCATATATACGTCAGCAGAATGGCACGGGCAGGCAAAACCACGTACCTGTACGTGGCCCTTTAAATGCCTGCCCGTGGGTCGGGAGCGCACCGACAGCGGCGCGCTCGCGACCCGGTCTGGAGCTCCGTGACCACGGCCGCGGGACCAGCGGACCCGATCGCCGCTGGTGTCCCGCGATCGGGTTACGGAGCTGAAGAACGGGGAGAGGTTTGTGTAAACAAACCTCTCCCCGCGCTTCCTATTCTGCCTGTCATTGATTGGCTGTTCCCGGTCATCGGGAAAGCCGATCAATGACGTCAGCCCCGCCCCCTAATGTAAAAAAAACACACACACGTCAGAGCCCATAACCCCTCCCCTCCCCCTAGTGGTTAACTCTTTCACTACAACTGTCATTTATACAGGAATCAATGCATTTAAATAGCATTGATTGCTGTATAAATGACAATGGTCCCAAAAATGTGTCAAAAATGTCCGATGTGTCCGCCATAATGTCGCAGTCACAATAAAAATCGCTGATCGCCGCCATTACTAGTAAAAAAAAAAAAATATTAATAAAAATGCTATAAAAACTATCCCCTATTTTGTAAACGCTATAACTTTTGCGCAAACCAATCAAAAATCGCTAATTACGATTTTTTTTACCAAAAATATGTAGAAGAATACGTATCGGCCTAAACTGAGGAAAAAATTTTATTTTTTTTTTGATATATATTTTTTGGGGATATTTATTATAGCAAAAAGCAAAAAATATTGAATTTTTTTCAAAATTGTCACTCTATTTTTGTTTATAGCGCAAAAAATAAAAAACCGCAGGAACGATCAAATACCACCAAAAGAAAGCGCTATTTGTGGGAAAAAAAGGACGCCAATTTTGTTTTGGAGCCACGTCGCACGACCACGCAATTGTCAGTTAAAGCGACGCAGTGCCGAATCGCAAAAAGGGGGATGGTCCTTTTGCTGCCAATTGGTCCGGGGCTGAAGTGGTTAATGAAGTTATTTAGCAGCTGTACTGGAGAACCTAACTTCACCACAGTTACAATCCCTACACCCTATTTAGTTACATACTAGCCCAGAATAGAGGAAAAGAAACTCAATTAAAAAAGGTTGGCCCACCCAAAAATATTTATAGGTAAAACCTGATTCGTTATCGTCACTCACTAGCCTCTTGTACAACGTTCTATTGTCTCTTTTATAACCCTTGTTGCTGTTCCTGCCACTTTGATATTTAGTGTCTTCACGCTCTCCTGGTGTGTGTGTGTGTGAGAGAGTGTATATATATTATATATATATATATATATATATATATATATATATATATATATATATATATATATATATATATATATATATATATATATATATATATATATATACACACACACACACACACACACACACACACACACACACACACACACACACACACACACACACACACACACACACACACACACACACACACACACAAACAGGAGCGCGTGAAGACACTAAATATCAAAGTGGCAGGAACAGCATCAAGGGTTATAAAAGAGACAATAGAAAGTTGTACAAGAGGCTAGTGGGTGACGAAAACTAATCAGGTTTTACCTATAAATATTTTTAGGTGGGCCAACCTTTTGAATTGAGTTTCTTTTCCTCTATTTTGGGCTAGTATGTAACTAAATAGGGTGTAGGGATTGTAACTGTGGTGAAGTTAGGTTCTCCAGTACATCTGCTAATGCAGGTGTGCAGACCCTTGCAATAAAAAAAAACTGAAATTACCACCACCGAGTTCTACAATAACCATTAAAAATGTTAACAACCCAGAGTTCACCAAAAACTGAACTATTTCTTAAAATGTTTAATATCCATGCATATCTATTTATACCAGTTCCAGTGCCCTTCAAAGAAAAGGAAAAGTAACTCACTTGTTCATTTTGTAGCTGCTCCCTTATGGCTCTCACCCTTTCTTGGTTTTCAGGGTGAATATTTTGCTCCTCATTTCTGAAAAAATACATAATCGTATGACATCAAATTAAAAATGTTATCTTTGCAACAATAGATATTTATGTCTAATGATGGCCATAAATTATACGAAAAATCATCCGAAATTCAGTCATTTAGTCAGTTTCTTTCTTTTTTCGGTCAGTTAATGGGCACAAAAATCGATCGCTGGGACGTTTTTCAGCCGAAAAAAATCGAAGGACGAGTTTGAAAATTTTCTGCCGAACTAACGATAAATTGAAAGGTTAATGTGTTTCCCCATCTCAACTGTCTGCACTAGGTATATGCAAAAAATAAAATAAAATTGCATTCATTTATATCCACTGAACGATTTATCGGTCATTACATGATGGCACTATTGTTTGCGCTCACGGCCGAATGTTAGTTTTCCAAAAATAGGTTCGGACGATTTTTCGTATAGCGTATGGCCGGCATAAGTCTCTTCTTCTCAACTAAACTAGAGCTTCTCTGTATTTTGTGAGGAGCAGCATCCCCAGCATTCCTTGATAAAACGTAGCTGTAATTTCTGTACACCCATCAAGAAACAAACCAACCAATCAAATTTTAAACTCCAACAGATATCAGTGAAGAGTTGATTTGTCAAATTTCAGAAAATCCAGGCTTCTAGTTTCAGAGCTGCTAAAAATTAGCCTGATATACAGTATGTACTAAACCTGTTGTGATATTTGAAGTCGGATCTTTTAATTTCCATAAAATGAACAACTGTCTACCGACACAGATTAGCATTTTATTGATTTCTATGGGTCAAGAGCAATGTGGGTGCATGACAATACAGGGTGCCCGCTCCATGCCTGAGAAAAACATTGTTTTGCTCCACTCAGGCATTACCAACTTTTTTCAGATGAAGGGCTTCATTCACCCACCCATGTTGCAGTAATGCACGTTACATGTGTTAGTGCGTTGCTGTGTCATTTATTTTGAATGCTACCCCAATGCTGAACCAGGAAGCACCACATGGCAAAATATATGTTGCAGTACGCTAATGTTAGAAGTTTTCTTTAATCTTATATTTATCAATTAACAAATGAATAAATGGATTAGATCTTTATAGAATAATTGAGATATATATTCTACCTCAATATATATATATATATATATATATATATATATATATATATATATATATATATATATTCTAGATATGGATACAAGTGAAATATATGGACTTTTATATTTATGTGAAAATATACATTTTAATAATAATCTGTGCTTCTCTTTGGAGTACTAACATATGGCATTAATTAGCCCTCGCCTTTCCCCATAGGGGAGAAGAAAGGTTTCACATTTCTTAAGATGCAAAAGTTTGTGTATATATGAGAATATAAGTTCTTTATATTATTCAATATTTCTTGAATATGATATTAATAAGACCATTGGGTTTTCAATGGATATAATATACATACTGATTTATGTAGTATTTGACGCAGATGTTATATTGTATACGTTTGATGCCTTCACACATTGTTCTTGCCCACTCCTCAGGAATGTCAGTGTATAGAGAACAACCCCCATCCTTGCATGAGAGGTGGGAGGGAAGCTATGCCTCATTAGAAGAGTCTGTAGGACAATAAGGCTCAGAGGAACTTTAAACCAACCCTCTTAAAGATAAAAGTGGGGGTCAGATTTTAGGAGTGCATGCGCAGTAGGGAACCGGGAAGTGAAACCCCATCTTTGGATACGTTGTAGTGCTAGTACCACTGGGTCCGCACAACAAATTTAGGGTTCCTAGCACCAAGTGGCCCCGAGATACGGGGCCCCAAACCCCATCTTTGGATACCTTGTAGTGCTAGTACCACTGGGTCCGCACAACAAATTTAGGGTTCCTAGCACCAAGTGGCCCCGAGATACGGGGCCCCAAAGTTGGGTCGGAAAAAAATGTAATTCTCTGCTGCAGAAAAGTGCTTGACTCGAGTATAAGCCGAGGGGGGCATTTTCAGCACAAAAAAAAAAAATGTGCTGAAAAACTCTGCTTATACTCGAGTATATACGGCAAATCGATTTTTGAGTTTTTACACGAGAATTAAACGGATTTTCTTGGAACGTTCCTCATCAATATAAATTTATAATCAATATTAATATCATAAAAAAACTGTATTTTAACACAGGGCTTGACAAATTTGCTTGGAATCTAGGAGCCAGCTAAAAAAGTTAGGAGCCAGGTTTTTTTTATTTTTAACGACGACAACGACTGACAGGTGGCACTGGGGACAGGTGGGCATGTGTGTTGTGTGTGTTTCACTGTTCACTCACATTTCACTGACGCTGCAGCACGGAAGCTCTCCCTCCTCACACGCTGTCTGTGTGAGGAGGGAGACCCGGCGATGAGGGATGATCTCATATGTTTACATATGAGATCACCTCTCGTTGGACAAGCCGGTCGAGTGCTAAATGGCCGCTGTGATTGGCCATTTAGCACGATCTGTGATTGGCTGTGTCCAAGTAAACAGGAGGACGTCCAGGGACGCCCTCCCGGCAATTGGCGTCCACGCTGTAGGCGTCTTTCATCTATAGCGTGGGCGCAAAGTGGTTAACTAAAGAATGTGACTGCTTTTATTTCCGCCATATCCCAGCTTATTTACCGCCATATCCCCGCTAAGGGTCCGATCAGGTCCGCCTGAAAAACTGACAGGCGAACCTGATCAGACAGCCCGTGTGAAAAGGGACCAAGCAGGGAGATTACAAATAATTTTAATTAAGGAAAAAAAAAAAATGTAACAGTTTTTTACTTTTAAAAAAGAAATAAAAAGCAAAGCTATTATTATAAAAAAAAAAAAAAAAAAAACACTGGCCAATACTCTGCAATAAATTTTAATAGAAACAAATAATTTTTATATTTTTTTTACTGAATTTTCTGTATTTTTTGATTTATAGAGCAAAAAATAAAAAACCCAGCATTGATTAAATACCACCAAAAGAAAGCTCTATTTGTGTGGAAAAAAAAAAGGACAAAAAATTAATTTGGGTACAGTGTTGCATGACTGAGTAATTGTCATTCAAAGTGTGAGCACCAAAAGCTGAAAATTGGTCTGGTTAACATTGCATTAGCATTGTTAGAGGTGTTGCAATACCAACTGCCGCCACAAGATGGCGCCATATTACAGAAGGCTGCAAAGCCGCGGCCTAAATTACTGGCCGGCGCGGCCCGATGCTATCGCACGGGGGGGGGCGGGGTCCACAGCCAGACAGGATACCGCAGCTGTCGCCCCAGGCGCCAGGACCCCAATTCTAGTCGCAGATGCGACCTGGCGACCGGGGTTTGTCGAGCCCTGTTTTAACAGTTGCACTGCAAGAACATGCAGCAAGACCTATTTTCATGCGTAGAGAAGAGTTAAAGCCATTCTTTGCATCTCATTGCAAAAAGGCACGTGCACTGCGGCACAGTGTGGTATGAAAAATCCCCTTCAAAGTCCACCTTTGTGCAATTAAATTGTCATATAATCTCAAAATGAGCACCTGTTTCTTGGGGATCTCAGAGGTGTCTAGAAGAACACTTCTAAATAAAACAGGATCACGAAGACCAAGATGTTATTAAAGTTCTAGAGAAACATGAATCAGGTGTGGTTACAAAAAATATCCCAAAATCTGAACATCCCCTGTAGCACATTCATTAATAAAAAATTGAAAGAATGACAATTGAAACTCTACTCTACTACATCCACCAATGTCCAGTGGTAAATAAGTACGGTCTTGTTCAGACAGGGAACAAAGACAAATAGCTTTGAATGATCCACAGCTAAGATGGAAGAAATTCTCCATAGGAATTTTAGAACCTTAAACACTCCGAAAAATTTCCAAGACTAATTAATCGTAAAATAATCGCAATCTCGATTCCCCCCCCCCCCTGCGATCTCCAGTCTGGATTACCATGATTTTCAGGTGTCCCTGGAATGTAGCGTGCACCGGAGGAGAAGCCGTCGGAACCAGTATGGAATGCAAATGGCACAGATGGCGCCGTTCCCGCAACTGACATCAGCAGAGAGCGTGATGCGGTAGATGCCTGGGCTGTACCACGATTCTTCGACAGAGACCCCGGCCGTTGTCATTGCGCAGGCGCCATGTACAGCTGTTTATCCTCGGCTATTTTTGGCGGCTCTGTTGTGGTACTGTGCAATGCACAGTACATGGGGGTCATTATCCGCCAGGGGGACCTTTCTCGACAGAACACCGGGAAACACCAGCATTGATCCGAGTAGGCATGTCATTCTTTCTAACATGAGAGCTTCATTATGACTGCACAATCACATCCAGTAATCTCAGTCCTCCCTATGCCACCATGCACCACTCTGCGACCTGGGGTTTGTCAAGCCCTGATACATATAGATGGATACATCTCTCTCACATGCATACACATAAATTAATATATATATTTCTTGTTGAGTTTAAGTTTGATATAGATTTTTCTTTTTAACTTAACTATTTTAAAATGTAGATCTGTGGGTGGTGCATGGTGACTGGGAGGACTGAGATTAATATATATATATAAAATTAATGTGTGTATGAAGAGTAGAAAATGGAGCCTGCTGCCTGGGCTGCTGTCAGCCCCAGTGACTAACCTGAAGGGGTCCAACATTGCCAAGCAGGTGTCCCAATGTTTTCTAATGCCATGGGCGAGGAGGGGCAGCATCATCAGTGCGCTGCGCAGTCTTGTGAGTGCCATTTTTTTTGAGAATCGTGATCTTTATTCTAAGCAAAAGAATCGCGATTCTCATTTTGGCCAGAATCGTGCAGCTCTACCTTGCAGCAAGAGATTTAATCTAAAACACACTGCTAAAGCTACACTGGAATAGCCTAAAACAAAGAACCGGAAAGTCTTGACATGTAATCAAATTCCCAGAATCCCTTTTCCAGTACACCAGGAATAGATTTGTAATGCCAGGTAACTAATGTAGAGATAATGATCACACAGATCACACCGGAGCGACGCGCTGACGTCACCTCGACTTATGTTATCGGATGCTCTGGGAGGACGGGTCTGTGTTTTGGTGTGTCCGGCCGGCGCACCACGCTTAAAGGCCTGAACTGCTTTGTTTTGATGTAAGTGCAACCAGTCTTAGTTACAATAAAAATCTTGGTTTTTTTACACTATGCGCGCCCCTTATTTTATTCTATGTGCTGATCCATATCCATGAAAATCAATTTGGGAAGCTGAACTGTGGAGTGAGCTATCAGGCTGCTGGCATCTGCTATACCTCCAGGGAGATATAAAAGAGGGATATCTTTACAACAGGCATGTTATGACACCCTGTAGTGGGGTGTCAACTGCTTCTGGTAAGAAGTAAATCTCAACTCTTTCTTTGGTGGTGGATCACTTGGGGCAGTTTTGAAGATTTATTCAGAGAGATGGATTGATTTATTTGCCATTCACTGCACGGGTGGAATTTTTTATGAAGATTTTCTTGGACTTGCACTATTTATTTATTCATTCATTTATTCAATTTTTGCTCATGTTAATTTCAATTTTCACAATATCATTCATTTCATATGAGATTTTTATATGTGATTGTTGCATGTGATTGTTTATGCATATTTATATCTACAATCTTTGGTCCTTTGCATTCAGTTGCAGGTGTCCATATATGTAGGTTCATTTTATTTATTTTTGATCATTGTTTCTATACGGTTAATGTATCACATGGTCATTTATTATTCATGCACTGTTGGTCTAGCACTACTCTTTTTTTTTCCTCTCTTTTTATTCTTTATCACTGTGGTTATGTTTTACAGTTAAAGTGGAGTTCCACCCACTTTTACAACTCTTCAGCATCCCTCACTAAACTGTGCACTGTAAACAAATTGGATATTTTTTTTATTTTTTTTTCAGCACAGACTGTATATCTGCTGTATTCATTTTTCACTTCCTCCTCCCTGGCCGCGGCCCATCACATCATTTCCTGTTTGCAATGCCTCCTGGGAAGGGGCAGTAACTTCCTCTCAAACTGCCGTTGCTATGGAAACCTGACCTGAAACCTATTACACTGCTTATGCTGCACTGAGCATGTACGAGATCTGCAAGGATGAGATCCAGGAAGAAATACTGTCTGGCTTCAGATGCCCACACTTAAGATGGCCACGGCCTGCTGCAAGTTTATAAAATAACAAACTACTGCTAAAAACTAACAAAACAGATCTTAGTTTACAGAGTAACTTTACTAGAATACATTAAGCTTGTGTATTATAGGGGTATTTTTATTTAAAAAGTATAATTTCGGCCGGAACACCGCTTTAAGTTGCAGCTTCCAGTCAGGCTTTTTTAAGCCTACATACCTACTATATTTAGCTATACCTTTTTTAGGTACATTTTCCCCAGCGCAGTTTCTTTTCCCATTTTTATCACACAGTAAATGAACCTCCACATTTGCTGACCCTGTTCTGCTGTAGTCATCACTGGGTATCTCAAACCAGGCAATGGAAGCATGTCTTGCATCACATATGCAATGCAAGGAGAGAACCACTTCCAACTGTTAGAGCTTTTTCAGGTGTCTGCAGTCTAATAAAAGAGCTTTCTATCAATATATAAATTTACAATAGGGCCTGCTGCACTGCATACTCTTTGTGGGTAGCATGACCTTCCTAAACTGATTTTCTAGCTTGTAGGGATGCTGTGGATGTCAATGCAATAAAATAGTCTAAAATAAATGTAATTACACATCACAGAAAGACACAAATTTCTGATATAAATGCATAACCCAGGTAAAGACATTTTAATTCCTGCCAGGTAATTTTCTCTAAATATCGGCACAGTTTTAGCGCGCATAGCATTGAAGGTTATGCAAATATCTGCACTGGCTTAATAACATTTGGATTGAGGCTGGGTTCACACCTAAGACGGCCGCAGATCGCACAGGAATGCTGCGTGTCCCTGTTCTCCATTTCAGTGATGAACCTCTGCCTGAATTTGGCCCTGAAAAGGCACCAAAGACATGCAGCGTTTCTGTGCAGTGAGCTCCGCAGCTGCCCCGGAGATATGTGAACTGGTCACATTCTCCTGTCATGGGAATCGGATGCAGTGAAATCCACATCCAATTCCCATAGGTGTGAACCCAGCCTGAAACAAGTCACTCTGCAACATGACATCATAACATACAATATACATTATTTCAGACAAGTACAAATCAAGCTTTGTGCACATACCTTAAGAGAAAATAGATGAGCGAAGCTACAAAGCTCAGACTGAGTACAACTGCAGCAATCACTTGATTGCTTACTCCTTCAATAAATGACCCATCCTCCGACTGTAAGTGCAGAATATTGTCTGGGTTTTCAGCCATTCCAGAATATAGGTGTTAATACCTAAAACGGAAAAAAACATGTTAAGTCATTAACATATGTAGTTTATTTTCAGTCTGTATAACTATATATAAGACCTGATGTTAAATTAGGCAACGCCGTTTAGGAGAATTCCATCAGTTTTTAATAAAACCCATTCAACTGTCTTGCACAGAAGAAAAAAAATAATTCACATACATGAAGGCCCATGAGATACTGATATCACAACTAGCCTACATATGCCATGCAAAAATAAGTTTTATATAGAGTGGCTGGCAAATGCTGTTCCATGCTATAGTAGGAGCAGTGTCTTAAAGTGGAACTGAACCCACAACAGTAAAATCAGTCTGTATATGCAGTAAAGCATGCTTGTTATAATCACTGTGGAACCTAAGGGGTTAATCCTCTGCATTCTGTAAAATGTCTGTTTGATCCTGATCTTCTCTTATTCTCTGATTACGTCCCCATTTCATCTGCCGATAGTACAGAGCCTTGGAGGCACTCTGCACATGCTCAGTTTGGTGTGTATTGCTAGAGAGTTATTTTATTTTATTTTATTTTTTTAAGCAGGGTGCCTGTGATCAGCACAGGGACAATCAGCACTGTACAGACAGAAAGACAGGGGTCATCCAGCCTCATAAGACAGTCAGGAGAGAATAAAAACTCCTCCTACAAGCTTGAACCAGTATTTGGCCAGACACTGATAGAGGTCACAAGACTGCTATACTGTATACCGCTGATGAAAAGGGGTATTTAGCAGTTTGGGCACTTTCACACTGGGCAGGTGTCGTTTTTGTGGCGCCTTTCAGCCGCTAGCAGGGTGCTTTTACATCGCTGGCCATTGATTTCAATGGTAGGGGCATTTTAGGAGCGTTGAATTCACCACCCCCGCAACGCCCCAAAGATGCTGCTTGCAGGACTTTTTTTCTCGTACTGCAAGCGCACTGCTCCAGTGTGAAAGCACTCCGGCTTTCACACTGGGGTGGCTTGAGAGGCGCTTTACAGGCAATATTTCTAGCGCAAAAACACCTGAAAAGCGCCCCAGTGTGAAAGTAGCCTTAATATTTACTAAAATAATTGCATTTCCATGTTCTGTGTACTGTGGATAACACTTTAAATTGGCAGATGTGCAGGAGGGATGAATAAGTCTTATCAAGTATACTGCAATAATTTTTTGAGTGCCTATTGCGGTTTACGATAAGTTAACCATTTACATTGTTTGGTGTGTACACTATTATATAACATGGCAAAGAGCAACAGTACCTCAGAGCAAACCTCTGCATACTTACAGGGGAGAGAAAACAACATCTCAACAAATGAATGCTCCAAACATAGGAGGAAATTCTACGAGTCAAGAACCAGCAGTCTTTCAATACCGTAAAGCGGGATTCTACCCTAAAGTGGAACTCCCGCTTTACGGAACCCTCCCCCTCTCCGGTGTCACATTTGGCACCTTTCAGGGGGGAGGGGGGTGCAGATACATGTCTAAGACAGGTATCTGCACCCACTTCCGGGCATAAACTCCCACGGGAGTTTACGCAGCTACCTGTCCTGTCTGCCGGGACAGCGCTGAAGATTCTCATTGCGCCGCGCGACTCGCGCATGCGCAGTAGGGAATTGGGAAGTGAAGCCACTTCCTGATTCCCTCACGAGAATGGTGCCGGCTACAGCAGAGAGCCGAGCGATCGAGCGGCCTCTGCTGCCGACACCGCTGGACCCTGGAACAGGTAAGTGTCCATTTTTTAAAAGTCAGCAGCTGCAGTATTTGTAGCTTCTGGCTTTTAAAAAAAATTTTTTTCAGTACAATCCTGCTTTAAGTGCTAGTTCACACCAGATGCAGTTCCGTGCTCTTTTTTTCTGCACTAAAAATGCATGCAGTGTTTTCCATGTATTCCATTGGCTCTAGTTCACACCAGTGCTGTCAGTTTCCGGGGCAGAAATAAAATAAAAAAAGTAGCGCGTACTGCATTTTTTTCTGCACAGAACTGTACTGGAACCTAGCAATTTGTATCAAAAACGCACTGGAACTGCGTGTGGTGTGAAGGTAAGCAAAAACGTATCCAGAATGTAACCGGAGTGCATTTTCGTGGTGTGAACTGGCCCTAAAAATGCATGCACAGTGTTTTCCATGTATTCCAATGGCTCTAGTTCACACCAGTGCAGTCAGTGAACTAGAGCCATTGGAATACATGAAAAACACTGTGCATGCATTTTTAGTGCAGAAAAAAAAAGCGCACGGAACTGCATCTGTTGTGAACTGGCCCTAAGGAAAAGGAACATTCCTTCAAGAACAGTGAGGTCTATATTTTGAACAGAGAAGACAACTGGTTCATAAGAGGAGTCAAAGACACCACCTACGTTAAACTAGAACAACCATCCCTGAACATGGGTGTGGGGCCTTCAAAACTATCAACATCATACCCTTGTGATTTGACAAAAATCCACATCTTTAGCGAAGAATTGAGGAATTAACACCTATGTAGACTTGCTTGCACCAAATATGGGATTATACAACTAAAACAGGATGGTTCCACAACTTTCACACATACCGTAGTTACATAGTCAGGCTAAAAAATAAATAAAAAGACAAGTCCATCTAGTTCAACCAAAATGAAAAATACAAAATAAAAAAAATAGAGTAAATAAATAGAAAACAACCATGTACAGAATCCATTTTAATAAATAAATTCCTTCCTGATCTCCAGTAGGCAATAGGATATTCCCTGGATCAACAATCCCTGGTATTATTACCTATAAAAATCCAGGTACATTTTGTTCATTTAGAAAAGTATACAGTTCTCCTTTAACCACTTGCCTACTGAGCACTTCTACCCCCTTCCTGCCCAGGCCAATTTTTTAGCTTTTAGTGCCGTCAGGGTGCTTTCACACTGGGGCGTTTTTTTTTTTTTTTAAATAGCGCCTGTGTAGCTCCTGAAAAAAGCGGGTCCTGTCACTCCAGTGTGAAAGCCGGAGGGCTTTCACACTGGATCGGTGCGCTAGCAGAACGGTAAAAAAAAAAAAAGTCCTGCTAGCAGCATCTTTGGAGCGGTGAAGGAGCGGTGAGCTCCTATAATCAGTGCCCTGATTTTCTGTGCAGATATCCCCTGAGGAATGGCCACTAATCGGCTCTCTTCTCCTCACAAGCAGTCAGTGTGAGGAAAGGAATGCCGATAGCCGGCTTTCCCTTGTTTACATGTGATCAGCTGTAATTGCACACAGCTGATCATATGGGTAAAGAGTCTGGTCATCGGATCTTTAGCAAGATTGGTGATGCGCAGTGTCATTGGGACAGAGCGCACCACCATTTGCCGCACAGAGAGTAGAACGACATCATATGATGTAGTCTTAAAACGAGAGAGTCGCTGCTAGCCCCTCAATTGACAATACTAACAACAACATGCACAAATTTCATGGCGATTGCATTAAAAGCTGTTGTAAACCGCTGCACGTTTTTTGTTTTTTTCTTACCTGCAAGGCAAAGGTATAATTTGCTAGTTTGCACTGCATACTAGCACATTATGAGAAACTTACCTGAAAATTAAGCCTTCCAGCAATGCAATGCCATTGCTGGAGACAGCTTCCATCTTCACCCGGTCTTGCTTCCAGGTATGTGCGCCCTGTGCCGCTGGTCACAGCACAGGGCTCTGAAGGAACGGCACGGGTGGCAGTTCCTTCAGAGCGCATGCGCCAGTGATGTCACTGGCTGCATGTACAGTAAATATCTCCTAAACAGTGCAGGTTTAGGAGATATTTACACTACCTATAGGTAGGCTTTTTTATTTTAGGCAAAATTTAAAGATGGAAGTTTACCTTTGTATATTTTGTGTGGCCACCATTATTTTCCAGCACTGCCTTAACCCTCTTGGGTATGGAGTTCACCAGAGCTTCACAGGTTGCCACTGGAATCCTCTCCCGCTCCTCCATGACGACATCACAGACCTGGTGGATGTTAGAGGTGTTCGAGACCTTGCACTCTTCCACCTTCTGTTTGAGGATGTCTCACAGCTGCTCAATAGGGTTTAGGTCTGGAGAAATGCTTGGCCAGTCCATCACCTTTACCCTCAGGTTCTTTAGCAAGGCAGTGGTCATCTTGGAGCTGTGTTTGGGGTCGTTATGTTGGATTACTGCCCTGGGGCCCAGTCTCCGAAGGTGGAGGGGGGGGCATGCTCTGCTTCATTATGTCACAGTACATATTGGCATTCATGGTTCCCTCAATGAACTGTAGCTCCCCAGTGCCGCCAGCCAGAGGCGTAGCTTAAAGCTTGTGGGCCCTGATGCAAAAGTTGAACTGCTCCCCCCAACTACCACCCGCAACTTCGAGCACCAAGATACTTCCACCTTGCCAAGATATTCCTGGTGGCCTAAAAGGGTTATTTGACCTTTATTTACGTATTTATGAGAGGGTAATTCAAATGAATGTCAAAATGTGGACAGTTCAATCTTTTGAATGCCCTGGAGCAGGGGTATGCAACCTTAGAGAGGTGAAGATCTACCTGAACAATGTGAAAGAGCAAAGATCACCGAAGTTGGGCAAGAGGGTCAGTGAGCGCTATGTAGTGACAGAGAGGGTCAGTGAGCGCTATGTAGTGACAGAGAGGGTCAGTGAGCGCTATGTAGTGACAGAGAGGGTCAGTGAGCGCTATGTAGTGACAGAGAGGGTCAGTGAGCGCTATGTAGTGACAGAGAGGGTCAGTGAGCGCTATGTAGTGACAGAGAGGGTCAGTGAGCGCTATGTAGTGATAGAGAGGGTCAGTGAGCGCTATGTAGTGACAGAGAGGGTCAGTGAGCGCTATGTAGTGACAGAGAGGGTCAGTGAGCGCTATGTAGTGACAGAGAGGGTCAGTGAGCGCTATGTAGTGACAGAGAAGTCCTCCATGGCAATGACAAAGACCCCTCCTTCCCCCACCATCCTAGCAATGACATGTCCCCCCCAGTCCTGATGCTGCTCAAATTGACACAAACAAATCTGGGGCCCCTCAGGAGGTGAGGTTAAGAGATCTTTCACATAACTTTTATGTCTGTGTGAGTGTTGGTAGGCCAGGTGCTGTGGGGCCGGTGTCAGTGTGCCTCACATGAGAACACTCCTCACACAGCAATGTACGTGTCCTACCTGAGTTACTGAAGTTCTGTCCCAGCTCTCAGGTGCCTCTCTCCTCCTGTCTTCGCTCTGTGTCTGTGTGGCAGCTCACTGACTGTCCCCCTGTCCTTGTCAGCACACTTCCAGGCTGGCAGCCACAAGCATCACACGTCCCTGTCCTGGATCCTCTGAACTCGCACACACTCAGACTTCTCTTCTCCAGCCAATGAGAGCGGCGGAGGGGTGCGGTCTGGGTCTGGGGAGAAGGCAAACTAGAAGCTGTTACACAAGGTGGATCCGACCTGGATTTTGTTTCCAGGATTTTGTGATTGCAAAATGCAGTATGTACAATGACAACACACAGCAGGGAGTTGCGGGCCCCCTGGAGCTGAACGCGTGTGCGCTTTGGGCGACTCCTGCACCCCTTCACGCTACGCCCATGCCGTCAGCACTCATGCAGCCCCAGACCATGACACTCCCACCACCATGCAGGCAGCTTCACACTGACAGGAAGAATCAATGAACTACCAGAGCGTGCAACAGTGCCGTGGTAGTTAGTTCATTGAAAACTACAAGCCGACATTCGCAAAGGATGTTGATACTTGTAGTTGATTCATTGACAGAAGTTCTCCCCGTACTGCTGTCACACAGAGGGCTCAGATCACTGAGCCGCAGCAGGAGGAGGAGGAACATGTTACATGTTCCACCCTAAAATTAGGTGGAACATGTAACATATTCCAGAAGGTGAACTTATCCTTTAACCTTTTCTCTGCCAGAGCCGTTTTTGTGTTTTTTGCACACGTTTAAAAAATCATTTTAGACTTAAAGTGGAAGTCCACCCTAACACTTAAATTCTCACCCTGCAATCATTAATGTGAGCCAAGTTCAGCCTTATATCACAAAATGAAAAAATCCCAGTTTTTCTACCTTTATTTTGCAGAATCCAGTGCCGTTACATGACTTAAATTCTACTTCCTTCTGAGAGTAAAATCAGCCAGTCGGTGTGGTTACTGAAAGCTAGTGACATCACTTTCTGGGAGGGACACTGTTCCTGTGTAGCCAGTGGGTGTATAACCACATCAATACTGGGCACTTTCGCCCCCTTCCTTCCTAGACCAATTTTTAGTTTTCAGCGCTCTCGCACTTTCACTGACAATTGCGCAGTCATGCAATGCTGTACCCAAATAAAATTTTTTATCATTTTGTTCGCACAAATAGAGCTTTCTTTTGGTGGTATTTATTCACGACTCCGTTTTTAATTTTTTGCGATATAAGCGAAAAAAATAGCAGAAATTTGGAAAAAAAAATAACAATATTTTCTTTATTCTATCTTAAAAGAAATCCAATAAAATCAAATTTTGTCATAAATTTAAGCCAAAGCGTATTCTGGGGAAGATGACGTGAACATTATTTGTGGGGGAGATGACGTGGACATTACAGTGGGGGAGATGATGACATTACAGTAATAATTAATCAAAATTAGTTGATTAAAAAAAAAAAAATGATTAATCAAACTCGAAAATCTCACCACGTATCAATCAGACTACAAAGCCATCAGCAAAACCATGCAGCACCAGAAGTTGCATTAATGGTAAGAAGTACTTTATTCATCATTGGTTAGCAACAGCATAACAACGTTATTAAAAAGAATTCAGAGACTTATTGTACTTTAAAGAGGAAGTAAAGCCTCTTAAAAAAAAAATAAATAAAAAAGACACCCTGCAAAGCAAAGGCATAATGAGCTAGTATGCATAGCATACTAGCTCATTATGAAAGACTTACCTGAAAACGAAGCCCCCGAAGCGGTCCTTATCCACGATCTTCTGCCCTGCCATCCAGGTGCCGGAGTGACTTCCGGGTCTCGCCGCTCCAGCGCTGTGATTCGCTGGAGCGGCGAAGACGTCACTCCCGCGCATGCGCAGGAAAGCGGCATATCGCCGTGAACCCGGCATGCGCAGTGCGCCGTAGACAGCGATGCCTTTTCATTTCTAAATATCTCCTAAACCATGTAGGTTTAGGAGATTATTTATTGGACCTACAGGTAAGCCTTAATCTAGGCTTACCTGTAGGCCAAAGTGCTTTGGAAGGGTTTACAACCACTTTAAAAGTGTTGGTCTTACATAAAAGGCACACATTTACTCGTATTTAGTTTTAAAAATATTGTATGGCTCGCACAGAATTACATTTTAAAATATGTGGCGTTCATGGCTCTCTCAGCCAAAAAGGTTCCTGACCCCTGCCCTAGAGAATTAAATAGTGGTAGTTCCAGTTTTTTATGTCACACAATATTACCGCAAGGGTCTAGGATAGGGCTAGGCAACCTAGGCACTCCAGCTGTGGTAAAACTACAAATCCCATCATGCCTCTGCCTCTAGGAGTCATGCCTATGATTGTCAGGGTCTTGCAATGTCTCATGGGACTTTTAGTTTTACCACAGCTGAAGGGACGAGGTTGCCTACCCTTGGTCTATGAAATGCAAAATTTCTGTTAAAAAAATAAAAGGCAATAAATTACCTGATTTTTTGGTAAAATATAAAAGCCAAGGTTGCACCAAGTAAATAGATAGCCAACACGTCAAACCCTAAATTTGCATGCACCAGTGAAATGGCAACGAACATCAGTACCCTATATTTTCTATAGGCTACACTTTAAAGGCTCCCTATAGGTCAACAATAATTCTAGCACCAGACCTCTTCCGTACGAAGGAGGTCTGGTGCCAGAATTATTGTTCTCATTCCAGTTTGCGCGGCAATATGCTACATGTGTATCGCAATCAAAGTTTTCATGCGCAGGCCCCTAAACACATGCATTTACGTTTGCAAGTGCATATATTTGGGAGTGGCTCAAATGACATTGGCTGCTCAATGACCAGGACATTTTTTTTTGCGATACGGCACTGCAGCGATTTAACTGACAATTGTGTGGTTGTGCGACGTTGTACCCAAACAAAATTGAGGTCTTTTTTTCCCCCCACAAATAGCTTTCTTTTGGTGGTAATTTTATCACCTCTGCGGTTTTTATTTTTTGCGCTATAAACCAAAAAAAAAAAAACACAATATTTTGTACTTTTTGCTATAATCAATCAATATCCCCAATTTTTAAAAAAGCTAATTTGTTCCTCAGTTTAAGCTGATATGCATTCTTCTACATATTTTTGGTAATAAAAAAAAAAAAAAAAAAAGTAATAATCACAATAAGCATATATTGGTTTGCGCAAAAGTTATATCGTCTACAAAATAGGGGAAAGATTTATGGCATTTTTATTATTTTGTTTACTAGTAATGGCGGTGATCAGCGATTTTTAATCGGGACTGTGACATTATGGCGGACAGATTGGACACTTTTGACACATTTTTGGGACCATAGACAATTATACAGCGATCAGTGCTATAAAAATGCACTGATTACTGTGTAAATGTCACTAGCAGGAAAGAGGTTAACACTAGGGGGCGATCAAGGGGTTAACTGTGTTCCCTAGTGTGTGTTCTAACTGTCAGATCGTGGTTACTAGCAATTAGGAACTCACGATCTGTCACTCCTCACAGAACAGGGATTTGTGTGTTTACACACACACACACACACACACACACACACACACACACACACACACACACACACACACACGTCCACACACACACACGTGGAAGGCCATTGCGACCGCCGGCCATCGGCACCCCGGCAGTGCAGCGGGCGCATGCACGCCTGCTATCCCGCTTAAAGGAGCCAACGTAAATCTATGACGGTTCATGGGATCGTGCCGACCTGCCGCAGTATAATGACGGCGGCTGGTCGGCAAGCGGTTCATGAGACATCCAGGGTTTAAAAGACCCAGCATGTCTCCCCTGTACTCCACTGAATGTAATGCAATGTCACACTGCATTACATTCTTTCCTGGCCTTAATGACCAAGGAAACTATCAACAGGGACCCAAAGTGACGTTATACACGTCGCTTCCATGTCAGGAACAAGATGGGGAGTAGAGCGGAAGAGTGTCAGCTCTCCTGCCTCCCGTCTACCCGACGGGACCCGCTATGCCGATCCCTGGCCCCGCAGATGAGCGAGCAGAGCCAGGGATACAAAAACGGGGGCACTTTAACAGGGTGTGTGGATGAAATGGGCAATAAGACACATATACCCTGAAACTAAAACTTCTTGTGACCTCTAGACAGCAAGAGGAGTGTGCAGCCCCTGATTTTCTTCAGAACTGTCTTGCAAGTCACTAACACCAGTCTCTCTCTTGGACATCTTGAATCCTTTCTGCTGAATTAGTAGTCAATGAATCAACTTTTCTGGACCAATATCAACTACCTATGTTGCCAGCTTACCCTCGGGTGTAGAAGGGTTTCTTCTGCAGCCAAATTCCTGGAGATGCAAACCATCTGCATTAGCACACAGGTAATTCAGGATTGTGCTTAACCCAACAGGACAGGCTCACAGTGATGCCCAGCACTGCAATCCTCTGTGGAAGGATTGGAAAATAAAAAACAGCTTAGCTTAGCTTGCACATGATTGGATGATAAAAAATCAGCAGAGCTTCCCCTCATTTCAGATCTTCCCCTCAGATCTACAGCGACTGCACTTCCAAGTGCACTTGTTGTGCAAAGTGGATTTGCCTTTAGTAAATCAACCCCAGTGGTTGCAGATCCCCAGGGGTGCGTGGAGTGCGCATGAGCAGGGCGAGGTCTGGGCCATGGTGCCCGCTCAAGCCACCGGCCAGCAGTAAAAATACTGTTTGGCAAGTGGCTAAACATTATTTTAATACATTTTTGGGGGGTTACAGCACCAACACATTAGTTATGTGTCATAGTAAGTAGGCCCGGTTATCACTGCCGCAACTTACTTGAGACCTTAAAGCAGACATCCCAATGCAACTTCAGCACGACCTGCATACGACTTCTTTAAAACAGAAGTCAATGCAAGTCGTGCCAAAGTCGGACCAAAAGTAGTGCAGGAACCTTTTTCTAAGTCGGAACGACTCAAGTCACTCCTATTAGATCGGTTCCATTGCACTTAATAGGGTGCGAGTAATGATGAAACATCTGCTGTCAAAGTCAGAGCGTATGTCGCACCAGTGTGAACCGGGCCCAAGTCTTCCCTGCTGTGCCCACACAGCCACAGAATACTGCCCTGAGCAACTTTCTTAAGGTGCTATGAAGGTTAACAGCAGCTGCTGCTAGTAAGAAAAGTTGTGCCACTTGCCCGCCCCCTTCTCTCCTCTCCACCATTCACAGAACTCCTAATATTATTGCCTTACAATGCAACATGTTCTGTGACTGGAGGAGGAGCAGTTATGATCATTTACAGAATGTGGTGCATTGTGGAATAATAGTAATATGGGTTATGTGAATAGTGGAGAGGGCAAAAGGGGACAGGCTAGCGGAGAAACTTTTCTTTGTAGCTGAGGACACTGTTCGCCCTCACAGCGCCAGCAGACAGTATCCCATGGCTGTGAAGGAGACACAGCAGGAAGATTTTTATCAGAAGCAGCCATCTGTAGGTAATGAGATACATACCTAATGTGTTTGGTGCTGATAAACAAAACAATCTCCTGCGCTCAGGAGCTTAGTCCATATTTAAGTGGTGTAGCCAACCCTTTGGATAAAATATGGAAAGTCAAAGGTCTTGCTGCCCTCCTCAGAACAATGGGTGTCCTTAGAGCTGAAACTGTTTTTCAATATGGTGCTGATAAACTTCAGCTTTAATTAACATAGCTCTATAATAACTATAAAGTCATCTTTTACTCTGTCATTTTATTCTCCAGTTCCATGGATGTTCAATCATATTTTGATGACAGCCATCCACACTACAGTATAGCAGCCCAGTGGAAGGACCAGGGGTGCTAAATGTGTCAAATTTCAGCGATAGTTTCTTCATTGTCTTGACAACATGGAACCTGACAGTTGGTTGCAAAACAGGTTTGTTTTCTTCACCCTAGGTTCACATTGATGCAACATGACATGTCAAATCGGCGGCTATTGGCGGTAATGGCACCACCCGCATTGGTGCAACGCGACTTGATTTCCAAAAGTAATTGCTGTACTACTTTTGGCGATTTCGGGGTGCGATATCCATAGACATCTGTGCAAGAGCCCACACAGATGTCTAAGAAATTGCCCCCGAAGTTGAACTGACATGCGGGTATGAAATTGCATGAGTTCAGCTGAACCCGCACGATTTCAATCCAGTTCCAATGTGAACCTAGGCTCAAGTACAGAACTATAAAGTCCTATTTGTCAACAGGGTCATATAGGTCTCGTTGGTATTCCAATTATGGTTAGTGAAACGTACTACTGCCGATTTCTGCAATCTCTTCTCTACATTCTTAACTTATCTGGGCATAGACAGTCAGTTTATATTCGTTCATCCTGCTGGCTGAACAAAGAAAAACTTAAGCCCAGTACAATGGTATTAAAATTTGGCAGAATCTGGTTATCTGGTCTAATGAGCCAATGGCTGCAGTGATGATCTGTGTATTCTAAAGGGGGGCTTGGTGCCACCCTGTCAGAATACAATAGAACAGCAGGAGAATTCCCTGCAACAACACGGCGCCATCATTTATACACAGAGCTCTGTATGTCCGAATGAACTACAAACCCTGAGATCCTTAGCACCTGTTGGCTTGTGGTTCTCAATGAACTACCACGGTGCTGTGGAGTGCTGTGGTAGTTTGAGTCTTCCTGTCAGCGAGTATTGGCTTGCCCGTACGGGATGTATAGGCAAGCAGATACACTTACAGTCTGCAGGAGACCTTTCGCGTGCTGCTTCCCCCACAGCTTCCTTTAATTCTAACCCAAGTCCCCTCTCTCCTCATTGGCTGAGACACAGCAGCGGCGCCATTGGCTCTTGCTGCTGTTAAAGTCAGCTAGCCAATCAGGGAAGAGAGAGGGCGAGGCTGGGTCGGAGCTCCGTGTCTGAATGGACAGTGAGCTGTGACTCAGCTCGGGTGCCCCCATAGCAAGCTGCTTGCTGTGGGGGCACTCAACAGTAGGGAGGGGGGTAAGGAGCACCCAAGAGGGACCCGAGAAGAGGAGGATCCGGGCTGCTCTGTGCAAACCCACTGCAACAGAGCAGGTAAGTATGACATGTTTGTTATTTTTATAGGAAAAAAAAAAATGAACTTTTAATATCACTTTAAGATATCATCACGTTATTGATTGATTCTGTTTCCACCATGTAATTTTATTAGCTGATTGATCAAAATAAGATGGTCTTCATGAACAAAGTATGTCAGTACTGCTGATTAATGCAAAACAAAGCAATAATATTAAGCCCTGGCCGATCGACTCAAAGTGATGGCTATGTGATCGTTTGCAGATTTAATTGTTTTGATTGAATCGTAATTCGTGAATCCTCTGGATAAAAAAATAAAAAATAAAACCTAGTACATATGATGAGATTATCGGACGAATGATCGTCATACTAGCACATTATGTGAAACTTACCTTAAAAACCAAGCTGTTCCAGCGCCATGATGTCAGCGCTGCAGCCGCTTCCATTTTCACACGTCTTGTTCCCGGGTTTGCATGCTCCAACTCTGTGACTGGGCGAAGCAGCGATGACGTCACTCCCGCGCATGTGCGGGAGCCGCTGTTCACAGCGCAGGTGGCCCTTCCTTCAGAGCGCATGTGCCAGAGATGTCACTGGCTGCGTGTAATGTAAATATTTCCTAAAGTGTACATGTTTAGAAGATATTTACAGTACCTATAGGTAAAAGTCAGTGAAGGAAGTTTACTTCCTCTTTAAATGAAAAAAAAAAACATACGACCTGGTATTGTACAAGAAAAAGTTTTGCATTTGTCCCTTCGGATAATTGTGGATGAAAGCTGTGTACTAACGATCAGATTATCGTACGATTGCTTCAAAAGTTGTATTTTTTGTACGATATTCTGATCGCGTGTACGGGCTTTTAGGCTCGGTTCACACTTGTGCGATGCGCTAATCCTGCAAATCCACTGCGGGTTCCCGCATCGGACCCGGTTTGCACAGCCGTTCACACTGCCGGGAGTGTCAATACATTGTTAATGACATCCCCATTTCAGCTCGCATATCGTACTGTGAACTGACAGTTCGGACATGAACATGTGAACACCCATGCGATCTGATTTTGGTGTGGACCAAAAAAAAAAGGTTCCTGTGCGAGTTTGGTCCAAATGCGCTGCAATATCAGCCATACAATCAGTGCAAATCACATGCGATCTCGCAGAGCATGCTGGTGTGAACCAGCACTTAGTGTGTATTGCTACCATTAAGCTCACCACACACATTACAATCCGATTGCACAAAATTTCCTTTGTATCTACCAACTCCGTAGTGTATCTAGTAGAACCTGCTTGACCGGATACAAATTGATTAGGTAGCTGCTCATATTACAAAGTTTTAGTAAATGTAAAGTTGATTGTATATAAAAAATTGTTACCAACAATAAAGTGAGACACTTTTTTACACTATTGTCTAAAAATATACTGTCCAATCAAATACTATTACACGATCAACAATATCATTCAAGTGCAGTATATCAATCATAATAAACTAGTTCCCTACGACCATATTTTCCATTCAGACCGATCAGAATAATTTCTACCGATCGTGTGTGTCCTTTCGATAACTCTAGGTCTGATCGTTCCATTACATTGCTACGTGTATGGTCCCTATCAGAGCAATTAGTGTAAAGGAACATGACTCAAGTTGTAAAGCGCTGCGTAAACTGTTGGCGCTATATAAATCCTGTATAATAATAATAATAATAATAACTACAAAACACATGCATCTGATAGATAGACATTTGTATAGAGATAATAGGAGCACACCACAATCTAATAATAATCTACAATGAAGTTTGTACATATAAAGGAATTACCTTGTCATGGTTCATAGACACTCCAGAAGTATGGCAGTCCCAGCACACTACACTGCACACTTTGGGAGAAGTTTTCTGAGACAAGTATAAGGCAGAGGAGAATGCACAGACTATTGCATAGCGTGACTATGGAGGGAGGGAGGGGTGGGATAGCAGCAGCCTGTCACCTCTAGGTTTGTATGCAGCAGATAAGACGTTAGAAGCACAGTCTAATCCATTCTCCCAGGCTGACAGTGGCACAATCTCATCTCTTCCTGGAGGAGGGACCTGTGCAGGAAGACCAATGCATATCACTTCCTGCAGCACAGCCAGCTGCTGCTGTCTATATTATTGTGCTGAGAGCTTCTGTGATCCCACTCCTTCCTTCATTCAGCTCTTCACACACTAACTTCCACATCACACACCTTCTTCGTATATACAAAGAGGCTTTCACTGTCATCACTTTGCAAAAAATAACACCCTGTTTTCTTCTTTATACTGTACATAATAATATTGTTATCAAAGTCACATTTGGATAAGAACTAAAAGAAATGGTGTATTGGTGTTATATAAAAAAAAAAAAAAAAAAGCAGTGCTTGTGTGCTGATATACTAAATCAATTTATTAAAAAGAAAATGTATTTGGTAACGAATACTGTCGAGCAGTGATGTGCAATGTGGCGGTCAGTCCTCAGGGGTGAAGATGGTGGTTATTACATGGTGGTGTAGTGGTTAGAACTTTCGTCTAGCAGCAAAGGGGTCACAGTGGCGGCTGGTGTTTTTTTTTTGGGGGGGCGTTGGCAGGCGGGCAGCAGCTGGGTTGCAGGCTCCAACGGGTGGTGGGCAGCAGCCGGGTTGCAGGTTCCTACGGGTGGTGGGCAGCAGCTGGGTTGCAGGCTCCTACGGGTGGCTGGCAGCAGCTGGGTTGCAGGCTCCAACAGGTGGCAGGCAGCAGCCGGGTTGCAGGCTCCTACGGGTGGCGGGCAGCAGCCGGGTTGTAGGCTCCTACAGGTGGCGGGCAGCAGCCGGGTTGCAGGCTCCTACGGATGGCGGGCAGCAGTTGGGTTGCAGGCTCCTACGGGTGGTGGGCAGCAGCTGGGTTGCAGGCTCCAACAGGTGGCAGGCAGCAGCTGGGTTGCAGGCTCCTACGGGTGGCGGGCAGCAGCCGGGTTACAGGCTCCTACAGGTGGCGGGCAGCAGCCGGGTTGCAGGCTTCTACGGATGGCGGGCAGCAGCTGGGTTGCAGGCTTCTACGGATGGCGGGCAGCAGCCGAGTTGCAGGCTGCTACGGGTGGTGGGCAGCAGCTGGTTTGCAGGCTCCAACGCGTGGTGGGCAGCAGCTGGGTTGCAGGCTCCTACAGGTGGTGGGCAACAGCTGGGTTGCAGGCTCCTACGGGTGGCGGGCAGTAGCTGGGTTGCAGGCTCCTGTGTCCTCTCTGCATCACGGTGGCTCCTCCTAGGGTTGCCACCTCATCTCTTTAAAACTGAACTTTTTGCGATTCGGCACTGCGTTGCTTTAACGGACAATTGCGCGGTCGTGTGACGTTACACCCAAACAAAATTGACGTCCTTTTTTTCCCACAAATAGAGCTTTCTTTTTGTGGTATTTGATCACCTCTGCGGTTTTTATTTTTTGCGCTATAAACAAAAGAAAAGCGACAATTTTGAAAAAAAAACACAATATTTTTTACTTTTTGCTATAATAAATATCCCATTTTTTTTTAAAAAAAAAAAAATTTTTTTCCTCAGTTTAGGCCGATACGTATTCTTCTACATATTTTTGGTAAAAAAATAGCAATAAGCGTATATAGATCGGTTTGCGCAAAAGTTATAGCGTCTACAAAATAGGGGATAGATTTATTGCATTATTTTTTTACTAGTAATGGCGGCGATCTGCGATTTTTTTTTTTTTTTTTTCGTGACTGCGACATTGCGGCGGACACTTCGGACACTTTTGACACATTTTTGGGACCATTCACATTTACACAGCGATCGTTGCTATAAAATTGCAGTAATTACTGTGTAAATGTGACTGGCAGGGAAGGGGTTAACACTAGGGGGCGCTGCAGGGGTTAATGTGTTCCCTATAGGAGTGATTCTAACTGTGGGGGGAGGGGACTCACAAGGGGAGGAGACCGATCAGTGTTCCTCCGTACTGGGATCACATGATCGGTCTCTCCGCTGACAGGACGTGGAGCTGTGTGTTTACACACACAGCTCCACAGTCCCGCACGGTCCCGTTGTTTTAACGGGCAATCGCGGGTGCCCAGCGGACATCGCGGCCGCCGGGCACCCGCACCGGGTCCCGAGCGACACCGCGGGGGCGCGCGTGCGCCCCCCAGGCGGCCGGAATGGGAGGACATCATATGACGCCCACCCAGGATGGGAGATCCACCTTGTGGGCGTCATATGACAGTGGGCGGTAGGGAAGTGGTTAATTACACAGGTTGTGTGGCTGATTAAGGTTGTAATTAAACTCATTTGGTGTCTTTTCTGAAGCTGTACACAGAACCTGTGTAATTCATGTGTTTGGGTTTAAAGGGAAGAGGTGGCAACCCTACTCCTCCCTCCTCCTTCTAGGCGTCCAATAGGATTCAGCCAATCGTGTGACGGGTCTCAAGACCCGCTTCCTGATTGGCCGGGAGGAGGATCAGTGTGACGATAGGGAATATTCATTCATTATTGTCACGCAACTGGGTGGGATCAGCGCACACTGCTCTGCGCCCCGAGCCCTCCCTTTTTTAGAGCCTTTGGCTCTGATCATATGCTTCTTAAAAACACCCCTGCCGTTGGACTCCATGCGTCCAGCGCCCTTGTATGTAGATCAGGGGACCGGATGCATGGATGGGGGGGCGGTGCCCGTGCGCCCATAATGGACGGGGCGGTGCCCGTGCGCCCATAATGGATGGGCCGCTGCTCATTCGAATGCCAATCATGACACTTTATCCTGGGAACTACCATTTTAACCGCTGACCATTCACTGGATTGCTGTAAGGCTGCTTTCACAGTGAGGAGCTTTATAGGCGCTATAGCGCTAAAAATAGCACCTGCATAGCGCCTGTAAAGAGCCTCTTCTCTCACTCCAGTGTGAAAGCCCAAGTGCTTTCACACTGGAGCGGTGCGCTGGCAGGATGCCAAAAAAAGTCCTGCAAGCAGCATCTTTGCAGCGCTGTAGGAGCTAGGGTTGCCACTTGATTAAGGTAACTGAACTCACTTTGTGCCTTATTTGTATTAAAGCGGCGCTCCACCCTAAAGTGGAACTTCCGCTTATCGGATTCCTCCCCCTTTCAGGGGGGAGGGGGGTGCAGATACCTGTATAATCCAGGTATCTGCACCCACTTCCGGGACTAGCTAGCCGCAGCTGCCCCGCCCCTATCCGCAGATGCCCGCCCCCCCCCCCCCCCTGTTGTGTCTTGGGAAACACACAGTTCCCAGGACACAACGGTGACCAGTAAAGACGCGCAGGGCGACTCGCGCATGCGCAGTAGGGAACCGGGCAGTGAAGCCGCAGCGCTTCACTTACTGATTCCCTGACAGAGGATGGCGGCGGGGGCAGCCGAGAGACGAGCGGTTGCTCGTCATCTTCTGCCGACATGCTGGAACCTGGAACAGGTAAGTGATTTATTAAAAGTCAGCAGCTGCAGTAATTGTAGCTGCTGACTTTTAATATTTTTTGTGCAGGTGGACTCCCTCTTTAAATTAGCCTCAGAACCTCGCTGGACATCGCTGGAACCTGGAACAGGTAAGTGTCATTTATTAAAAGTCAGCAGCTGCAGTAATTGTAGCTGCTGACTTTTAATATTTTTTGTGCAGGTGGACTCCCTCTTTAAATTAGCCTCAGAACCTGTGTATTCTTATGTGTTCGGGTTTAGGTGGCAACTCTAGTAGGAGTGGTGTATACACCGCTCCTAAAGCACCCCTGCCTATTGAAATTAATGGGCAGCGCCGCCGAACCGCCGGCATAGCGCCGCTTTGAGGGCAGTTTTAACCCTTTTTCGGCCACTAGCGGGGTTTAAAAGCAACCTGCTAGTGGCCGAAAACCTTCACAAAAACGACGGTAAAGCACCGCTAAAAATAGCGGTGCTTTACCGCCGATGCCCCCAACGCCCCAGTCTGAAAGTAGCCTAAGTGTAACCTTTTCTCAAAATAAAAGTGTGTAGCAGTGAAACTGTTACAAGGTGTCCGCTATATGTGACAATTTATTTTTTTCCTCAGAACAGTAGTGGGGTTCTGAGGGTTCATTGTGCAGGTTAACTTTGGCATCAGTTTGGCTGGGCTGTACTAGGGTTCTGCCTGGTCATGGGTACATTGAGGTACACATGACAGGCCTAGAACCAGGCCTGGTTGGACGTTTTGAGTATCAGTCTTCTTCAGAGCCAATCAGTGGGTGCATCTGGCCCTGCTGTGTAGTCTGGGGAAGGTTAGATAAGGTGCTGAAGTCACGTGTTCGGGGTTCGGCTGTAGCTGCCTGTTCCTGAATCTGGTCCAGGGTAGTCCTGCGAGGGGTCCCAGGAGCGTTTGCCGTCCCGCAACATGGTCAGTTTGACTGGTCCCACAGACCCGCTTGGTCTGGGGCAAGGATCCATCTGTTCCCGAGTCTCGGAACCGGCTGGTCTGAGGCGAAGTAACTGAGGGAGGATTCAAGGTGTCCGGGTGTGCTCTCAATCTTGGAAGGGCACCACAGCTCGTGTAAGCAACCGGGGAGGACTCTTCGAAGGAGGGCCAACAAGCTGACATCTCAAGAAGAGCCTGGTTGATGGGTTGTTATGGACACTAACGGATCCACAGTTTCGCAGTACTGCCAAGGAGACAGTGAAAGTTCCAGGTACTGAGAAAAGGTTCCTATTCACTTTCGGTTGAGAGTTTATTCTGTGTCAGAGACTTTACAAGTTTCCGGATCAAAGTGTTGACTGCCATAATCTCTGGCTAGAGATTTGTTCAGCATTGAAGTGCCCAGCTGCGAGTGGCTACTCTCTGGGTTTTTGTTAGAGACATTTTAATTGTCAGCAGTTTAAGGTGCCTGAGTTTCTTCATCCTTGCCCTCTGTTCCTATTCAAGACTGTGTTTGTTGGATGTTACCCCTGCAAATAAAAACCTTCTAAAAGGACTTTTATGGTGTCAGCATCCGAAGTTGTTGGGTACTAACCCTGGGGACCCCTGGACCCAGTGGCGTTGCCAGGCGGGTGCGGGGGTGCGGGCCGCACCCGGGTGACACCCGCCAGAGGGGTGACACCCATGGGCAGCAGCACCGCTAACACCGCCCGCTGCCCTGTGTCTCGCACTGCGGCTCTGTGTGTCCCTTAGCGGAGCGGAACGAAGCCTCCTCCCCCTCCTCTCTGTTTACATCCACAGAGGAGGAGGAGCCCGAGCCCGGGGGACACACACCAATGTGTGTATCTGCTGTTCTGAGGTCTGTTAGGGGGGCATCTATACTGATGGGGGGGTCTGCACTGAGGGGAGGGGGGTCTGCACTGGGGGGTCTGCACTGGGGGGGTCTGCACGGAGGGGGGTGTCTGTACTGAGGGGGGTCTGCACTGAGGGGGGTGTCTGTACTGCTGGGGGGGTGTCTGTACTATGGGGAGTCTGCACTGGGGGGGTCTTCACCCAGGGGGTGTCTGTACCTAGGGGGGGTCTGCACTAGGGGGGTGTCTGTACAGAGGGGGGTCTGCACTGAGGGGGGTGTCTCTACTGGGGGTTTCTGCATTGGGGTTTTTTGCACCCAGGGGGGGTGTCTGTACTATGGGGGGTCTGCACGGGGGGGGTGTCTGTACTATGGGGTTTCTGCACTGGGGGGGTGTCTTCCACTGGGGGGTCTGCACCCAGGGGGGGGGGTCTGCACTAAGGGGGTGTCTGTATTGAGGGGTGTCTGTACTGAGGGGGGTCTGCACTAAGGTGGGTGTCTGTACTGCTGGGGGTGCCTGTACTGCAGGGGGGTCTGCACTGAGGGGGTGTCTGTACTGCTGGGGGGGTGTCTGTACTATTGGGAGTCTGCACTGGGGGGGTCTTCACCCAGGGGGGTGTCTGTACTGAGGGGGGTCTGCACTAGGGGGGTGTCTGTACAGAGGGGGGTCTGCACTGAGGGGGGTGTCTCTACTGGGGGTTTCTGCATTGGGGTTTTTTGCACCCAGGGGGGGTGTCTGTACTATGGGGGGTCTGCACTGGGGGGGTGTCTGTACTATGGGGTTTCTGCACTGGGGGGGTGTCTTCCACTGGGGGGTCTGCACCCAGGGGGGGATCTGCACTAAGGGGGTGTCTGTATTGAGGGGTGTCTGTACTGAGGGGGGTCTGCACTAAGGTGGGTGTCTGTACTGCTGGGGGTGCCTGTACTACTGGGGGGGTCTGCACTGAGGGGGGTATCTGTACTGAACGGGGGAGGTTTATACTGAGGGAGGGGGTCTATATTGATGGAGGGTGGTCTGTACTTAGTGGGGGGCCTGTACTGAGGGAGGGGGATCTATACTGAGGGAGGGGGGTCTGTAGTTAGTAGAGGGGGGTCTGTACTGAGGGGGGACTATAGTTGGTGGGGAGGTGACACCATTTTTTTTCGCACCGGGTGACACCAACCCTAGTGACGCCACTGCCTGGACCTGGATTAACAAGCCAATCGGAGGTAACTGGCCGCTACAAGTGTTTTATGGTTTTACACTATGTGGACCCCCTTTTTCTTCCTTATTGGTCACGTCTGAGGAACACCAAGGGTTTGTTTGGCCAGCCATGTTACCTTCCTTTCCGGTCTAACCACTGAGGGATTCGCTTTGAGTGCTGGATCATTATTTAACCACATGCTTACTGGGCACTTAAACCTCCCTCCTGCCCAGACCAATTTTTAGCTTTCAGCGCTGTCACACTTTGAATGACAATTGCGCGGTCATACTACACTGTACTAAAATTAAATTTTTATAATTATTTTCACACAAATAGGGCTTTCTTTTGGTGGTATTTAATCACCACTGGGATTTTTCATCGGGACTGATGTTCCTCTCACAGCCGTCGGTGATCGTCTTTTTTTTCTCCTCACGCTGCTAGCCAATAACTTCAAAACTTGCAGTAGAGAAGCCCTCAAAATTTCCACTCGCCTGCTCACATTTGTGGAGCAGGCAGCAGCAGCCAGGAACCAGCTGGGGAAGGAGAAGAGGCGCCCGGTGGATGCCGAGAGGATAATCCTCAATCGTCCCGGCTTGCTGGCAATCTCTGCTCTCCCCCTCCTTAATGCAGACACCGATGGCACAATTTTCAGGCCAGCTCCGCCCTCCACTCCTGCTCCTGCTTTCTGCCTCTCAGCGGCTCCCCTGGTAAGGAATCCTCCAGCCCCTGCATGTTTTAGTTTGGAGAGACCGCTTTTTTGTGCGTGTGACGAAACGCTCCCACACTCCACTTGTGCTTTCGTCATATACCATTTCCTCCCAGTCTGAATATGGATCTCAGATATTCCAACCGCTCCCAAGCACTAAACGAGACAAGACTTGCTTAGTGCTAGCATGGACTGTTTTATTAGAACCAAACTGACAAGTATTTATATACAGTAGAAGAGGAGACCCCCCCCCCCTGCTCATTTTACTCTAACAATACACCTGTAACAAATTAACATGAGCTAATTAACTAATCACTTTAAGCAGCCGATGTGACTCTGTGCCCATCAGTATTTCACTACAGGTCAGACTTGTTGTCACGAGCTTCACACATGTTAGATGCTAATATCATCAACTCAAGCCACCTGTCTGTTGTCTTGTATAATGCAAATGAGTCCAGTCTATCTTGACACAGATTCTAAGGAGTGTTTCACCTATTGTTGTATGTGCTAATTAACCCTGCAATTGAATGAAGGAGTCCAGTGTTGATTTAGATAATTAGCTCATGCTAATTAGGTTAGGTTTTTAGTCATCCGGCTGTATATATGTGTGTGACATCTCAAATAAAAGTTATTCCTGATGTACTCCAAGACTGGTGTTGTCTAGTTCTTGGAGGCTCCTATAGCCAGATCCATTGGACTCATGTTCCAGGACTTAGGAAGCATTTACAGTGGACACCTTGAGTACAGGATCTGTCACAGTGCGAGCGCCAGGCACCCAGGGCATATGCCCCACATTTGCTGGTGGGTGCCTCGGGTCCCGGTGCCGCACTGCCCGCATTATTTTTGTTCCAGTCTGAAGTGCCTTCTTTCAGGGCTGATGCAAGGATTTTTGACATCCTTCGTTAGACCTCATTTTGCCGCCCCCCTGGCTCCACCCCTGACTCCAACCTGTTTGCCCTGTCCCCTAAAATGAAGCGCTGCCTAAAATGCAGCCCACCAGCGCCCATCAAATGCAGCCTCACCAGCACCCTTTAAATGCAGCCTCATCAGTGCCCATCAAATGCAGCCTACCTGTGCCCATCAATGAATGTTTCCTTTCTTCCATTCATTCGGGAGTCGGGACACAGACACAGGCCTCCGCCACTTCTGCGCCTCTGACACTATATGCGAACAAAGCGGCAGCTGCCTGCGACTTACCGTAGTTCTGGGGAAAATTGTGGGTGTGTGTTATACGCCGATCTCCACCGATCCCCCGCCGATCCCCCGCCGATCTCCACTGACTGTGAGCGGAGCAATCGCCGCCGAGATACACATAGCCGAGTGTACTCGGCTCTTCTCGGCTCCGCTCACAGTAACGCCCAGTCCCGCCATTGGACCTGTGTTATGTCCATCATAGGGCGGGACTGGGCGTGACTGTGAGCGGAGCCGAGAAGAGCTGAGTACACTCGGCTATGTGTATCTCGGCTCCGTCCAGTCCCTGCTATCTCGGCGGCGTTCACTCCGGCAAGTCTCGGCGGCGCCAATTTTAAATCGTCCAAGCGATGGACACTGAGAGCAAGGCTGCACTGGGGAAAGGCTGCACTGGGGCAAGGCTGCACTGGGGCAAGGCTGCACTGGGAAAAGCACTGGGGCAAGGCTGCACTGGGGAAAGGCTGCACTAGGGCAAGGCTGCACTAGGGCAAGGCTGCACTGGGACAAGGCTGCACTGGGAAAAGGCTGCACTAGGGAAAGCACTGGGGCAAGGCTGCACTGGGGAAAGGCTGCACTAGGGCAAGGCTGCACTAGGGCAAGGCTGCACTGGGACAAGGCTGCACTGGCAAGGATGCACTGACAAGGCTGCAATAGACACTGGGGGCAAGGCTGCACTGACAAGGCTGCACGGGGGGCAAGGCTACACTGACAAGGCTGCACTGGCAAGGCTGCACTGACAAGGCGGCAATGGACACTGATAAGGCTGCATTGAAGGGCATTTAAATGTAAGTTTTCTTTTCCTTAAACTTCCCTCCTAAAAGTTTTTTCCTTAACATAAACTTGGGGTGCGTGTTATATGCAGGCGCATGTTATATGCTGATAAATATGGTAGTTGCTTGCTGCAGAGAGAAGAGAGTAGGAACACCAGTGGCCGGGCGCCCTAGGCAGCAGTGCGTCCTAGGCGGCTGCCTAGTTTGCCTTGTGGTAGTACTGGCCCTGCCTTCTTTCCCCGCATGTCGGGACTGTAGCATAGAGCCGAGTGAAGTGCTGTGAAACTTCTCCTCGGCTCTGTACTACAGCCCCGACAGACTGTGCTGAAGATAAAGAAAAGCATGGAATTACCAAACACCACGGTTCTGGCTGCATTCTATATTTCTAAGAGGTAAGAGAGCTGGGGGGCAGCATTGGTGTAATATCTGGGGGGGGGGGTATTGATGAGAGAGCTTGGGGGGTTATTAGTGAGAGAGCTGGGGGGCAACATTCCGATGGTGCATACACATTGGTGAGAGAGCTGGGGAGGGTATTAGTGAGAGAGCTGAGGGGGGGTTATTGATGAGAGAGCTTGGGGGGTATTAGTGAGAGAGCTAGAGGGCGTATTAGTGATATAGCTGGGGGCAGCATTGGTGAGAGAGCTGGGGGCAGCATTGGTGAGAGAGCTGTGGGGGGTATTAATGAGAGAGCTGGGGGGCAGCATTGTTGAGATAGCTGGGGGTATTTGTGAGGGAGCCAGGGGCAGCATTGGTGAGAGAGCTGGGGTGGTATTAGTGAGAGAGCTGGGGAGGTATTAGTGAGAGATTAGTGAGAGAGCTGGGGGAGTATTAGTGAGAGAGCTGGAGGCCAGCATTGATGAGAGAGCTGGGGGTATTAGTGAGAGAGCTGGGGGGATTAGTGAGAGAGCTGAGGGAGCATTAGTGAGAAAGCTGGGGGGTAGCATTAGTTTATTAGTGAGAGAGCTGGGGAGCATTAGTTTATTAGTGAGAGAGCTGGGAGTAGCATTGGTGAGAGAGCTGGGGGGCATTAGTGAGATAGCTGAGGGCTAGCATTAGTGAGAGAGTTGGAGGGGCATTAGTGAGAGAGCTGGGGGTATTAGTGAGACAGCTGGGGGCATTAGTTCATTAGTGAGAGAGCTAGGGGGGCATTAGTGAGAGAGCTGGGGGGCATTAGTGAGAGAGCTGGGGGGCAGCATTGGCGAGAGAGCTGAGGGGGCATTAGTGAGAGCTGGGGGGCATTGGTGAGAGCTGGGGGGATGAGAGAACCAGGGGGCATTAGTGAAAGAGCTGGGGGGATAGCATTGGGGGTAGCATTGGTGAGAGGGCTGGGGGGGCATTAGTGAGAGAGTTGGGAGTCTGGCATTGGTGAGAGAACTGGGTGGCATTGGTGAGAGCTGGGGGGGATTTTTGAGAGGTGAGAGGGATGGGGGCATTTGTGAGAAGTGAAAGAGTTGGGGGATTTGTGAGACCTGGGGGGCATTTGTGAGAGCTGGGGGGAGCATTTGTGAGAGGTAAGAGAGCTGGGGGAATTTTTGAGAGATGAGAGAGCTGGGGGGCATTTGCAATCATGGCATACCCGTGTATGATATGTACATACTTCTGTATATTCTGGATAAAATATGATAATTTATGAGGGTGTTTAGGGGTGGGGCAACTGGTGGCGAGTAACTCTTAAGGCCTAGTGAGTAGCTCACGACTTTAAATATTGAGCCCTGCAGTAGAGGACACTAATGCTGAAATTATACTTCAGGGTGAAGGCACCCCCTTTTGAAGTGTAGACAAGCATGATACTAAACAGGAACTCCTAAACAGGAATACAGTCCTGAGTGTACTGGTAATAAAATAAATCTCCAGTAGACTGATACTCACTGTGTCCTGATTACTGTGTAGCCAACTGCAGTATCAGTCAGTTGCTGTACTCTAATTACTTGTGTCTTGGTTCCTAGAAAGATTTCTGTAAATGCTTCGGGAGAATACAACAGAGGTGATCCCAGCCTAACAAAAGTCAGGACTCTATAAAGATTCTTGCAGCTGCAGGTGGATTTCCCTATGATGCCACAGCCCTCAGGCTGGGTCTTAATCTCCCAGGAACAAGAGCCCTCTGCTCTGTGTTCCAGCCTATTTATACCCCTCTCAGCCCCCTGCTGGTCACTCACCATATTGGCCAGGGATTGGTCGGAGAAGCATTATTATGCAGGCTGGTATCTGTGTTCCTCCACCCACTATGTCCCAGCTCTCTAGGATACAGGGGGAAGTAACCAAGCCCACACCAGCAGCGCCCAGAGTTGACATAACAAAACAATTGTTGCTCTCCCTGACTACAGGGGGGGGCAAAAACGAAATGTATCCACTAGTAGCCTAATATGTATAACATGTATAACCATTAACAAACCAACATTTTTTTTAAATAAATATCAAACACCAAAGCTCAGTCACCAAGATTTGAGCTGAACGTAACAGTACATTAATGTCTTTAGCCACACTGTCCACATACAACAGTGGGCAACAATAACCCCCAAAAGGGATAGTCACGGCAAAGGGAAGGGAGGGCAGGCAGGGTTCTTGATTGAAGATCTATCTGATGAAAATTCCCCCAATAAGTAGCTATTTAAAAGGTAAGTGAGAATCCCAATTGGATGACAGGTTTTCCTGCCAAAGTCCATAGCCAATCAAAGGATGACAAGCAACTAACTGATCTGTTGAGTGACAGTTAATAGCTGAAATCCTGCCTGGTACAGTAAGGTGGTACCTGAAATAGACAAAAAGTAAAGCCAAGAAACTATCCAGTACCAAAAGAAACTAAAACAAGCTTTAAATATCTTATGCCGCATACACACGAACGGATTTTCCATTGGAAAAATCTTGGATGTTTTTTCCGACGGAATTCCGCTCAAGCTTGGCTTGCATAAACACGGTCACACAAAAGTTCGCTGAACTTTTGACCGTCAAGAACGCGGTGACGTACAACACTACGACGAGCTGAGAAAATTAAGTTCAATGCTTCCGAGCATGGGTCTAATTGTTTCCGAGCACGCAAAGGAATTTTGCGCGTCGGAATTGGTACAGACGATCGGAATTTCCGATCTAAACTTTTTCCGTCTGAAAAATTGAGAACATGCTCTCAATCTTTTGCTGGTGGAAATTCGGCCAGCAAAAGTCCGATGGAGCATACACACGGTCGCATTTTCCGACCAAAAGCTCTCATTGTCTTTTGCTGGCCGAATTTCCGATCGTGTGTATGCGGCATTAGAGTAGAGGCATTTCTTTGCAATGTGACTCTTGGTCCTCAGGAGTGAAGTCATTCTGTTTTGAGTGCAATCTTTTTTTTTTTTTTTTATTTTTTTTTTTTTATTTTAACAAAGGAAAATTAACAGCCTATTCCATAATTAACATGTATCACCTGTATATAAGCAACCAACAACATATCATCAAATTCAATATTGTTTAACCATGCAGTTAAATCTGGGGGAATATCAAAAAGAGGAAATATCTCCATCTACATTCCACTTACCAAATTGCTAGCCGAATCTGGTCAAGGGGGAACGCAACCTCTGATTCAGGACCCCGCACAGCAACTACTCCCCCTAATGTTCCAGACATAACAGCTAATGTCAGACTTTTCTCCTCCTTTCCTTTTTCTACCCCCCCCCCCCCCCCCTAATGGGGTTCTGTACCAATGGGAAATGATCTTATAATTTGTTTCCTGCATTTTCATACAAGTGTATTAAGTTGGTACTTTGACCTTTCCGAGAAGGTCCTACCCAAATCCTGTTCCCATTTTCATAAAAAAGGCAACTGGTAATTCTCCATTGGTTTGACCAATAATGCATACATCTTAGAGAGCGTATGCAAAAGTGGTCCTTTTTCCGTACAATACTTCTCAAATGGCAGCAGGCTGCGGCCCAAGGATTCAGGAAGACCCATAGTATGTATAAAAAGTTCTTAGTTGTACCGCCTGCCAAAAGTCTAATTGAAAAGGGCCATTTCTGTCTGTCAGTTCCTGAACTGTAGGCCAACATCCTGCTCTTAAAAAATGCCAGGCCTGATATAACCCCCTCTTTATCAATATGTCAAAGGATCCCTTCCGTAAACCTAAAATGAATTGTGGATTCCCCAAAACAGGGACCAGGGGTGAAACCATTGAGGATAGCTTACCCTTGTCAAAAAGATTATTACATATGCGTAAAGTTGGTCCTATAGTTGGGTGTGACGTGGACATAGATGGGAGATCCCTGAAGCACCATGGAGTACAGACAATCTTGTGCAATGTGGCTGTTAGTCCTCAGGGGTGAAGTTGGTGCCCATTCTTTTCCAGACACAGAAGTACTAAGTAAGGTGGCTATCAATCCTTAGAGGTGAAGGTAGTCATTATAATTTTGTGGACATGCAGTCAGGGGCAGTGGGGTTGTCAAATAAGGGGTTGTGTGCCATGTTTCTGTCAGTCCTTAGGGGTAAATGGTGGTCATTCTGCTCAGGGTACAGGCATGCTTGTGCATTGTGGCTGTCAGTCCTCAGGGGTGAAGACAGTGGTCATCTTTCTGTTCAGGATGCAGGTGGTTCTGTTAAATATGACTGGCACTCAGTCATAAGAGTCATAAGAGAGAACAGCCAGTGGTCAGAGAGGAAGAATGGAAACTTTAATGAGTGAAGAACCTTTATAATGAAATAAATAATACTGATGCTTTATGTAGTATTCAACGGTTATAACTAATTTTGGGGAGACGTCGCAATTTTTTAATGGTTTTGTTATTCTATACTAGATACAGGTAGTCTTCTGCAATGTAGCACTAGGCCGTAAAGGAGGTAATCATCCTGTTCAATGAACAGACAGTATGTTCATGGTGTGCAGGTAGCCCTTAGACCTGGTTCACACCTTTATGTGCATTTTGGTACACAAAATAATACATGGTATTTACAAACACACTGAATCCAATCAGCCTGCTCAAATCTGTGCACTGCAGTGTGGTGCATTGGTAAAAATTAAGCATGTCCAATTTTTTAGGGCATTTTCATTGGCTGTGATGTTGAAAAGAATAATGAAAAGACGTGTAAAATGCATTACTACTTATGTTAAAAAAAAATAAAAATCACTAATAGACAAAGGCAGACAAGGATAGATGTGAACCCAGCCTTGGTCCTGGAAGACATGTAGTCTACGTCTGCTCTTCTTGCCCCCCATTTGGCTACAGATTGTGATGGGTCCAAAAACAACTGAGGAAAACAGGAATGGTGGACCACATGTCGACCGGTAAGAGGGCTAGTTGTTTTACACTTTGTACGTTTTACACTGTCTATGTTTTTTAAAGCTGAATTCCAGGCAGATATAAAAGAAAAAAAAATAATGCAGCTTTCTATTTATTAATACATTATTACATGTATTTGAAACAACAAATGTACTGTAATTACCTGATTATTACTTTGTATTGGCCTTTTGCAGTGCCCCCCATACAACAGAGCTCAAACTGGAAGAAGGAGAAGCAACCATTCATTTGTGTTGCATTGCTCATGTGTTAACAAGGAACATGCTAATAGGAGGATGATAGGAGGAGAGAACAGACTGGCAGATATATTACAGAACATCTGAAATATCATGGCCCAATATACAGAGACATGTTAATACATGCCATTTACCTTTGCTTGCCATTTATACACAATTTCGTTATGTCTTTATAGTGCTTGTAAGCTTTTTTCGACTAAATACTGCTTAAATTGTGACAAAGCACTACTTTTAAAGCACATGTTTTGTGCTATACCCAGGTCCATCGAGTGTATTACAAACTCAAACCACAAGGTGGAGCAGCTACCAGGCGTTAAAGAGTTTTAGAAATCAGGGGTTAAAGCAAGACACACTGCATTTGACTATATTATCATAAACTGATTTTTCAACAAAGTTTAGTGCAGAGAATAATGGTGACTTTACACAATGCAATTTTTGCAATTAATACAGAACCTAAGTGCTGTATGTGATATTCAGTGATGTACAGAGGTCGCCAAACATTCTAAACAAAGTGCCAGTTTATTGTCCTTCAGACTTTCAGGGGATGGACTGTAGCCAGCGGGGGTAGAAATTTTCCTGGCATCAATGGGAGTAAACATCACATTTGGAATTAGGGGGAGTAATAGTGTCCCATTGTTGGTATCATAGGGAGGAATAGTGCCCCATTATTGATGTCAGTGGGAGAAATGGAGCCCCTTTGTTGGTGTCAGATGGCAGAATAGTGTCTCATATCAGTGGGAGAAATAGTGCCCCAAGGGCCAGATAAAGGTAAACAAAGGGCAGTATCTGGCCCTTGGGCGAGCACTGAAAAATACTTGGGAGACCACTGTAACAATACTTAATGTTAAATATGTTAGTGATAATTAGCAAAAAACAGCAAAGACCAGAGCAGAGATCGTATACAAAAAAAAATTGGAATTATTTTTGCATAAAAGTAGCAGTCTGTACTAAGATTGGTATAATGGTATCATAAACCCATTGAGAATGGGCAGATCTCTGACATTTTGTCATTATTAAATGATATCTTAATGCATGGCACTCAGTTTTATACTTAGCTGTGGGCAGAGATGGGCAAAGCACACTTACTCTGCTCCATTGCTGACACTTCAGCTGAGATTTCAGGACTATCGGCTGGTTCTTCTGGATAGTTCCAGGCAAAGGGAGCCCAGCCCTGGGGCTAAGCAGAGTCTAGCAGCTGTCTGTAGACGATCTCCAGCTCCCTTTCCTGAATGGCAAAAGCTCTATATCTTCCAGTGCCCAGTGCACTTCTGCGACATTCAGCATCTCTTCTCTGAAATTCATTACTTCCATTACTGTGGCCCAACATTATACTGTGCCCCCTTATGTGCCCCCCAAATAAAAAAAATGGACACTGGGAATTCAGGGGACAGGTATTGACTGAGCTGCTGTATTGCTGGCTCCGGCTCCTCCTCCACCTCCTAAATCTACTCCCGGCCACTGGTTACTACAGCCGCCTCGCATCTAGCAACCAGTGACGTCAGAGCCGGCATTGATAGTTCTCTCCCCTCCTTCCTCTCTCGCACAGAATGATGAGAGAGGAGACACAGCCGATCTGCTCCTTCTCCCCTTTTGTGTGTGCTTTGAGGGAAGTCAAGTGTGAAGCTAACAAGCTCACACTACCCACTGTTCACACACACAGGAGAGGGGAGAAGGAGGAGATCGGCTGTGTCTCCTCTCCTCTCTCATCATTCTGTGTGAGAGAGTAAGGAGGGGAGAGAGAGCTATCAATGCCGGTGTCCTGTCAAATACTATCCCCCGTCGGATAGTGTCCGCCATCTTCTGCGCATGCGCAGTATGGATGACAACCAGATTCCGAAAATATTCGAAGATGAACAGCGCCTGCGCCGTTAGTCCAGGTTCAAGCCCCACCATGCAAGTGGACATAGAGTTAGAATAAAAAAGAGCCGATCGAAGTGAGGCCGAGCCCGAAGCGTGGCGAGCGAAGCGAGCCCGCCAGGGGCCCTCTAACTATGTGCAGCCCTATGTCCACTTGGATGGTTGAGCTTGCTTCTGGACTCACGGCGCAGGCGCCGTTCATCTTCGGAGATTTTCTGAATCTCCTTGTCCTCCGTACTGCGCAAGCGTTGCGCCTGCGCAGTACGGGCCGGACACTATTCGATAGGTGGACATTTTTTGACAGAACACCGGCTCTGGGGCTCTGAGCTGTTGGGAACACTGATACAGAGGCAGTGCCAGGTGGGTGCTTTAGCTCCCCCATAATTTCACATATAGCACCCCCATCAGAAGCTGCCTTGGGAAGATAACACACAGACCACATACATTGATTTATATCAGCAAAAATAATGTTTATTACAGAGACTTCTGTGACAGGGAGAAAAGAATCCATGAGATCTGTGTGTTCTGTCCCTTTCCTGTCTCTCCTTGCTCCATCTTTAACCCTTTTGACTCATTCACACTAGTTTTGCCCTCTGAAGAGCAATCAACATTTAGATTGCTCTTTAGAAAACATTAGACAGGTGGTGAGAAGGTGTTGTATCACCTCTTCCCAGCCTGCTTTATCTCCTTGAACCCCACACTAGCACACTAGTGCATAACAACTGTGCATTGCAGAGCAGCCCTATTCACTTAAATGGGTTGTGTTCAGTGGGTGGTAGCACCTGCTAAAAGCCAAAGGTTCCTCCCATGCTCTCAAAATTTAGAGTTAGGACTACAGAAAATGGGGTGCCTTGATGGGGCTCTGTAGCTTACGCATGTATTTGCAAATGTATGCTGACTAAACCCCGGATTTCAACGCACACTGTTAGACAGAATAATTTAGTTGGTTACAGGCTGGTCAGTAAGTTGATCTGGGAATGTCTTTGGTTTTGTTTTACATGCGTTGCCCTTCCATGTGCTCCTTCCTGCAAAGGCCAGTTATAGGTGAGGCCAGTGGCCATTTGTTTGTACTGAAATTTGAAAGTGCAGTACTTGCACTTTCAAATAAATAATCTTTGAAAGGGTTTATGCACTATGGTAGATTTTATTTTATGTATATTATGACTGCAGCTACCATGTGATGATGTCAGTTGGCAAGCCTTTGAAAATTGCCATAGGAAGTCCCGTTTGAAGTTTGCGAGAAGCCATGTGGGGGACACAGCAAACATGTGGAAGAAGGTGCTCTCGTCAGATGGCCTGTTGGATTTAATATTTCTGCGATTCACTTCCTGTTTGCTGTAAGCCAGATTGCCAAAGTTGGAATGAAGCATATCAAGCTTTGTAGTATTCAGAGGAACAATAGCTCGGCTCAGGCCCACCTGCGGTGAAGACGGCTCCAGGCTAATAGAGACACCTCTTCTGGTGTTCATTGGATGCAAAGCAAATGGGATTGGCAAGGGGGGGGGGGGGATTTGAATGAGTGGGCGTGTATGTCTGAATGGAAGGGACACACACACAGGACGCACACTCTCTCTCTGTTTTGTAGGCTGGTTGAGGAGCATGTCATGAAGATGTCTCTCTGCTAAGCGGCCATCTTTGAGGCCTACGTTGGAGTTGAGGCCTAGCCACATGGACATTTCTCTTATTCCACCAGGAGACCAGCCAGGAAGGACTTGTGATAAGTAGATCATTATATTGTATTTTAAACTATATAGTATATCATTGTATTGTAGCCTTGCTGTATGTTATGTAATTGTGTAACTCCCTTTTAATACACGTTAGCTTTCTTATTTCCTTGGGAAATAAATAAGATTTGATTATTCCTAGCCGTGTGTTTGGTTTCATAACTAAATGTATTATTGTGATACTAACAGTAGCATGCACTCATAGTTTTAACAGACTGACTAATCTACAGAGACTAGGCAAAGTACATAGATGAGATAATATCTAAATTGTAGTGGTATATCGTTTTCTACAATTATTATCGAATTCTACCTAAAAGCAAAACTCTGTGTGGCGGAAAACTAACACTGCACATCACGCTGAACACACCATCCCCACCATGAAATATAGTGGTGGCAGCATCATGTTGTAGGGATGCTTTTCTTCAGCAGGGACAGGGAAGCTGGTCAGATTTGATAAGAAGATGGATGGAGTCAACTACAGGGTGATCTTAGAAGAAAATCTGTTAAGCCCCATACACACGGTCGGACTTTTTCATCAATTTGGTCCGATCGCACAAGGTTGTTGAAAAATCAGACCGTGTGTATGCACCATCGGACAGTGTTCGTCGGTTTGTCCGTCGGACAAAGTCTTATCTCCTGCTGGAAAGATTTGCCGTCAACCCGGTCCGATCACACCAAATCCGAGCGTGTGTACGCTTGTCCGACGGACAAAGTGCTACGCATGCTCAGAAGAAATTCTGTGACGGAAGCGCTCGGTCAGGTAAAACTACCTTTCCTAATCGACACAGCACATTCGTCACGCTGCAATGTTAAAATGTCTTTAATGCAGCGCATTCTCTTTTTCTTTACAATGCAACAAGAATGACATCTTTTAGCTGCTCCTATTCACCCGCACTTCTCACAAACTTACTTCTTTATTACTTTGCAGCATTTATACACTACATGTTTATTTTTACTCTGAACGGAAAAGAATCTTTGTTATTTTTTTACCATGATTTGTCTTTTTTTTTTTTTTTTGGGGAATACATATTTGAATGTTTTTTTTTTTTTTTTTTTTTTGGAGGGGGGTTGTGTGTCTCAAATTACCAAAAACACATTATTTACATTTGTATTTCTTGCTTAAATTTACTAGGAGGTTGTTTGTTGTTGTTGCCCCTTGTTAATTCTACTTTAGGATTAGTGAAATGTACCAGCCTACTCAAAGAAAAACTGTCATTGTAGCAAAGTAAAACACAATAGTCAATGATTATTTCAAATCAAAAAAAACCTTTATTTAGGTCACACCAACAAACCAAAGAGGAACGCAGCCATGGTGAAACTTGGGGAATTTGCAAAGTCTTGGCCCCCACGGCAACCATCATTGTCCAAGCGTAGAAAATTGGGGGCCTGAGGAGTACGTATATTAAGGGGAGTGCAATCTGGTCGTGAAGTCCAAAGTATCCGGAACTGCAGCAGATGCCATCTAGGTCCCCAGGCTCTGGTACTACAAGAGGCTCCATCTTCTCTCACACCAGACTGATTGCAGGTCGTCACACTCAGGTCTTCCTTCCACGCTTCCTTCCACGCTGTGGCTGTCGTGCTGGTGGGGTGGCAGAAGGAGGAGGAGGAGGAGGAGGAGGCGGAGCATGGTAACTATGGCAAACATGTGTGAGTGGGGTCATCTCCCCAGCCCTACCCTTATTTAGGACATGGAGGATGAGCCCCTCACACATGTTGCGTTGCCCCACCTCCATACCCATCATTTTTGTGACAACCACCGAGCCAAAGGTCTCCTCGTCGGCGGGTGTGGCATGTAGGGAGTCTGAAGCCTCTCTGATCATCCGGAGCGCTGACTGTGCCGCATAACCCCCCCTTCTCGCCCTTTTGTACGGAGGGCGGAGGGGAGGGGTTTGGGTGTCAGTCAGGCTCCGAGGCCTAGCCCCCTCTTGACTGCCACTACCCAGCTGGTGGCTGCCACTAACCCCTGCCTCCTCCTGACTGCCACCTTCCACAGCCACCTCCTGGCTGAGGTCTTCCTGTGTAGGAAAAAGGGACATAGTTTCAGTTATTTGTTCATCAAACACACACAATTCTCATCTAGTGACTGGTGCAAAATGTTTACAAATAGAAAACCATACAATTCTCAGCCCAGCAGTTTAGATTCTGGCCCCAAATGTCTCCCACACCACTGTCTGTTGATATGTCAAACACGTTAGGAACTAAGCAATTGGCGAGCCTGAATTAAGTGAACATCATTCATTATTCCCATAAATGGTAACAAAACTACTATACCTGGAACAAGCTGGGCTCCTCCACCTCTTCCAGACTGGAAGGCCCAGGTTGCTCCTCGGAAGCCTCATCAGGGGTGGGCTGTGCGCAAGGAAGCGTGGAAGGAGGAGTTGAGGTTGGCTCCGTGACATCAGCCTGGTCCTTCAGAAAATGGAGACTCTGATAGTACCAGAGCTTGGGGACATAGACCTCATCTGCTGAAGTTGCAGTTTCCTCAGACTTCACGACCTTCTTCCTCTCCCTGATATACGCACTCCTCAGGCTGCCAATTTTCTTTCTAATATCATCAACAGTTGCCGTGGGGAACCTTGGCTTGACAAATTCCACAAGTTCCTCCAGGGCTGCGTGCCTCTTTGGTTTGTTGGTGTAATGTGGGTGTATACCCTGCCACAATATGGGAAAATCCCTGTATTTGGCAATGAAGAGGGGGAGAAAACTCATGTCGTTGAATCCCTTCATATCAATCTCTGCAAGACACAACAACACACCAAACCCTATAAATTATGTCAGGCTAAACTCTCCTAATCTTCTCCATAAAGAAGCCTCAAGTTCAAATCAGTCTAGGCTAGTTATGTACCAACGTTAAATTGTACCTTCGTTTGTAGCGATCGTCTCGTGTGAGTTTTCTCTCCCCTCGTCTCCCAGATCGTGGCTACGACACAGGCGTGTGACGTTTTATATACACTGCGCATGCTTCAAACTCCGCCCGCCCCTGACGATCTTTCTCGTCTATTCCCCACCCCTTCTCTTTACGGCGTAGTGGGGAGAGCACATGGCGGGGACACAGCAGGTGCGCCACAAATATCCCACCAACGAGGAGGAGGACGAGGAAAGTCCGGAGGCAGAAACGTCCCGATCCCGGAACCTGAAATTCAAGGCCTCCAATATGTCATTTGGAGAAATGTTGGAGATGGTGGACATATTAAAGAGGAGCGACTATGATGGGAAGTATGGGCCTTACCTCAACCCCAATGTCCGCAAGGCCAAGATCATGTCTAAAGTTGTGAGAAGGCTGTACAATAATTTTGGGGTACAACGATCCAAGGAGCAACTCAGGAAACGCTGGTCAGACCTGAAACTGAGGGAGGCCGATCAGTACAGAAAGATCAAGAGAATTCTTCAAAAAAGTAAGTAGTTGTGTTTTGTGTTTGATTTCTTGCTTGCATACTGCTCCATTGTGTTTTGATTTTTACCAAGTTGTACATTCCAAAATGGCCACTTTCAGGTTCGTCTGTGCATTCGATCGTACTCAGCCTCGATCTTTCTGCCACTGTCATGGTCGTGTGTGTGTCCATTCGATCGTACGCAACCTCGATCGTGCGGCCACTTATAATACGATGTTTGTTGTTTTTTTGGGGGAAAGGAAGTTTGTTCTCCCTAGAAATGTCATCCAGAATGTAAAGCCAATTTATTCAATGTAAAGGAGAGGTCACCCAGTAGCTGTTTACCCATCTGGACTCGAGAGCACTAGTGCTGGGACACCCAAACCCCCTTTTTATTAGCCTTTTCCACACATGTGCTCCAGTGGATACTAGAGGGGGGTCTCCATCACACAAACTTCTACCAAAAAGCTAGTCAGTTTAGCACCTTTACAAAGTGACTACATTCATGTAGTTGACATTTGTAACTGGCCAAACTAAAATAGTGTCCGTCACTTTCAAGCAATGTTTGTCATTTCCTATTTCTGCCCTCAATAGTTTGTGTTGCTAAATCTTCCTTTTGGACATTCTCATAGGGGAGCGAAAACTTGGGCCGTCTGAGGAAACCCCCAAACCAACACCTACCAAAAAAGGGGAAAGAGCAGAAGCAGAGGAGGAGGAGGAGGAGGAAGGAGAGATCATCGAACTTGGAGAAATTGTCACCACAACAGGTGAGTGTGGGAGAACACAGCTACTGGTAAGCTAATCCATGTATGGCTGCCTCATTTCCAACACCCCATTTTTGTTTGTTTGTGGTTTTTAGGTGACGTGGATGTTGTGGAAGAAAAATCGCACTTTACCACAGAGAGTGCCCACGTACTCATCGGAGAGATAATGGTCTGCAATAGAGATCTAGATTACATAAAGCAAAACATCAATGATGTTCAACAAAAATTGAAGAACATCATTGATATTTTAGGAAAAATATGAAAACGCACCAAGTAATTAACACACATTTGTGCCAGCTTCAGAACACATTTGCAACTTAAAAACTGTCTGAAATTTGGAACATGCACACATTGTGTCCACATGTGCTAGCTCCCACCATGGTGGATGAATGGCAACGTTTTTTTTTGGGGGTGCAAACACTTTACGAACTACGAAAGTGGTTGTGGTGAAGGGGTTGCACCCCCAAAAAACGTCCATTCATCCCCATGATGGAAAATGGCACTTTTGAAGCTTCTAGGCATGTGTTTTCCCATCTAATGACCATTTTCAGTCCCAAATTGTGTGCATGTTCCAAATTTCCACTTTTCGGGGGTGACCCCCCCATGTGATGAAGGCAAGATCAAACACACTTTGAACATATAGTCATGTCTGATCTTGTCTTCACTTTACAAAGTTGAACTTTCCAAGTTCCTAGGTTCTGTTTTGCTCCATGCCTGGTTTTACCAATTGCGGAATGTTTGTAAACAATGTTGTAAATAACCAAGATGTTGTCAGTTTTGGCGTGAAGATTGTAAACGCACTTGGGAATGTTTTCCTAGTAAACTTTTATTTTTCTAAATGTGTGGCTTCCTTATTTAAAAAACACAATGCATTATGTATGTAAAATGAAAAGGATATGGGGGGCAATGGGTGTTATTTACTAAAGGCAAATCCACTTTGCACTCCAATTTTCTTTCCCGGGGAACTTTTTCAATGCACTTGTAGAGCATAGCGGATTTGACTTATGTAAATGACACCCACAGTGCTTTGTACGAAAACACGGAGCACAGCATTTTGGAGAATACACACATGTCAGACCTGGTGATGAAAAGGAGTATTTTGGGTGTCAGTTATGCAGTACAAACCTTCTCTAGACCAAAGATTAGGTAGCAAACACACAACATGAGAATAATCTTTTTGGGAAGAAGAGACTGTTACCTCCTTTTGCCCAGAAAGTGCATTCCCACTGTCGAAGGCAAAGGGAAAAAATGTCAAAGTAAAATAAGCTAAAAAGAAGACTGAAATGACATGAAATCATAGGTTGGTTAAAATATCAGATTTATTAAAAAATGCCTCTCACACATCGTCAGGCAGAGCAATGGCCCCCCTACCCACAAAGTACTGCATATATTGGTCCCGGACCACACGGGCATTTAGAGGGGGCAAGCCTGGACGTGCCACTCGAAGGGCTGTGAGTTCGGCATTTGGAGGGCCCTCCACATCTGGGCCAACGGGCACCACATAGTTCCTGTTATGTCTTTTGAGGAAGTTGTGCAATATGCAACAGGCAAGAACTATGTGGTTCAGTTTGTATTCCGCCAAGTTAAATGCCGTCAGGAACAGGCGGAAGCGGCTGGCCAGGATGCCAAAAGCGTTCTCGACAACTCTTCTGGCTCTGGACAGCCTGTAGTTGAAGACCCTCTGGTCCGGGGTGAGGGTCCTCATCGGGAACGGCCTCATCACATGGGAGTCAACGCAAACGCTTCATCTGCGACAAAGACGAAGGGGAGTCCTTCGGCATTCTCCTCTGGAGGTGGCAAGCACAGACTGCCACTTTGGAGACGCCAGTAGAACTCCGTGTGCGTAATGGCCCCACCATCCGATATCCGGCCGTTCATCCCCACGTCCACATACAGAAACTCGTATGTTGCCGACACCACCGCCAACATCACTACACTATTAAACCCTTTATAATTATAATAGTAGGACCCCGAGTTGGGCGGTGGGACGATGCGGACGTGTTTCCCATCAATTGCCCCTCCGCAGTTAGGAAAGTCCCAACGGCTGGCAAAGTGGGAGGCCACAGTCTGCCATTCCTGTGGCGTGGAAGGGAACTGTGGAGTGAAACAAGAAAAAAAAATTAGTCACTTTGCACCTAAACATTGCAAGCAGATTAGACAATCAACATCTTGGAACAAGAGCATTGTCTAAAATTGGAGGCTGGAAAGTATTTGCACAGAAAAGTAGAGGCTCCCCTTCACAGATTACTCACCCCCCCATCAATCCCCCCACTTCTGATGGGCCATTGGCAATAACTAGGGGTTTTGGGGGGGGGGTGGTGGACAGCTAACCCTCTGCACTTCATTGATTGGCAAATGGCTCAATAATGTGGGCTAGTTTGGCCAGACCCTCTGTACTTAACACTATTGGCAGGCCACAGGAAAGATCAAATAACATTTCAACCCCCCCCCCCCCCCCAAAAAGGCAGGCACAGTGTGACATTATTAAATTACCAAGCAAGCTAATAGGAGGGAAAGAAGACAAAAAAATAGGAAATGGAATGTATGGAGGCAGTCCCTTGCACTACATGCTTTGCTGAATTCATCCCTAAAGATGCGCACTATAAAGAGGTAGGTATATAGTGTGTATGGACCTTGGGAAAGCCAGCAGATAAAGGATTGGTACCATCTGACAGAGCAGTTGGGGGAGGGGGTTCCTAATGAGTTTGCCCCCCCCCCCCCACCAAAAGAACAAAAAAAGGGGGCTCTACATGAAGTAAACCACACAGCAAACATTTGTGCATATTTTAGGGGGTGTTTGGGGGCAAACAATACTATGCAGCAGACAAAAGACATTGCTTAAGTGACTAGGCCATAGGTGTCTATTGGGGCAGAAGAGCATGCTGGTGAGGTAAGTGAAGGGAAAAATGCATGAAGGAGAAAAGGGGCACAGCATATTAGAGCATATTGCAATCATGGTAATTAGGGAAGGAGGTCAAAAATACAAGTCATTCGCAAACAGAGCATACATAGAAGGGAATAGTAAAGTAGAAATGTTACCTTAATATAGTCCTCCTGCAGGACCTGAATGATGGCAGAACAGGTCTCTGGAATAATGATTCCCAGGGCCTGGGGAGAGATACCTGAAGAGAACTTCAAATCCTGAAGACTTCTCCCTGTCGCCAAGTACCTCAACGTGGCAACAAGCCTCTGCTCCGGAGTAATGGCTTGTCTCATGCAGGTATCCTGCCGGCTGATAAAGGGGGTCAGCAAAGCCAAAAGACGGTGAAAATCGGGGTCCGTCATCCTGAGAAAGTTCCTGAAATCATCAGGATTATTCTCCCGGATCTCACGAAGCAAAGGCATGTGCGAGAACTGGTCACGCTGAAGCAACCAATTCTTGGTCCACATACTCCTCGTCACTCTGTTCATGGACGGGTCTTGGCTCAAAGCTAAAAGCCCGACACCAATTCCGCGTACAGCACGAACTCGGCGACGAGTACGCACGGGAAACATCGCTCAGAAGGTCACAAAAGGTCGGCTGGTCAGAACGGACAAACAGAAAGCACCGATAAACAGCAAGGCCTGAAAGAACGAAGTGAATACCAGCAACGAGCAGACAATAAGCAGTGCAAATCAAAGCGTCCTATATCAAGATATAGGCCGCAATGACCAACAAATGCGAACTGACTACACGCACTAATAAACAGATACGCACGACAAGCACAAACTGAAGAGCAGTAACGATCTGAGTCAGAAAACTGAGAAGCGCGAATCTGAAGTCACCAAACTTCCACTAACTCTCGATAAACACGGGATCAGCAGAAGGAGCCCAACGGGTGCCTGACGTGGTGCTGAACTTCCCTTTTCTAATCTCGTGGACGACGACTTACGTCACGACGTTCTTCCGGACCGGATATTCCGACAACTTTGTCCGACCGTGTGTACGCAACGCCAACATCGGACAAAGTACGTCGGACAAAGTCCGACTGACCTGGTCCGCGGATTGTCCGACCGTGTGTATGGGGCTTTAGAGTCTGTAAAAGACTTGAGACTGGGGCAGAGGTTCACTTTCCAGCAGGACAACGACCCTTAACATACAACCAGAGCTACAATGGAATGGTTTAGATCAGGGGTCTCAAACTGGTGGTCCTCCAGCTGTTGCGAAACTACAAGTCCCATGATGCATTACAAGGCTGATAGTTACAAGCATGACTCCCTCAGGCAGAGGCATGATGGGACTTGTAGTTTCGCAACAACTGGAGGGCCGCAAGTTTGAGACCACTGGTTTCGATCAAAGTATATTCATGTGTTAGAATGGCCCAGTCAAAGTCCAGATCTAAATCCAATTGAGAATCTGTGGCAAGACTTGAAAATTGCTGTTAAGACGCTCTCCATCCAATCTGAGCTTGACATATTTTGCAAAGAAAAATTGGCAAAAATTTTACATAGTACAATGAATATAGAAAACTCCAAGGTATCCCTGTACCCAGATGTTTCTGATGAGCTGCAGAAGCAATGAGCAAAGTTCATCGATGTAAAGAAAAGATTGAGGGAGCTCAACCTTCCATACGCTATGTTATACCCAGCCCGACTCCAGGTAGTTGCACTGGGCGAAACTCACTTCTTTGACCGACCCACCACTGCGGCACAATGGCTAGATAGGGAGGACAGAGCACTTAAAGCCAACCACATGCAACGCAACGTCCCGGCCTGATGGTGGAAACCTAGGGACATGGGAGTCGACTGCCACCCTAAAATGAGCCCCCCTCGATACTACTGATGTTGATCAACGGTTCGGACCACTGAATCCTCTCTTTATACTTGTTTTACACCCTTTGCCACAGGCAAGGCGACAAAAGGAGATCTACTGACACTGTATACCACACACAAGGCGGCGCGCCCTGCGAGTGCCGCTGAAGTGAAACTCATAGGTGAACTAACCTTCGGGTTTAAAGGGAGTTTCCTTCGCCCCCCCCCCCCCGCAGCGGATGCAAGGGGACAGTTTGTTACGCAGCCCAAGAGGCTGGGAGTCCTGTTGGCCCCACAAGTTATTTCTTGCTTGATGACTGCTTGTAGACACAATACCTACAACTATTCCTCATGTCTTTGCTCTGACTCTCCAACACCACAACATGAAGCAACCGTGAAACTGAACTATGCACAGATATCTATCTGTACACCGGGTAACCTTAATGTTCTAACAACTGTATTTTTTTTGGTATAGAGCTACTGTCTTCTCTGCTGACGAAATGTACCAAACATTGAACACACTTCTGACAATGCTTATAATATGCCCATATGGCAGTTAAACTAAATATCTTCACCTGGAATGTGAGGGGCCTGGGCACTCCAGTAAAAAAAATAGCAGTCCTTAGACATGTTAAATCAATGAAAGCCAGTATTGTATGCTTGCAGGAGACGCATTTTTCTGCGGACCCACCCCCTAGCCTAAGCCCCCGCATGTATGATGTACAATTTCACTCTACATATTCTTTATATTCCAGGGGGGTAAGCATACTTATACGCAAAGGCGTCCGGTTCCAATGCTCTAAGACCCTAACCGATCCAGGCGGTAGATACATATTTCTGTTATGTAAAATTCATGGGCTAACCTGCATATTGGCAAATGTATATATACCGCCACCGTACTCAGCCGGGGTCCTCTGGAGTCTGGCAAAATTTATGGCACAATACCCAGAGGTCCCCCTGCTTGCAGTGGGAGACTTCAACAATTTTTTTAATCATTTCAAAGACAAATTACCCTTACCCCACGATATAGCACCCGGTGCAACGGGGCACACACCCTTTGCCAGAGTACTCGGGGAGCTGGGGCTGATAGATGTGTGGTGCAGTAGACACCCGAACCTTAAAAAGTATTCCTGTCACTTGGCCTCTCATGGCGGCCTATCCAGAATAGACTTGGGCTTAGGCAATGACCGAATGATGCAACGTATTCTAACCTCGGAATACACTGATAGACATATCTCAGACCATTCCTCGCTCCGAATCTCTATATCACTGCCGGACATAGTTAAAAGCCCAGTCTGGAAGCTCAATCCCTTTTGGCTTTCACTGCTCCCAGAGCCTGACCCAATTCAGGACATGCTCAACTTATTTTTACAGGATAATATTAGCACTGCGAAACTAGGAGTAGTATGGGACGCAATGAAGGCCTATACAAGAGGGCAATTTATAAAGCTAATAAACCGCATCAAAACAGACACTAAGGCCTGGGAGATGAAGGTGCGTGGAATGGTCATTGAAACAGAGAACAATTACACTGCCAACCCCACAGAGGACAGAAGTAGACATGCTTAACGCGCCATTAACAGAAGAAGAATTAGGCACAGCCCTGACACAATCCCAAAATAACAAGTCCCCAGGGATGGATGGTCTTCCATCCGAAGTATATAAACGATACTCAGGTACACTACTCCCCACTCTATTAAAAGTCTATACTAAGGCACTTGAAGAGGAGTCTTTGCCGGGTTCCATGAACGAGGCAATCATCATTGTCTTGCTGAAGCCAGGCAAAGAGGCCAGACTCCCGGGTTCATATAGACCCATATCTTTGCTGACAGCTGATGTCAAACTGCTGGCTCGGGTGCTAGCAAACAGACTGGTTAGGGTAATGCACAAAATAGTCCACAACGACCAATCCAGGTTCATCCCCACGAGATCCACAGCACAAAATATAAGAAGGCTTTTCTTAAACCTACAACTCCCAGTGGATAACACTGGCAACAGAGCAGTCCTCTCACTTGACGCTGCTAAGGCCTTCGACAGTGTCGAGTGGCCTTACTTTTGGAAAGTACTAAGGACTGTGGGCTTGGGAGACTCCTTCATCAAATGGGTCCAGTTACTATACGCACAACCCACCACGAGAATTAGAGTAAACGGGGAACTGTCAGAGCCCTTTTCGCTATTCAGGGGCACTAGACAGGGGTGCCCTTTGTTACCCCTGTTGTTTGCCCTGGCGCTGGAGCCCCTGGCAGCTAGAATACGGGGAGATACTGACATCATAGGGTTTCAGCGTCCCATGGGCACAGACGTTGTGTCCATGTATGCTGACGATACCCTATTGTACCTACGCAGGATACCCTACAGACAATCATGAACCTCATTAAAGCATTCAGGGAGCTATCAGGCTTCTCTATTAACTGGGAAAAATCTGTTCTGATGCCACTAGACCCCCTAGACGCTCCGCTACCAACTTGCGCAGAGACAGTCCAGATAGTAACTTCATTCAAGTACCTAGGTATCCAGGTGACCCTTGATCCATCCCAATACCTCGAACATAACCTAGCCCCCCTTCTCAGCAAACTTAGAGATAAATGCACAGCTTGGTGCAAACTACCTCTATCAGTAGCCGGGAGAATTAATCTCATTAAAATGGTCTGGGCACCACAGTTACTGTATATATTTCACAATTCCCCAGTGTGGATCCCCGGGAGATGGTTCGAGAGAATTGAGTCCCAATTTAGAGAACTATTATGGAGGAAAAAATAAGCTAGGATTAGGTTATAAACTCTACAGTGCAACAAAGATGAAGGGGGGCTGGCGGTCCCACACCCCAGGTCCTACTATTTAGCATCCCAACTACAACAGTTAGGGGGATGGGGAACAATAGATCTGACCGATACTATTCGCAGGATACTAGACACAGAGAGGGACAGTGAATCCGCACTTACAAGGCTGGAGGCAGGTTACCTACACCTGGACTCCAAGGCTCCCACCATGAAACTATTGAACACACTATGGTCATACATCAAAAAGGTGCTAGGGATAAGGGGATATCGGATCTGTACACCCCTATGGCGTAACAGACAATTCAAAGAAATACAGAAACTAAGAGGATTTAGGAATTGGGAGGAGGCAGGCATCAAATATATCTCCCAATTGTATAACGGCCCTACACTGAAATTGTTCTCTGAGATCCAGGCAGAATTTGGGATCCCAAATAACAATTTCTTTAAATATCTGCAGTTACGCCACGCCCTGCAAACATAGGTAAAAACCACTGTGATACAACAGGCAGACCACGCAATAATTCGAAATATCCTCATGGAAAAGGATAAAAAGGGAATGATCTCCAGTTGCGATAATACCCTCCTTGCATGGATACAAGACCCTACCAGGCTGCCATGCAGACAGGGATGGGAGGACGATATTGGACCCATTGATGGGGAGAGCTGGGAGCTATGTCTGGCAGCTGCGCCTCTAGTCTCAGTATCAGCGTCCCAAAAACTGTCCCACTTATAACTATTACATAGGGCTTACAGGACACCCAAGAGACTTCATAAATTGGGCATCAGAGACTCCCCCCTATGCCCAAAATGTTAGACTGACCATGGAGATCTTCTCCACATGTTTTGGAAGTGCCCCAAGCTCTTTAGGTACTGGAGGGAAGTACTAGACACGATATCCATAGCATATAGAATAACTATTCCAAGGGATCCAGTTGTCTGCCTACTGGGAGCATTCGAAGATGAAACACTGACCCCACCTACACATACAGCAGTCCTGAGATTACTTTACGAAACGTGAAAGCTAATTGCCTAACGGTGGATCACTCCAAGAGTGCCCACCAAGGGGCAATGGGTGGACAGTGTCAACAAACTACTAATTATGGAAAAACTAACATACCAACACAGGAAAGTACCACGAAAATTCTATTCAATGTGACAAGAGTGGTTAGAGGTCCCGGGGCTAGCCCCCTATCAACTAATCAAAGACAGGTTGTTACTAGGATAGATACACAGAGAACAGTTACCTGGTTACCATTAGCTAAGAAAAACACAAATTAGTAGGTGACATTAAGGCTACTTTCACACTGGAGCGGTGGGGGCGCTGGCGGTAAAGCGGCGCTATATTTAGCGCCGCTTTACCGGTGTTTTAGCAGCGCATTGCGGCCGCTCGCGGGGTGTTTTTACCCCCCGCGAGCGGCCGAAAAAGGGTCAATACCGCCCGCAAACCGCCGCTGTAGCGGCGTTTTGCGGGCGGGTTCGGCGCGCTCCCCCATTGTTTTCAATGGGACCGGGCGCTATAGGAGCGGTAAATATACCGCTCCTATAGCGAGCCAAAGATGCGGCTTGCAGGACATTTTTGAGCGTCCTGCAAGCGCACCGCTTCAGTGTGAAAGCCCTCGGGCTTTCACACTGAAGGAACAGCAACAGCTGTTTCGGGTCGGTTTGCAGGCGCTATTCTTAGCGCAATAGCGCTTGCAAACCGCCCCAGTGTGAAAGGGGCCTTATACTGATGGAGGTCAGGTAGTAATAACTTAAATACGCTGATTTAACATGTGGTATTAACAATTGTGTCTGCATTATTCTTTCAGTAAGGCTACTTTCACACTGGAGCGGTGGGGGCGCTGGCGGTAAAGCGGCGCTATATTTAGCGCCGCTTTACCGGCGTTTTAGCGGCGCATTGCGGCCGCTCGCGGGGTGTTTTTACCCCCCGCGAGCGGCCGAAAAAGGGTCAATACCGCCCGCAAACCGCCGCTGCAGCGGCGTTTTGCGGGCGGGTTCGGCGCGCTCCCCCATTGTTTTCAATGGGACCGGGCGCTATAGGAGCGGTAAATATACCGCTCCTATAGCGAGCCAAAGATGCGGCTTGCAGGACATTTTTGAGCGTCCTGCAAGCGCACCGCTTCAGTGTGAAAGCCCTCGGGCTTTCACACTGAAGAAACAGCAACAGCTGTTTCGGGTCGGTTTGCAGGCGCTATTCTTAGCGCAATAACGCCTGCAAACCGCCCCAGTGTGAAAGGGGCCTTAGTTACTTGTTATGTTCTACCTAAATACGTGAAAAGAATTAAAGTTGCTGCACAGTAAAAGTCTATGCATAAAAACATGAAGGAATGTACTATGGTTATACTCTGTTCAAGGTTTATTCTACCTTCAACTTGTTTATTATACATATCTGTACACTGAAAGATTTATACCATGTATTGTGCAAAACAAGCAATAAAAGTTTCTTTCTGATTAAAAAAAATATATATATATATAAAATACAACACTTGACTCATATTTGTGTGGATTTAAATGGCCGCAGCCTTTTATTATAGGTATATAATATTTATATTAACAGCATATAATCAAATACCGATATTAAAATATATCAACAACAACAAATGTTAGCTTAGCTATTAAAGCTCAATTTAATAAAATAATAACTTAACCACTTTCAGACCGGACCATTTTGCAGCCTAAAGACCAGAGGGCTTTTTACAATTTGGCACTGCACTGGTTTAACTGATAATTGCGCAGTCATGCAATGTTGTACGAAAAAGAAATTTGTGTTCTTTTTTTCCACAAATAGAGCTTTCTTTTGATGGTATTTGATTGCATCTGTGATTTTTATTTTTTGCAATATAAATTGAAGGACTGAAATTTTTGAAAAAAAATATATATTTTCTACTTTTTGTTATAAGAAAAATCCAATAAACTAAATTTTAGTCATACATTTAAGCCAAAATGTATTCAGCCACATGTCTTTGGTAAAAAAAAAAAAAAGTTGTCACTAAATGATATATTGCTCACACATGCCATGGTTATATGTGAACGTTTGCTGCTTCTCCTGAGTATGGGGATACCACAATATTTTATATTTTGCCACAAGTTGCAGGAAAATTACAAACTTTTTTTTTTTTTTTTGCCCAAAGTTGTCACTAAATGATATATTGCTCACACATGCCATGGGCATATGTAGAATTACACCCCAAAATAAATTCTGCTGCTTCTCCTGAGTACGGGGATACCACATGTGTGGGACTTTTTGGGAGCCTAGCCGCGTACGGGGCCCCGAAAACCAAGCACCTCCTTCAGGATTTCTAAGGGCGTAAATTTTTGATTTCACTCCTCACTACCTATGAGAGTTTTGAAGGCCATGAAATGCCAAGATGGCACAACCCCCAAATGACCCCATTTTGGAAAGTAGACACCCCAAGCTTTGCTGAGAGTCATGGTGAGTATTTTGCAGCTCGCATTTGTTTTTGAAAATTAAGAAAAAATAAAAAATAATTTTTTTTTTCCTTTTTTCATTCTTCAAAACTTTGTGACAAACAGCAAAATCTACAAAATACTCACCATACCTCTCAGCAAATAGCTTGGGGTGTCTACTGTCACACATCACCCACTCTTCTAACCACTTGAAGACAAAGCCCTTTCTGACACTTTTTTGTTTACATGAAAAAATATTATTTTTTTTTTGCAAGAAAATTACTTTGAACCCCCAAACATTATATATTTTTTTAAAGCAAAGGCCCTACAGATTAAAATGGTGGGTGTTTAATTTTTCTTTTCATACAATATTTGCACAGCGATTTTTCAAACGCATTTTTTTGGGAAAAAACACACTTTAAAAAAAAAAAATTTCAATGACTTTTTTATTTAAGGTTATAACAAATACAGTCAAAGTGCGGCAGTCTTACAGCAAACATAATAAATGCTTTCTCATACAAGTCATATGGCTATAATTTTTCGTGTACATGTATGTTATTTCTCTGCGAGTCAGGTTATTATAACAGGTATCTAAAGTGCTATCAACCAAACCTTCCAACTGGTTTAGTGAGTGTGTTCATGGGTCTCTAGAGGACTCCTGAAGGAAGAAAAGTAAGAAGGAAAGATGGGATGGGGAGGGGTGGGAAAAAGGGAAAGAGAGAAAAAAATAAATAAATAAAAAGGAAAAAAGGGGGGGGGGTAGGTTGGCATCATCCTGTGACACTCTCCGGATCGTTTTGCTCCTCCCGGCAGTGCCACAGCTCCCAGGTCTTGTTATGCTCCTCCAGGCGGTCCTGGATCCTCGCTGTCATCCTCTCCATTAGCTTTACATCCCTGATTCTGACATAGAGTGCTCACTCTGGGGGAGGCGAGCGGCTTTTCCAGTTCAGTGCTATTAGGCAGCGAGCTGCCGTGAGGACATGTCTGGCTAACTTTTTATATGGGGCTGGGACTTTTAGTGGTGAGAGCCTGAGCAGAAAAAATTTAGGCGTGATGGGGACCTCCTTATCAAGAAGGCGGCTAAGGAGCCGGTGGACCGAGTTCCAGAATGGGGCACTCCCAGTAAATATGATACAGCGTTCCCTTGGCCCCCAGGCATCGCCAACAACGGTCCGTACTGGTCGGGTGGATGGCATGTAATACATCAGGGGTCATGTACCAAAAATGTATTATCTTGTATATATTCTCTTTATAAATTGTACAGATCAAGGTCTTGGATGCCTGGGTCCATATGACCCTCCAATGGTCCACGGGTATCTCCTCACCCAGTGCCTTTTCCCACTTAAGCATATCTTTTTTAAATTTTAATGCACTAAAACACACTATATTGCACAAATGTTTGATGAAATAAAAGATGATATTAGGCCGAGTACATGGATACCAAACACGACATGCTTTAAAATTGCGCAGAAACGTGCAGCGGCAACAAACTACATACATTTTTAAAAGCAATTAAACGCCTTTACGGGTTACCACTTTAGATTTACGGATGATGTCTACTGCTAAAATGACTGCCTTTGAGCTGACCTTCAAGGCAATACCTCACATGCATGGTGCAATTGCTGTTTACATATGACCCCAGACCGACGCTTGCGTGGGTGTTTTTTTTTATTTTTTATTATTATTTATTTTGCTTTTTAGTTTTATTTTTAAACTGTTTCTTTCATTTATATATTTTTTTATCATATTTATTGTTAACTTAGGGAATGTAAATATCCCCTATGATAGCAATAGGTAGTGACAGGTACTCTTTTTTGAAAAAATTTGGGTCTATTAGACCCTAAATCTCTCCTCTGCCCTCAAAGCATCTGACCACACCAAGATCGGTGTGATAAAATGCTTTCCCAATTTCCCAATGGCGCTGTTTATATCCGGCAAAATCATGAGAAGTCATGAAATGCTCGTAGCTTGCGGTTTCTTAGGCCATAGAGATGATTGGAGCCGTTCTGGTCTCTGATCAGCTTTATGGTCAGCTGGCGGAACTACCGTCTGCATTCTCAGGTTCCCTGTTGGGACAGGAGAGCCAGAGAAAACCATGGAAGACGGTGGGAGGGGGGGGGACATTCCCTCCCACTGCTTGTAAAAGCAGTCTAGAGGCTAATTAGCCGCTAGGATTGATTTTACATGAAAGCCGACCGCTGGCTGAAAAGAATGATACCAAGATGATACCTAAACCCGCCGGCATCATTCTGGTATAACCACTCAAAATCCAGCAACATACCAGTACGTTGCTGGTCCTTGTTTGGCATATATTGTAATCTTTTTTTTCATGCAGCCTGTGGGCTGAACTAAAAAAAGAGATTGATTGGTGGGTATGCCCACCATTGGAATACCTCCTTTCATCCACCCACTTCTAACGATGGGCATACATGCACCATTTTGTTTTTAACTATGGTGGTGAAATCACCTCCTACAGCACTGGAGTCACGGCTTTATGTATCGTGGGAGCAAACGCTGTAGCTGTCAACATAAATCCGCGCTGCAGCTGAATGGCGTACCTGCTAAGCAAATGATGGTTAACAATAAAACAAAGTAACATTACAGTATAAAAGTAAGACTTACCATACCTGCAAAGCAAATACAAAAAAAAACAAAAACATTTTTTAACGCAACCTGTGCCTAAAATATATATATGCCGAAGCATGGGGGCATCCTCCCGCAAAAGGTAGGAACAAATCGCTCCTCCGCCTCTGCTTCCTCCATGCTTTGGCATATATGCTCTTTTTTTTAACTGTGGTGGTGAAATCACCTCCGACAGCGCTGGAGTCACGACTTTATGTATCGTGGGAGAAAACGCTGTTGCTGTCAAGATGAATAAATCTGCGCTGCAGCTGAATGGCGTACCTGAAAACAAAAAAATGGTTAACAATAAAACACAATAAAACATTGCAGAATAGAATACAGTAAAAAAGAGCAGAACAATAGAGAGAAAATAGAGAGAAATAGAACAATAAAATGACAACTATTTTTTTTTTTACACTTTTATTTGTAACTTTAACAGTTCGGTTCCAGGCTCGGGTCTCTCAAAATGCGATGGCATCTTGGGAGACCCTGTGAAAGTGTGCCTAGTCTGTGAAATGCTTTACCCTACGCTAAAACTCCACCAGTGTATGGTAGCGTTCAAAACATTCACCAATGCAAAGACCAGGATTGTCAGGACAGCGGGGACAATAATAACGGGTGTCCCGCCTATATCCACGCTTTCTGCAGACACAACATTTTCTTTGGGGGGCTCGTTGGGTAGGGGTACTCGGGAGGACATAAGGAAAATGCCTCTCATGCAGCCGGCTTACTGCATTTGGTACAGATACAGAAGGACTCTTACAATCTCTTCCTGGATTTTAAGGAAGGATCCAGTCCATCCTGAAGCTCTGTATAGCACATGAGCGTTCAGCAGAGCCAATTGAAATAAATAAACAGACACTTTTTTGTACCAGCATCTGGTCTTACGGGCAATTAGGTACGGCCCCAACAACTGGTCATAGAGGTCCACCCCTCCCATATTTTGGTTATATTCGTGGACACAGAGGGGTTTCTCCACAACTCCAGTCGCCATAGTAATTTGGACCGTCATGTCTGCATGAAGGGAGGTAAGAAGAAAAAAAAGTGTGCCTGCGTGTTCTACTGAACGTGTAGTGTTGGTGCAAACTTACTTGATGTCTTCTCTCCTTCTCGCTGGAACAAAAAAACGGACACGAGGAGAGATGACATCACTTCCTCTACCGCTGTTTACATTACAGCAGCAGAGGAAGCATTTAATTTGCTGGGAGCTATCGCGAGGGGGTGGCCATGAATGAGTGGCCTCCCCCTCATCACTGATCGCTCCCGCAACAAAGCCGACTGCCGCAGGCACCGGGGGGGGGGGCGATCGGGCAGGTAGGGACATACAGGTATGCCCATATGCCTGCCCGTGCCATTCTGCCGACGTACATCGTCGTGCGGCGGTCGGCAAGTGGTTAAAGGGGTTGTAAACCCTCGCTGTTTTTCACCTTAATGCATTCTATGCATTAAGGTGAAAAAACTTCTTTACTGCAGCAGCGCCCCCGAACCCCCCTTATACTTACCTGAGCTCTGAAATTCGCAAAACTGGAATGAGCACACCAGCTCTGCCCGGTGTCTAGTGTCCTGATTGGATAGATTGATACCAGCGCAGCCATTGGCGCCCGCTGCTGTCAATCAAATCCAATGAAGTGGCCGCAGGAGGGGGGCCGAGTCCTACATTCGGCGTCTATGGACGCCGAATGCTGGACTCGGGAGCGTGCCCACAAGGTAACCCCCCGGGAGAGAGCTTCTCCTAGGGGGTTATACGATGCGGGGAGGAGCAGCGAGAGCCGCCGTGGGACCCCAGAAGACGAGGATCGGGCCACTCTGTGCAAAACGAACTGCATAGTGGAGGTAAGTATGACATGCTTGTTATTTTAAAAAAACGAAGCCTTACAATCACTTTAACCACTTGCCGACGGCCGCACGCCGATATATGTTGGCACAATGGCAGCGGTGGGCAAATGGGTGTACAGGTACGTCCCCTTTAATTTGCGGGCTAGTGGGTGCACGTGCGCCCACCACGTACTGTGTGACTGTGCCTGCGGGTCCTGCAGACTCGATGTCTAATGCTCCCTGTCATCGGGAGCAATGATCACTGTTATGTTGTAGTGAGCCCATCCCCCATACAGTTAGAATCACTTCCTAGGACAGACTTAACCCCTTGATCGCCCCCTAGTGTTTTACCTCTTCCCTGCCAGTATCATTTACACAGTAATCAGTGTATTTTTATAGCACTGATTGATCGTTTTTATTTATTTATTTTTTACCAAAAATATGTAGAAGAATACATATCAGCCTAAACTGAGGAAAAAATATATTTGGTATATTTATTATAGCAAAAAGTAAAAAGTATTGCTTTTTTTCAAAATTGTCGCTCTTTTTTTGTTTATAGCACAAAAAATAAAAACCGCAGAGGTGATCAAATGCCACCAAAAGAAAGCTCTATTTGTGGGGAAAAAGGAAATAAATTTTGTTTTGGTGTAACGTTGCGCGGCCGCGCAATTGTCAGTTAAAACAACACAGTGCCGAATCGCAAAAAGTGCTCTAGTCAGGAAGGGGGCAAATCCTTTTTGGGGCTGAAGTGGTTAAAGTCCTCTTTCAAAAGAAAGGGACAAAAAAACTCATAATGTGAGCCGCGACATGGGAGGGCGGGATGTGCCCCTTTCTTCAAATCCCCACCAACTGCACTGCTAATGACGCATTTTTTTCTTTTTTTATAGATGCCTGCTGGTGCCAGGACCATTGATGACCATCATAAGCCAATCATAGGTAAGTAAAAAAACTGACAAAAACTGGTTTAACTGTAAAAGTTTTGTCTGCCAGCATCCCATTTGTGGTGGGCAGGGACATTTTATGCCCCACCCCCACTGCTATGGTATGCTAGTCAGAACATTCAATAAAACTTTATCTTATAAATATAAAATAGAACACTTAACTCATATTTGTATGGATTCAAATGCCTTTTATTATAGGTATATAATAATTATATTAACAGCATATAATCAAATATCGATATTAAAATATATCAACAACAACACATGTTAGCTTAGCTATTAAAGCTCAAGCTAATAAAATAATAACTTAAAGTCCCACACGCCGTGCTTATGTACCATAAGCATGGCACCCCAACCGGCCCACGGCCAATTCCACACATGACTGTAAATTCAAATTAAAGATGTCTAGTGCAATATCCGACAAGTGGTTTTTGTCAGGATGGTAAAAATCAAGAATACCACCCTCCAAATCCACATGTTTATAAGACAATCCATTCAAAGCATAAACTTAGCCATAGCTCTAATATTTTTTTTACAAATTTTTTCAAAATGCTTCCATTCAGGGCAAAGTCAACGTAAACGAGGAATGATCGCCAAGAAGACTAAGACACAATTAGGAAGAACATTATGAATGCACATCAAATCAGCATATACAGTAAATTATGTCTAAAGTCCTGCTGAGACCAATGTCGTTTCCAGCCAAATGGAAGATAATAAAGTTTGGAACAGGCCACTGCAAATACAATAAAGATAACGTTTTACGTAACTCAGTCCATTTCATGCCACGCTGTTTGTACCAATATATAACAAAACGGGATGCAGGTAGACCCAAATTCAGACCATAGCATCTAAATTCAGCTCTTTTATGAGTCCAAAAGACATATGAATGTCCGATAATCCAAGTAATGTACGGAGAATCTGAAATTCAAAGGCAAACATTAGGACATACATATGAACTGTAGCATTTAGACATCCACCTACCAATATTTTTTAATAACAGCTTCGGAAAAACCTAAACTAGCAGCCGCAGTAGCAGCGCCAATATGGAAAGAATGGGAGGAAATAGGAAGATGGTCAATCTGCAATATTTTGAGACATCTGCACAAAATAGCTTTAAATTGATAAATAGTCAAAGAATCATTATTCGCATGTACCAGGAATTGTTTATAAGAAGGTGGCCGTAACTTCAGATAATGTTGGCTAAATATACTGCACATATGGAAATATCAACATGTTTGTGTATAGTAATCCATTAACCATGGACAAATTGGTCTGTTTTACCTTTGAGCAACAGTAAGCGAAGAATCTCTGAATGGAGAACCACTGAAGAGAACAGAAGACCAGAATCAGCATTTCTATTAGAAGGAAGCAATTCTGATATCCTAAAGGCGCCATAAAAACAAAGGCAGAAGGAAAGATTAAATAATAACGATTTGAATGGAGAAAAACAAACCACTGCAGTCGTAGAACATAATTTAACCAAAAGCTCTCCTGTAATTGGTATTCTTTTATCAGATATCACGTGTGTTTTGCAATATCCTTTCAAGGTGCTTTACAGAAAAAAAAACTCATGCAGGAAGAATATCCTTGTAGATTAAGAAAAAAAGACACACCTGCCAATGTTTTTAAAATATGTGAATAATGCCGCGTACACACTGCTGGAATTTCCAATGAAAACAGTCAGATGGGAGCTTTTCATCGGATTTTCCAACCGTGTGTATGCCCATCGGTCTTTTTCTGTCGGCATTTCCGATAGACTTTAGATTGAGAGCCTGTTCTTAATTTTTCCGATGGAAAAACTTTCTATCGGAAATTCTGATCGGGTGTATACAATTCCGACACGCAAAAATTCTGACGCATGCTTAGAAACAATTCGACGCATGCTCGGAAGCATTAAACTTCCCTTTTATAGTGCTGTCGAATGTGTTGTATGTCACAGCGTTATTGACCGTCAGAATTTGGTGTGGCCGTGTGTAGGCAAGACAGTTTGAGCGGAATTCCGATGGGAAAACCATCAGAGCTTTTTCCAACGAGAATTCCGATCGTGTGTACGTGGCATTAGAGTATGTACAGTATTACTCATTTAACCATTCAAAAATTACAGTATCAATTCTTCAGTAATGCAATCATTCGACACCCCGCTTTGTTGCAAAAAAAGAACACTACAACCTCCACACAGCTTCATAACATGCCCACGTGGAAGGGGCTAATTAATGTCGAATAGCAAGCCACACTGGAGTCATATCAGTCCCCACAAATGGGGAGGGCACAATACGTAGACGAGATCCGTATCTGGAACCAATTTTCGAAATCTGTCCATCTGTTGGCGAGACAATGACTCTGCAATGAGATTGTCAATATCTGGAACATATTTAGCTTTAAGCCAGATATTCAGATTTAAACATTGAAATACCAGATAACGAAGAATAGAAATAACTGGCAAAGATTTTGAAACCAGTTAATTGCAAATACAACACCTTTGTTATCCAAATGTAGAAGAATCCTTCTATCCTTAAACTGTTCACCCCATAATTCAAGAGCCACAACAACAGGAAATAACTCCAGAAGTACAATATTAGTAGTAAAACTTTTTTCTAACCATGAAGCATGCCATTCGTTCACAGACCAATGTCCCTGCCAAAATGCCCCGTAACCACAAGCTCCAGAGGCATCTGTAAAAAGATTAAGAGCTGATGAAGCACAAAACAGCGCTTGCCATAAAGAGCAGCCATTAAAAGAGTATAAAAACGTATGCCAAATTAAAAAATAATCACGAATGTCGGCAGTAAGGCTACTTTCACACTGGAGCGGTGGGGGCGCTGGCGGTAAAGCGGCGCTATATTTAGCGCCGCTTTACCGGCATTTTAGCAGCGCATTTCGGCCGCTAGCGGGGTGGTTTTACCCCCGCGAGCGGCCGAAAAAGGGTCAATACCGCCCGCAAACTGCCGCTGCAGCGGCGTTTTGCGGGCGGGTTCGGAGCGCTGCCCCATTGTTTTCAATGGGAACGGGCGCTATAGGAGCGGTAAATATACCGCTCCTATAGCGAGTCAAAGGTGCGGCTTGCAGGACATTTTCCAGCGTCCTGCAAGTGCACCGCTTCAGTGTGAAAGCCCTCGGGCTTTCACACTGAAGACACAACAACAGCTGTTTCGGGTCGGTTTGCAGGCGCTATTTTTAGCGCAATAACGCCTGCAAACCGCCCCAGTGTGAAAGGGGCCTAACCCTAACAAAATGATTAGGGGAAGTAACTCCCAAAATAGCTCTATATAGGCGTTTTGAAAATACCCTTCCCATAGGCATCACTCTGGATACAAATACAAGCAATTCTAATGCCTCGTACACACGTACGGACTTTTGCCGGCGGACCTAAGTCCAGCGAACAATCCGCTGGACTTTCCCGCTAGGTACGCCGGACTAAAAAGCGAACGGACTTGACCACACACGATCACGCAAAAAGTCCGGCGGTTCACGCGATGACGTACGCACGTACGACGGGACTAGAAAAAGGAAGCTCGAGATCCCAAACGACACCCTTTGGGCCCCGTCAGCTAATCTCGTGTATATCGCGTGTTAGTTGACGTTTGGTTAGAGACGATTCGCGCTTCTCAGACTTCTGCTTAATTCGTTCGCTTCTGCCGTTCAGTTTGTGCTTGTGAGGTTTGTATCTGGCTTTCAGTGCGTGTGGATCAGTTCCTACCTGTTCTCAGGCCGTTCTGGTCCGCTCGTTCCTGTTTTTTCAGGTCGTTCTTCATAGGCCTTGCTGTTCTTCAGTGCGTTCTGTTAAGTTGTTTGTTTGATCAGCCGACCGTTTTGAAGCCATGGAGTGTGGACGTACTCGGGAACGAGTTCGTGCTGTGCAGGGGCTCGGTGTTGCGGTTAGCACCTTGGCACGAGCCCGGTCCATGAACAGGGTGAGGAGGAGTTCATGGACCAAGAATTGGTTGCGCCAGCGTGACCAATTCTCGCATATGCCTTTGCTCCGTGAGATCCGTGAGAATAATCCTGATGATTTCAGGAATTATCTCCGGATGACGGACCCCATTTTTCACCGTCTGTTGGCTTCGCTGTCCCCTTATATTAGCAGGCAGAATACCTGCATGCGGCAAGCCATCAGTGCGGAGCAGAGGCTAGTCGCCACGTTGCGTTACTTGGCGACGGGGAGAAGCTTGCAGGACCTCAAGTTCACGACAGGCATCTCCCCCCAGGCTCTGGGGCTCATTATTCCAGAGACCTGTTCTGCCATTATCCACGTCCTGCAGGAGGAATACATTAAGGTAAGTCTTCTCTTTTAAAATTACCTATGTCTTGTATGTTTGTTAATGTAGTGCATCAATGTCATCATTAGCTAATTACCATGATAGGACTATTCTATGAATGTCGCCTATTCCTTTTTTTTTTGGATTTTGTTTTTTTGTCTAGTATTTTATGTTTGACTTATCGAAATAGTTTTAAGAATGTATTATTTAGTGGGTCACATGCATATTTGCTTGCACCAACCTCCCCAGCATGGAAGCTTGGCCCCCTAAACACCCCTAGCCTAGTCACTTTCTTTGGTTAAAAATGTATATTACCAGCTCCATTGTACAGCTTTACTCACCCCCCCTTTCACCCCCCTTGACCCTCATTTTTAAATTGATTGCATGTGTTTTTGGTCAGCTTGTAATTATCCCCACCCCCCCACACACCCCCTGATAATTAATATCATGTGTTTTTGGTCAGCTTGTAATTATCCCCACCCCCCCACACCCCCTTATAATTAATATCATGTGTTTTTGGTCAGCTTGTAATTATCCCCACCCCCCCCACACCCCCTTATAATTAATATCATGTGTTTTTGGTCAGCTTGTAATTATCCCCACCCCCCCCACACCCCCTCCGCCCCCGCCCCCCCCCCCCCCACCCCCCCCACCCCCCCCCCCACCCCCCCCCCCCCCACCCCCCCCCCCCCCCCCCCCCCCCACCCCAGGCCCCCCGCCCCCGGACCCGTCGCCCCTGACCGTCTCCCCCCCGCCCGCCCCCCCCGAGCGGAGCCTCCGCCCCCCCCCGGCGCGCCGGGTGGGGGCCACCCCTATGCGCCAAAACCCCACGCCCTCCCCCGGCCCTCACCCACGCCCCCACCCCCAACCGCCCTCCCCGCGCGCAAATCCCGCCCGCGTGCGCCCGCCCCCACCCCCCGCCCGCCCCCGCCCCCCCAAAAAGCCACCCACCACCCCCCCCCCCTCCCCCTCCCCCCTCACCCCCACACCCGCCCCCCCCCCCCCGCCTGGCCCCACGGCGCCCGCACAGTGCGCCCCCCTGCCCCCGCTCCGCGGGAGACGCGAACGTCCCCCCCAACTCCCCCCCAACCCTCCACCAAGATTTTATTACATTTTATTTAGGGTTGCCCTGCCCCCCCCCCCCCCCCCACCCCCCAAACCCCCCCAACCACACCCCGTCCCCAACCCACCCCCCCTTCACCCCCCCTCCCCACCCCCCCCACAACCCCTTAAATAATAATTAATATTAATATCATGTGTTTTTGGTCAGCTTGTAATTATCCCCACCCCCCCCACACCCCCTGATAATTAATATCATGTGTTTTTGGTCAGCTTGTAATTATCCCCACCCCCCCCACACCCCCTTATAATTAATATCATGTGTTTTTGGTCAGCTTGTAATTATCCCCACCCCCCCACACACCCCCTGATAATTAATATCATGTGTTTTTAGTCAGCTTGTAATTATCCCCACCCCCCCACACACACCTTTAATTAATTGCATGTGTATTGTGTGACCTTACCATTATTTACTCCCCACCCACATCCCCATTATTATCTTCTCTGGTCCATCAGAGGGGTCATCAATCAGAGATTTGTCCCTTTTATCCTTAATCTTTTGGCTTTATTTCAAGGATTTACAAAATAAATACATATGTTCTTCCAAATTGTTTTTTAATTTGTTGCATTTAGTTTGGTGTTTTGGCTGGTTTATAATTTCAATTGTATCTTTCTGTTTGACTTCACAGTGTCCCTCCACGCCACAGGAATGGCAGACTGTGGCTTCCCAGTTTGCTGCCCGTTGGGACTTTCCCAACTGCGGAGGGGCGATTGACGGCAAACACGTGCGAATTGTGCCCCCACCCCATTCGGGGTCATACTATTGGAATTATAAGGGGTTCCATAGTATCGTGTTGATGGCGGTGGTGTCGGCACACTATGAATTTCTGTATGTGGATGTGGGGAAAAAACGGCCGGATGTCGGACGGAGGAGTCTTCAACCACACGGAGTTCGGTCATCGTCTCCAAACTGGTGGGCTGGAGCTGCCACCAGATGAAGATAATGTGGAGGGACTCCCGTTCGTCTTCATTGCCGACGAGGCGTTCGGTCTGGGTGACCATCTGATGAGGCCATTTCCCCAACGATCCCTCACCCCTGAGAGGAGGATTTTTAATTATCGGTTGGCCAGAGCAAGAAGGGTGGTGGAAAATGCCTTTGGTATTATGGCCAACCGTTTCAGATTGCTCCTTACATCGCTACATCTGGCAGAGTACAAACTCAATACTATTATTCTTGCATGCTGTGTCATGCACAATTATTTACGGAAACATTCAGGAACATACTCCTTACCAATTGGCCCTGAGGCCGGAGTGGAAGGCAACATGACAGGGCTGGATAATCGCCCTCTTGGTTCCGCACCACAATCAGCCCAGCAAGTGCGGGACCTTTATTTACAGTATTTTAATGGTAGGGGGGCCATTGAAATGGCAGCAGACCCTTAAACCATCTTTTTCATTTACAATGAATAAATACAGTTATTTATGTTTGAAATATTGGTCGTTTCGTATTGTTTGGCTTTTAATTTGGCCTGTTTTATATGTTGTCCTAGTGCACATCTTAATAGTGGCAAACTTGTTTAGCGTTTAGTAAATAAGCCCCTTTGTCAATGAACCACAACATGTTTTTGTCAAACTGGTAGTATTTAAAAAGAAGAAGCCACACATTTTTGAGTTTGTGCAAACATTATTTTTTTTTTATTATAGTGCACATCCAAAAATTTTTTTTTTTTTTTTTTTTTATTTTTTTTTTTTTTTTGGTTGTTTTGGTATTTTTGGTATTTTTTTTTTTTTTTTTTTTTTTTGGAACATGAATTTTTTTTTTTTTTTTTTATGTTATCTTTTTGACATTTTTTTGGTGTTTTTCTCACAACATATTTTTTTTTTTTTTTGGGATTGATTTTTTAAAACAAACATAAAAACATGTTTAAAATTTTTAAAAAATTTTGGCTTAGCATTTGAAATTATTTACACAATGTAAAAGTCCAGAACTTACAAAGTTCAACAGGTAACCCATGAACAGAAGAAGCCAAATTTTGAATATGCACACTAATTTAACTGGAAAATGGGTAATGTCAACATGTGCTATGTTCCATCATGGGGAATCAATGGACGTGTTTTGTGTGTGAAACCCCTTCCCTCTCACCTACTAGCATTAGGGGTTGCAAACACAAAATGCGTCCATTGAGATCCCCTGATGGCACATAGCACATGTTGACATACCGTGTGCATATTTAAAATTTGGCCTCTAAAATTAGTTAAACAGCGCTTCAAAAGGGGAATGAAGGACATGATTGATGTTAAGAAATGTAAAAGGGGTCTTTAGATTCTCCCCAAAACATCAATCATGTCCTTCATTCCCTGCTGCATGGTGGCCATCTCCTTCTGCATGTTTTCCAGCTGCAGATTCCAGGCCATGATCTGCCCAATAAGCCTGTGGGCACTGTCAGTGGTAAATGGCTCCGCAGCTTGTCGTTCCACAAACAGATCAGCATCACCTAAAAGTTGGGTAGAGAAAACACAAGAAAAAAAGTGTCAAAAACATGCAGACCTTAATTTATTAGCTCAATCTGTGTTCTGAGACACTCACTTGGTGGGGTGCAGATTTGATCGACTTCAACGACCTGTTCCGCCACATCCACGCGTGGGCTTGGGCTAACTGCCCAATTAGTCTGGTGAGGCCGGGAGGTCCTCGTAGGTTCGGACTGACGTCTGAGTCTTTTGCCCCCTATGGTAATGGAACACAAAAAGGTACACTTTTGAATCACACTGATATTTGAGTGCCAAAATAGGATTAGTAAACATTGTTTAAAAGTCTTGCCAATTATTAGCAGTTTGTTAGAAGATCCTACTTGAAGACAGAATTGAAATGTCTATCTAATGAAACTCCAATACTTAAAGCGCCCTTCAACCCTAAATTTGAACTTCCGCTCATTGGATCCCTGCACCCCTGTGGTGTCTTATTTTGAACGTTTTAGGGGGGATGGGTTGCAGATACCTGTGTAAGGCAGGTATTTGCACACACATCCGGCCCTAGACTCCCACAGAAGTATACGCCACATCCCGTCCCACCGTGCTGTCTGCTGGGACACACAGGGGTCCCCGAGCTCGCGCGGACCAGTCCTATTGCATTGCGCAACTGGCGCATGCCCAATAGTGACCCGGGAAGTGAAGCCGCAAACATTAATTTCATGATTGCAAGATCAGAGATTGTAGCTGCACCATCCAAGGGACAGGTGAGTGTACTTCTTTGAAAAGTCACCACCTACAGTATTTAGAGATGATGAGCATTTTTTGGGAATTGTGAGCATGAGACCCTGCTTAACATATTTATCCCCCCCCCCAAAACAGCCTCTGGAGTCCCTGTGTAAGTTACCCCTAAAACCCTTACTACAGCAGTAATTGTATAGATAGTGACAATAATAAACAACCTTACAACTCCAACAACCCAAAGCCAGGTAAACTCAATAAACGTTATGAAGACAAACGGAACTTTCATCAAATATGCGCAAGTTTCAGGTACGAATGGTAATAACATCTGCGCAAGTTTCACGAACGAATGGTAATAACATCTGCGCAAGTTTCACGGACGAATGGTAATTACATCTGCGCAAGTTTCAGGTACGAATGGTAATAACATCTGCGCAAGTTTCAGGTACGAATGGTAATAACATCTGCGCAAGTTTCACGAACGAATGGTAATAACATCTGCGCAAGTTTCACGGACGAATGGTAATTACATCTGCGCAAGTTTCACGAACGAATGGTAATAACATCTGCGCAAGTTTCACGGACGAATGGTAATTACATCTGCGCAAGATTAGACATATCAAGTATAACCATAGTAGCGCACGTGCTTGACTTACTTTTTTTGATGGCTTTTCGAATTCTCCTGTATTGATCGTGCTCCCTGGATTTGATGTCGGACCATCGTTTGCGCAGTTGATCCTTGCCCCTTCGTACGCCGAATTTCTGCTCCAGGGTGCTGACGATTGTAGTGAGAATCTTGTCCTTGCGCAAGTTGGGTCGAGGGTACGGGCCATTTTCCCCGTCGTAATCTTCCCTTTGGAGGATGTCCACCATCTCCACCATCTCTTCAAAGGCCATATTGGTGGCCTTATATCTGCTGCTGGATGCAGATGTGTTGGCTTCTTGGCTTTCCTCCGCGCTACTGGCTGAGAATGTGTCCGCCATATTCATGAATTAATTCACCAACAATGCAACGAGGGGAAGCGGGGCGGGGAATACTCGTCATGAGGAACGTCATGGGCGGGCGACGCGGAGGACGCAGGCGGACTTCGACGCGTGCGCAGTGTATATAAGGCTGTTTGAGGGGCCCACGTGTTGCCGAACGGAAGTAGCGAGCGCTCTGTACGAAGGTAAGTGTTTTCTAGGATGCATTACTGTGTTTTTTTTTGGGTTTTGGGCCAGCATTTTTTAAGGATATGTGTGTGTTGCTGCCTGTGTGTAGGGGTTGCTGCCTGTGTGGATGTGTTGCTGCCTGTGTGTAGGGGTTGCTGCCTGTGTGTAGGGGTTGCTGCCTGTGTGTAGGGGTTGCTGCCTGTGTGTAGGGGTTGCTGCCTGTGTGGATGTGTTGCTGCCTGTGTGTAGGGGTTGCTGCCTGTGTGTAGGGGTTGCTGCCTGTGTGTAGGGGTTGCTGCCTGTGTGTAGGGGTTGCTGCCTGTGTGGATGTGTTGCTGCCTGTGTGTGGGTGTGTTGTGTAATGTTTGTTAAGAAAAACTGGTTGTGCGTTTTAAGTAACATTTGTGTTTTTGGTCTTTTGTATTGCCATTACTAACAAAACAGAAACAAACATGTCATCACCCCAGTTGAATCCATTCAAGGACCAGCAGTTCATGTCCGAATTCATTGCCCTGTACAGAAAAAATACCAACCTGTGGCAGCTCAAGAACCCTTTGTATGGCAATAGGGATGTCCGGAAGGCAACACTGGGGCCACTTGTGGCTTTTGTGAAGACTAAAGTCCCCAACGCAAACACCAAGTTTGTGGAAGCCAGAATTGCAAGTTTAAGGCACATGTACAAGCGGGAGCGCAAGAAGATTGAGGAATCAGTCAGATCAGGAGCAGCAGCAGAGAATGTTTATGTACCCAAGCTGTGGTACTACAACCAACTGACTTTTATAGGTGACCAGATGGAACCCAGGGAATCACTGTCGACTCTTCCCTCCACCCTTCCCTCCACTCTTCCCTCCACTCTTCCCTCCACCCCAGCTGAGGCTTCCACGGAAGGAGAAGACCCCTCCACCTTGGAGCAGGCTGATGCGCCCAGCTGGAGCCAGGTATATATTTAGTAGCCTAAATTGTGATTGTGTGAATATTAATGCTGTCAACGTTAAAATGTGAAACAATTAACACCCTGAACTCAGAATTGTGAAAAAAACTGACAAAAATTATGCACACTTCTAAAAAGTGTTGGTGCAACATATCGATACATATATAGTGTATACATACATCCAGTAGTGGCAAAAAAAAGCGTTAGACAACATTGGTGATCTGCTTGGAAAATGCAGGGGTCCAAATGATAGCCTTTTGGATCTTTTGGAAAATTTAGATGCTCGTTCCTAAGTTTACAATTGGATGATTGAGTAGGCCAGAAACCACAAAACAGGTGTTTGATTTTTGTTTTTATTTGCACACAGGATGAGCTGACCCAGGATGATGCCGGGACAAGTGGTATGGAGGAGGAGGAGGACATGCCCAGCGAGAGCCAGGAGGTGGCTGGGCCCAGCACGAGCCAGAGTGACAGCCAGACCCAATTAAGAAGTCTACCTCGACCCTGCCCTTACCCCCAAGAAGGCCCAGGAGGATGACCATTGTGGAGGAGGAATCACTGGAACTGATTCGGAAGGCGAGTGCGATTCTCGACAAACCCCCCCTTCCAGAAGAGGGCTATGCCAGCTACGTGTCCAGCAGGTTGCTGGAAATGGAGAGGGGCCAACGGCACCTGTGTGAGGGCCTAATTTCTGAGGCAATTAGGGGGGGTTTGAGGGGTGAATTACGAGAATCCACCCGCCTGACCCATGAAGGCCCGACACCAACTTCTCCTCCTCCTCCTCCTCGTCTTCCTTCTCCTCCTCCTCCTCCTCCTCCTCCTCCTACTCCTCCTCCTACCACAAGTCAGCCTCCAAGGAAGCGTGCAGGGAAGACTGCAGGGAAGAGTGCAGGGAAGCGTGGTGCGAAGAGTCGGAAGTGATTGCCTGGCTTCAGTCTGGTCTCACAGAAGACACAGGCTGTTGTAGTGCCACAGCTTGGGGACATAGATGTCATCTGCTGCTGTTCCTGGTCTGTCTGATTCCTGGTCAATCTTCTTGTGCTCCCTATATTGTATGAAATGTGCCCAAGCTTAATTTTTGGCTTCACAAACTTGGTGTCTGCCGTTGGGGCAAAAAGTCTTGACAAAATCTACAAGTGGCTCCAGTGTTGCCTTCCTATTTTGTTTTGCCTTGTTTGTTTTAACCAGAATAAATGGTCATTTAATTTTCATCAAATAATGATATACGTGCTTGTTATTCAAAAACATAGTTTCTTTAGGAGTAGGCAGGTACATGTCTAAACATTCATTTGACAATACAAGTGTAAAGTGCAACTTCAATGGAACTGCAAGTGCAGTCGCTGGAAAGGTGAGGTTTAACATCGGAATTAAGGGCAAGCTCTGCTGACTCCACAATTGTATCATGTGTAATAACTAATCCTTTTGATAACCAACAAATAATAAAAAATATCTATATAGAGATATATGTACATATATAATATATAGATATATATATATATATATATATATATATAATTTTATTTTTATACACGTATAGATCTATATATCTATATATATTTATATATATATATATATATATATGTAGATATCGATATATATTTTTTGGCGCTTATTGAGAAATATAGATATATTTTTCATTTGGTGATTTGGATATCTATATCTATATCTATATCTATATCTATATCTATATATATATATATATATATATATATATATATATATATATATATATATATAATATATATATATATATATATATATATATATATATATAACTTCACTAAAGAATGCTGAAGAAAAAACGTTCGGGAGTACTCTGCGTGAATATACAAGCAGCAAGGCAAAATCATTCTTCAAGTACGATACCATACAAATCCCGCTGTCAGAAAAAAAAAAAAAAAAAATTTCAACAGCGTGACGATTGTGCGAGCTTCAAAACGAAGGCTAGTTTTACCAGACCGAGCGAGTCCGTGACATAATAGCTACTGAGCATGCGTCCTTTTTGGTACGCCGGACCATACTACACACGACCGGATTATCCGCTGGACTGCCAAGTCCAGCGGATAATTTGAGAACAAAACCTGAAACTTTAGTCCGCCGTACTTTGGCCAAAAAAAGTCCGCCGGCGCCCACACACGAGGGGATTATCCGCTGGACTTCGGTCCAGCGGATAATCCCGCGGGATAGTCCCTTCGTGTGTACGCGGCATAACAATGACTGAATTGTTCTCAATCGCACTTTTGGTTTGGTTTAAAATAAAATCCAACAACAGTTTCCCTAGGAAGACAGAAGCCATAGTTACAGTATCAATTTGAACACCCAAAAAATCGAAACATGTGGTCGGGGGGAGACAGACTTCTCCGGAGCTAAAGGGACCCTGAATAAACAACAAATTATTTGAAATTCAGTGAAAATATATAAACAATCCAAAGTATTAGCCTTACCTATGAATAAAAAATCATCCAAATAGTGTATACAATTATAAGAACTGGAACGATAACTAACTACCCATTCTAGAAAAGTAGAAAAAAGCTAAGTAATAGAACATCCCATCGGCAAAAAGTATTCACCCTGAAAAACAAAACCTAGTGAATTGAATGCAGATGGATGTATTCGCAAAAAAAGGGAACACCGATTTTTATATCACATTTTGCCAAATAAGCACCATTACCAACTTCTCAATTTGAATTAATACGTCCTCGAAGGAGGAATAAGAGACAGAACATAAACTAGAATCAATTTCATCATTCAAGGAAAAAACTTTGGGGAAAGATAAATGATGTATAAGTCGATAGGAGGCAGGTTCTTTCTTAGGAATGACCCCTAACAGGGAAACCCTAAAATTCTGAAACAGAGGAGTATTAAATGGACCGGCAACTCTCCCTTCTTCAATTTCTTTAGAAATCTTAATCCAAACAACATCGAGATGTAAACTACCTGAAGCTAAATTATCAAAAACCACGCAGCCTACACCAGAAAATGAAGGTAAAAGTAAACCATATCCAAATCCATCAATTAGCATGACCGCTATCTTGCGATCTGGATATAGATGAAGCCATGGCAACATGTTTTCCAATCTCACCGGAGTTACCGTTATTACGAAAAAGATCTTTAGAAGTAGAATTAGAATGTGGACCTCATTTTTTAAAGCAACGCACAGCTGGGTGTGGTCCAGCACAATGAGCACATTTGTGCTTGTATCTGCAGTTGTTAGGCTATTTACACTGCCCCTCATTAAAATTAAAACACAGTACTTTGCAATATGTTTCAGCAGCAGGCGTAATTGGCTTAGAAAACTGCTTCTGTGGTAATAACAGATTTAGCCATAGGCCGACATCTTTCATTCTTAATTTTAAAGAATGGTGTATTGAAAGCTTTTGACAGAAAGATTCATAATAAAAAAAAAAAGCGGAAAGGTCTGGATAATTTTTATAAGCTTCTAAAGTTATTTCTATGTGCTGGAATAGACCACTGCATAATTACGGATGACGTTCCCCCATAATGCTAGCATATATGCAAAAAGCTTGAAGCCAGTTGTTAACCGCTTCCCGACCGGCGCACACACATATACATCGGCAGAATGTCACGGACAGGCAAAGGGGCATACAGGTATGTCCCTTTAAATTTGCCGCCATGCCATCACCTGCGTGCCGTCTGCGACGCCTGCACGCGCCGGTTGGGCCCTTCGTGAGTCTGATCGCGGGTCCCGTGGACTCAATCGCCACAGGGATACCCGCTATCATCTAACGGGGAGGAAGAATGGGGAGATGCTAAAGTAAACAAGCATCTCCCCGTTCTGCCTAGCAACAGTGTCACTGATCTCTGCTCCCTGTGATTGGAGCAGAGATCAGTGATGTGTACAACACAGCCACGCCCCCAACAGTTAGCAACACGCCCCTAGGACACACTTAACCCCTACACTGCCACATAGTGGTTAACCCCTTCACTGCCAGTGTCATTTACACAGGAATCAGTGCATTTGTATAGCACTGACTGGTCCCAAAAATGTGTCAAAAATGTTCGATGTGTCAGCCATAATGTCGCAGTCACAATAAAAATCGCTGATCGCCGCCATTACTAGTAAAAAAAAAATTATTAATAAAAATGCCATAAAACTATCCCCTATTTTGTAAATGCTATAACTTTTGCGCAAACCAATCAATAATTGCTTATTGCGTTTTTTTTTTTACCAAAAATATGTAGAAGAATGCGTATCGGCCTAAACTGAGGAAAAAAAATGTTATATACATTTTTGGGGGATATTTATTATAGCAAAAAGTTAAAAATAATGTGTTTTTTCCAAAATTGTCGCTCTTTTTTTGTTTATAGAGCAAAAAAATAAAAACCGCAGTGGTGATCAAATACCACCAAAAGAAAGTGGGAAAAAAAGGACGTCAATTTTGTTTGGGAGCCACGTCACACTTGTCAGTTAAAGTGACGCATTGCCGAATCTGAAAGTGGTTAAAGTTACGAGGAACTGACCTGCGTCTATCATCCTCAAATTTAGCTCCGCCCCTTTTATCAATTCTATTATCCTTAATGGAAGGCAATAAAGAAAGTAATTCAATATATTATCCTTTCCATATCTTCTCTTTGGTGGCAATATTTAGGTGGAATCCTAACGGCGATAGTTTGCACGAAAGAACTTCCTTCATACAAGCCTCAGCTACAAGAGAGGAAGAAACAGGGGAAGGCCACGCTGACGCTACAGGGGCAGTCAAAGAAACATTATGCACAACAGGAGAGTTAACAGTATTAGACAAATTCTCTCTACAAACAGAAGCTAGTCCTAAAGAATCAGAGGATTGAGGTAATGTAGAAGAGGATGGTAACAACCTAGACAATAAAGTAGACATGGATAAAGCAAAGTCTTGCAGATTTGAGGTATCAAAAGACTCAACTCCTAGATGCTGGTACATCTGACCTTGAAGGGTTAACTGTGGGAATCAGTTCAACTTCTGCAACACTAGAAGGCATAGGAACTTGTGCGTCGCTGGTAGCCATAGGAACCACATTATGCACAGGTAGTTCTTGCACCAGCTCTCCAGTAGCCAAGGGATTAGCAGGCAAAACAGCTGAAGTAGAAAAATGTAGAGTCACTGTCATGACATGATGGCTGAAATTTTATTTTGTTTACCTCTTTTTCCAGGTAAATTATTCTTCATCCCCCATCTCTTGTCCTGGACGGGGATTCAAACCTGCAAGGCCTCATGCAAGTTGTCTTTGCCAAAGCTGCGGGATGATCTGCGCATGCTCCAGCGTCAGAGATTGGAGAATATTGGCGGCGTCTTCGGCTATCATTGTAGGTAATTGCATCACAGAGTTAAGGGGAGGTACCCAACGGGAGGAAGAGGCAGTCTCAGAAGCAGGAAGATCCAGAGTCATAGGTGGGAGAACATCAACCGTAAGGCCGAGGATGAATGGAGGTGGCCGGGACACAAGCAGCCGGAGGGGGAAAAAACTGACAAAAACTGGTTTAACTGTAAAAATGTTGTCTGCCAGCATCCCATATGTGGTGGGGGGAGAAATTTCATGCCCCACCCCCCACTGCTAGGGGTATGAATACTTTTTCAAGACACTGTATGCCTCCAATGACCTAACTATACTGACTTAAATAAATAAAAAAAAGGATACAATTGGCTGCTGAGTGGATTGGAATGGATGACATGTAGATGATCTATATCAGTCAGCCACTCCGATGTGTACACGCCACTGGTTGGAGCGGAATCGACTGCCCGGCGCCCTGAGCTGCATGTTCGGCTTGTCGGGCGCTGGGAGTTGCTTGACCCTGGTGCCAGTGGTGGATGGGCTGGTGGGAGCTTGGGTGCTGGGATGTGATTTCTGGTCTGGATTTAGCTTTTATTTGTTTTTTTTAAAGTAAGCTTTGCTTTAGCTTTTAGATCTGTTCTGGTTGCTACCTCTACCATTCAATTTGGGGCTATTACCAGTGGATAAAATAAAAAAAAATCAGGTGTCACAGCCAAAACGACCTAAAACCCCTTTTTTTAAAGTAAAACAAAAACAAAAACACATTGAAATGCTATTGCTGTATTTAAGCCAAGTTAAAGTAGTTGTAAAGGCAGAAGGTTTTTTCATAGAATGCATTAAGATAAAAAACCTTCTGTGTGTAGAAGCCCCCCTAATACTTACCTGAGCCCCCTCTCTATCCAACGATGTGCACGAATGCCTCACCCATCTGGGACTCTCCCTCCTGACTGGCTGAGACACAGCAGCAGCGCCATTGGCACCACGATACTGTCAATCAAAGTCGGTCAGCCAAACAGGAGAGAGAGGAGGCAGGCCAAACCACGACTTTGAGTCTGAATGGACACACAGAGCTGCAGCTCAGCTCGGGTGCCCCCATAGCAAGCTGCTTGCTGTGGGGGCACTCAACAGGAGGGAGCACTAAAGAGGGACCTGAGAAGAGGAAGATCTTAGCTGCTCTGTGTAAAACCACTGCACAGACCAGATAAGTATACCATGTTTGTTATTTTTAAAGAAAAAATATGAGACTTTAGTATCACTTTAATTGTAAAATAAATAGAAATCAGTTATACAAACGCATGGCAATTTTGGTTTTGCTGCTGCTGTTCATCAAAATCATACTGTTCCATAACACAATACCACATACAGGTTAAAGCGTGTACCAAGCATGTCATTTAAAGGAGTGGTGTTTGTTTGTTTTTCCCTTCCTGCTATATCGTATTTTTCTTTTGCTAAACTACCCAATTCATTCCATTGTCTTCATCTTAGGCACACTGTAAAAAATATTGTGCTGGGTCTACTCTAAAAAATTGATGTATGTATTCCTAACCTAAACCTATGGTCTATAAACTGAAAATATTGAGTAGGCTTTACTTAAAGCTGAATGACACTGTCTGTAATGTATTTTTTTTATTCTGCAATGAGAAGGAATAGGAGATGGTTATTGTTCACTCACGTGTTCCGTTTTAAGAGGGAACTGCTGCCGGTTTTCGTCAGAAAGAAACACTTATAAAAAGTCTTGCTGCTGGGTGCCATCTTGCTTGTGGACATGTGAAGCCACACAGGCACCTTCTATGGCCCGGCATGCACCGCCGTTACTGCGCCGATCTCACGCGTGCGCAGTAACGGCAAAGTGTAGCTCACGTTAGCCAAAATCTCGCGAGATTTCGGCCACATCTGCCGAAATCTTGCGAGATTTCGGCACGAGCCCCGTAAATCTCGCGAGATTTCGGCGGATGTCCGCACTGACTCCTGGGATCAATGACACTTGATCCCAGGAGACAGTGCGGCATGACGAGGATCGACGCAGAGACCCCCCCCACCGCCGAAGAGACAGATGAAAGAACATCAGCAATTACAAGGTAAGTGAAAAAAAAAAAAACACTTAATTTAGTACTCTTTGCCTGATTTGGAAGGCAAAGAGATTTACTAAATGAAGTGTGTGCAGGACCGCTTTAAACCTATGGTCTAGTGGAAAAATTGAGTTGGCTTTACTTAAAACAACAAAGTTGAAAACATGAAAAGCCTAATGAGTTTAGTTGACAGTACATGAAAAGCTGATGCAAATAGTTGCCTCAATTTTTTTGAGTAGACCCAGCACAATATTTTTTACAGTGCATTAACTTGTCTGGAACCATAGTTTTAAGTGATATTAACTTATTTTTTCTTGTAACTTTTTTAATTTGGTAACACTTATTTTCCAAATGTATTTGATATATGTTTGAATGTTTTTATATAATAATACAATAATATTTTTTTTTTAAAAAGGAATAGTCTCATAAAACAGGCTTTCAAAACAAATTAACATGTATTATTTATAAAGTGTTACAAATGTAATATTTTTAAAGCAGCATCAAATGTAAATGTAAACATCTTTAAAAAAAAAAAAAAACTTTTTCTCAACTAACAAATCAAATTGAAACAAACACGTGTAACATACAGTATATCTGTAAAGAACATAGAACACAGAATGTATTAACTTTTTTAAGCCTTTTACGAAAGTAATTTGCACTTTAAAGTGTGAATGTTGAATGTCCAATATCTCAAAAACCAAACAAACAGAAAGTTTGTTTTTGTGGTACAAATCAGCACAAACGCAGCAATAAACAAATGGCATGGTCAGGATCAAGGGGTCAGGCTCAAAGACCAGTTGCTATAGCAGTGGAAGCTCACACAGGAACCAGCAGGATAGGAACACAGGCAGGTCACCCTGACAGGTGTCCCAGGCTCACTTGAGGTGCGGAATCTAAGTATTAACCGGTGTTCACCAGAGCTCCTGATGGTGGAGATGGATTTTGCTGTGTGTTAGTACCAGGTTGCGGTCCTCAGGATCACCCCACCAGGAGGTGAGTAAGCTGGGGTCCAGTGGCATATATAACAGATAGGGATCAAGTAGAAGCATAGTCGAGGAACAAGCCAAAGGTTTGTAACGAATAGTAGCGAAGATACAAACAGCAGCAGGAGAGGCAAAAACAAGATATTGGCTGGAAAAGGCAATATTCTGGCAACCAGGAAATGCAGAGACATGGCTTAAATCAGGAAGTTTGTGGGAGGACAAAGAGTTCAAGGTTCAAGGCAAAAAAGATTCACAGCAGGGTCATTAAAGGAATTGTCCAAGGAACTGTCCAGCATTCCAGGTGGCTCAGCAAGCCAGCCACAGCTGAAGTCCCAGGTTCAAGTCCAGGTCCTGACGGGTGTAATTGTTTTTAAAATGAAATAATGTGCTGCAAAGTGGGAGAGGTTTCATCAACTATAATGCGCAATTTCTCTGAAACCAAATCAGCACATACATTTGTTTTATTAGCACAGATGCAGTGAAAACAAATGCTATCTTTGTTTTTAAATGTTAATAACATTGGCTGCAAAGTTGGTGGGGCTTGATGTTGAGGTTACATAATCTGAATCTGAATTCCAATATCTCAGAAACCGAAAATGCTGAAACATTATTTTTGTAGCACAAATCAGCACAAACAAATGGTATAATTATTTTAAAAATGTAATAGCATGGGGTGCAAAGTGGGCAGGGTTTTAACAACTATTATGAGAAATAGCTCTAAAACCAAACGGCACAAACGTTAATTTTTGCAGCACAAATCTGCACAGATGCAGCACAATAATGCTATCTTTGTTTTTAAATATTAATAACATGGGGTGCAAATTGGGTGGGGCTTGAGGTCACATAATCTAAAATGTAATATGCAATAACTTCAAAACCGAATGGCAGAAACATTAATTTTGTGGCATAAAATAGTTTTCAAGCTTAACAGCCGGCAGTCCCTCACCCTGCATCTTGGTTGCATTCTGCCGAATGCAGTAAGAGCAAACTTTGCACACACACAAGTGAGTTGTCACAATAGATGTATACAACGGACGTATGTCCATTTATAAATAGAGCAAACATTTTAAATGGTATGTTAGGCAACATTTAAAGCACGTGAATGATAATTTGTTTCTATACCTTTCAATGCCATGGCATGGCTTTGTAGTGACTTGTGACTTTTGCAGCCTCACTGTGCCCATCTGCAGCCGTACCTTTGATTACTAAAACAGCGGGTGTCTCCCGCTGTGTTATGCAGTCTGTTCGGTGGCCAGCCATTATAACAAAGCCCCGCCTCCTCCTCGTCCGTGATAGAGGAACACTGATACAATGCTGGGAAACTGTATCAGTGTTCCGTCTATCATGGACGAGGAGGAGGCGGGGCTTTGTTACAATGGACAGCCGCCGAACAGACTGCATGTTCTGCTTCGCGTTATTGAACTGTTGTATAACACTAGTCAGACAGCTTAACAATAATTCAGAAGTCAAGAAACGTGAGACATCAGATCTGTATGTATTCTTTTTCCGAATAACTTTGTAAAACTACAACATAATTATAATAAAACATATGTGTCAGTACATTAAAACATGATACAGAAGCTTCACTCTATCAGTGAGTGTACTCACAGACAATTCCACCATTAGTTCAGAAATAGATGAGAGCTCTTCTGCCTGCAGTCTGTTAGATCAAGGAGCAGTCATAAAATGAAGGAAATACAGTTCCAGGTTAAAGGTTACTGCCCTTTACTGTGAAGAAGATACCAGTTCCAGGTTAAAGGTTACTGCCTTTTACTGTGAAGAAGATACCAGTTCCTTAACTAACTATGACCACTAGATGGCAACAACGTCAAACCAACATTGCAGTATAATCTGTAACAGCACATAGCACATATTTACTATGACAATATGGGCAGAACACTCCCTGTCTGGCATCATTTATTATGTCATTACATAAATAACTACTGCTATGCAGAAAAAACATATAAACAGGAAAATGGAATCCTAGCTAGTCCGAGATCAAAACTATAATGTCATTTACAGGTCTGAGATAATGACCACTGCCTTGCTAAAGAAGCTGAGGGTAAAGGTGATGGACTGGCCAAGCATGTCTTCAGACCTAAACCCTATTGAGCATCTGTGGGGCATCCTCAAACAGAAGGTGGAGGAGAGCAAGGTCTCTAACATCCACCAGCTCTGTGATGTCGTCATGGAGGAGTGGAAGAGGACTCTGTAGTAATATGCCCAAAACATACTCTGCAATTTCAGTATACAAGATGGCTTAAATCTGCAACTATCAAATAATGTTTAGAAAGATGCTGGCATAAGCACTGTACTATATATATATATATATATCATTGTGGGTTTGTTTGTTTGGGACAAGATGCATGACTTATGATTCATAACCAGATGGCCTGTTGACCCGTGTTAACTCATGATGACTTATCTTAGAGGGTTGCTGACTTGTTTAAATTATATTCATGATATTAATTATATACTATATCCCTTTACTAACCACTCCCCCTCCCTTATTGTGATGTGTAAAGCTGAGCCAAATATAAGCTGTGTACACACCCAGTAAAGTAGGCAACCTGTAAACTCTGGTAAACTTCATGCCCAAGAGGGTTAAGGCAGTGCTGAAAAATAATGGTGGCCACACAAAATATTGACACTTTGGGCCCAATTTGGACATTTACCCTTAGGGGTGTACTCACTTTTGTTGCCAGCGGTTTAGACATTAATGGCTGTGAGTTGAGTTATTTTGAGGGGACAGCAAATTTACACTGTTATACAAGCTGTACACTCACTACTTTACATTGTAGCAAATTTTTATTTCTTCAGTGTTGTCACATGAAAAGATATAATAAAATATTTACAAAACTGTGAGGAGTGTACTCACTTTTGTGAGATATTGTATGTGTATTCCCTCTTGCTGCTGATGCTTATAAATAACTGTGATAAGTAATATACTCTGTGTGGAGATTTGCAGATGATGTGCAGTCAAGGTTAATTAGCCCTGTCTGACCCTGGCATTCAATGAAACCACAAACATCTAAATAAAATGCCAAAATGGGCAAAGAATTTTACACTTGATATCCTGCCATGTTGTAATATTCTATGGTGATTTAGAACGTCCTTCATCATAAACTAAATAAAATGTTTCACAGTGTGAGTAGATGTCACTTGAGCTCCACATGGGATATAGGGATAAATTAAGTATTTTATCTTCAATAAACAAGTGGGAGACATCTCAGCTTTCATGGGTGGATTAACAAGGGAAGTGATGGCAATGAAGCAGAAGCCACCTGCTTCCTTCATAAAGATATTTATGTGCTATGCGTTGTTGGGTGGCAAGACATAAGGCTCAATTCAAGCTTATGAAAAAAGAGAAAACCTGCACTCTTATCCTATAGGTATATAAAACAATATAAACTGCATTGTGTAATGGCGACCTACATAACCAAAGTGCCAATTGGAAAAACCATATATAAAAAATAAATATAAATATAGTGATTCCAAGTAGTTAACAGCAGCAGTGAAACAAATTTGCTGTGCAAATCAATAAAAAATTAAAAAAGAGAAAAACTGCGCTCTTATCCTATAGGTATATAAAACAACAACATAAACCGCATTGTGTAATGGCGACCTAAAGTCGCTAGAAATTGCAAAAGTCCCAATAAAGTGCTAGTGCTGAAACTCAAATGACTTAAATCGTTGAACAGTAAAGATTCCAAGTCCCAGATTAATTGCTCGTGCTTAAAAGTAGAAGCGGGATTCCATACTTGATATGTGCTCAGACAAGGTGCCCCCAACATAGATGTAAACTCACCCCTCAAAATGGACCAACTATTGCTAGTATGGTCAAACGCACATGTGGGAAGCCCCTGTAGATCTTCTTTAGAATGGCGTTGCCTGGGATAAATGTTCATTTTAGTCAACTCACATTTAGGGGTGCCTACAGCCTGGCACCCAGTGTGAATAGCAGGTAAGTTGTCACAACTTCCTGATGACAGCCCATCTGATAGGCTGAAACGCGCTGAGGTTAATTTGCGTCATCGTAATGTTTGTTTCCGGAAATCGAACCACGACCGCGGCATCGGTCTACCATTGCCTATGGGCAGATTTCCTGGACAACTTACCTGTTATTCACACCAGGTGCCAGGATTTAGGCACCCTACATGTGAGTTGACTAATATGTTTTAATTTTTAATACATTTTTTAAACGGTATTGCGCAATGAGGTTCTTTTGTCACATCTAGCCACATGAGGAACATTTATCCCAGGCAACGTCAATCTAAAGACGATCTACAGGGGCTGCCCCACATGTGCGTTTGACCATACTAGCGATAGTTGGTCCATTTTGAGGAGTGAGTTTACATCTATGTGGGGGCATCTTGTCTGAGCACATATCAAGTACGGAATCCCGCATCTACTTTTAAGCACGAGCACTTAATCTGGGACTTGGAATCTTTACTGTTCAACGATTTAAGTAATTTGAGTTTGAGCACTAGCACTTTATTGGGACTTTTGCAATTTCTAGCGACTTTAGGTCGCCATTACACAATGCGATTTATGTTGTCGTTTTATATACCTATAGGATAAGAGCACGGTTTTTCTCTTTTTTCATTTTTTATTGATTTGCACAGCAAATTTGTGTCACTGCTGCTGTTAACTACTTGGTATCACTATATTTATATTTATTTTTTATATCTGTTTTTTCCAATTGGCGCTTTGGTTATGTAATTATTTTCAATTCAAGCTTAAACAAAGGATAAGGATCTCCATTTTTCCAGGCAGGTGACTGTAATTTTCAAATCTGATTGTGCTCAGCAGTAAATAACTGTCACTTTTTGGAAATAAGAAGCCTCATCTTAATGTGAGAGTTTTGTGAATTGAGCTTTTGGTCTAAAATTGTGAGTACATTTTTAAATTAGTTTAATGTGTTAATATATTTAGAACGTTGTTTTTTTGTTTGTTTTTTAGCAGGCTGTAAACATTAGCCAGCAGAACAATCTTTGAATTTTCATGCAGTGGCATATTTTACAAAATACCTGTGCACTCAAAAGTACTCCCCAGTTGTAGTGTTATGTCAAACACACAATGGTCAGTAAATGTAAAAGTGAAGGAATGGACAGAATGAAGCAAGGGAAGATGAGAGCAAAAAGAAAAATAAGAAGAAAGGGTAAATGGAAGAAATAGAGAGAAGGAGTGGTTGAAGGGAAAGAAAGCATTAAACGGCATGGACAGGTAGTACCAGTGGTTGTTATAATACCTGAAGGTGGGTAGTCACAGGACCACCCAGGGAGTGAATTTCGGAAAGTTCATTAGGAACCAGTTGAAATTCGTAAAGTGTATGGTCAGCTTAAGGAAAATAAAGGGAGTGTTGTCAGGAAAAGGGGATGGAAGGAATATATATAAAGGGGAGAGAATGACATAAGATAGGAAAGGATGGATTGGAAGAAGAAAAGAAGGGATGGAATAAATAAAAAGGTAGAAATGTGAAAGAAAAAGACAGTTCTCCACAAACTGTTTTGTGCCAGTTCTCCACCTGTAGGAATCTGCTTCCCTCTAGTGTCTGTATTTGTAAATACAGTATCTCACAAAAGTGAGTACACCCCTCAGATTTTTGTAAATATTTTATTATATCTTTTCATGTGACAACACTGAAGAAATTACACTTTGCTACAATGTAAAGTAGTGAGTGTACAGCTTGTATAACAGTGTAAATTTGCTGTCCTCTCAAAATAACTCAACGCACAGCCATTAATGTCTAAACCGCTGGCAACAAAAGTGAGTACACCCCTAAGTGAAAATGTCCACATTGGGACCAATTAGCCATTTTCCCTTCCCCGTGCCATGTGACTCGTTAGTGTTACAAGGTCTCAGGTGTGAATGGGGAGCAGGTGTATCTCTCATACTGGTCACTGAAAGATCAACATGGCACCTCATGGCAAAAAACTCTCTGAGGATCTGAAAAAAAGAATTGTTGCTCTATATAAAGATGGCCTAGGCTATAAGAAGATTGCCAGGACCCTGAAACTGAGCTGCAGCACAGTGGCCAAGACCATACATCAGTTTAACAGGACAGGTTTCACTCAGAACAGGCCTTGCCATGGTCGACCAAAGAAGCTGAGTGCACATGCTCAGTGTCATATCCAGAGGTTGTCTTTGGGAAATAGACGTATGAGTGCTGCCAGCATTGCTGCAGAGGTTGAACGGGTGGGGGGGGGGGTCAGCCTGTCAGTGCTCAGACCATACGCCAAACACTGCATCAAATTGGTCTGCACGGCTGTCATCCCATAAGGAAGCCTCTTCTAAAGATGATGCACAAGAAACCCCACAAACAGTTTGCTGAAGACAAGCAGACTAAGGACATGGATTACTGGAACCACATGCTGTGGTCTGATGAGACCAAGATAAACTTATTTGGTTCAGATGGTGTCAAGCGTGTGTGGTGGCAACCAGGCGAGGAGTACAAAGACAAGTGTGTCTTGCCTACAGTCAAACATGGTGGTGGGAGTGTCATGGTCTGAGGCTGCATGAGTGCTGTCGGCACTGGGGAGCTACAGTTCATTGAGGGAACCATGAATGCCAACATGTACTGTGACATAAAAAAAATATGGAAGAAATCTGCGCTCGGAGAAAATTGTGTGTGACCAGAGCAGCTAAACACTATGGCTCTAGATACCAAACCAAAACAGAGATATGTATAAAAAAGTGCAGCGCTCAAAAATCAAGTGAGTGGATACCTAACCTTTGATAGTGACTATAAATGAGGTGGATCCAAGTCAATCAAAATATGAATAAGTGAATATTAGTGCATGCGACTAGTACAATATGAATAAGTGAATACTAGTGTATGCGACAATAAGTGAATACTAGTGCATGCGACAATATAAATGCATATAGAATAAACCACAGAAAATTCATAACAGTGTACAAATCAAACAAAATCCGTGTCAGCAGGTATTGAATGCTTAAAGTGACAACCTAAGAAATGTGATTATTCCCAAATAAATAAGTTAAACACGTGAAAAATAATAATAATGTATCTAAAGTTGCATAAAATGAAACCCCAGATGCAAAAAATGCAAAAGAGATTATCCAACAAAGTCCAAAGTGCCTAGTGACGTTCGATGATCTCCTACAAAGAACACTTCTGAACGTGGTGAGGTTATCCTAAATGATGTGATGGATTGGCCACGCAGTTCCCATCAGGAGAGGACAAAGTAAGAAAAGGAGGCTTACCAGATGCCTGGTCTTTAATGCACGTATCCCATCGACCAAGGTCCCAAGTGCAGGTGTCCTATCTCATAGCGGAGCGGCTAGGCGATTCCTTGCCTGTTGGAGCGTGTGTCAGGATCCACCAGGTGCCTGTGTACCCCCTCTCAGGGGTCCGGCCAAGGTCCCACAAGGATACCAAAAAGAAACAGAAAACTCCAGATCGTGTAATACGATAGAGCAGGTGGTGCCTTTATTGTGGCTCAAAAACTCGGTACATAGCATTGATAAATGGCAATAAGAGATTAAAAGTATTTCGCTACGTAGTAGCAGAGCAAGGTAAAAACTCCTGGCCTGGGAGTATGTTAAGCGATCGCGCGTGCGCAGAGCGTGTGGGTGTGGCTACCCGACGATCGTTTCGTCACAACGTGACGTCATCAGGGGTACGAAATTTGTTGCCAGCGGTTTAGACATTAATGGCTGTGAGTTGAGTTATTTTGAGGGGACAGCAAATTTACACTGTTTTACAAGCTGTACACTCACTACTTTACATTGTAGCGAAGTGTCATTTCTTCAGTGTTGTCACATGAAAAGATATAACAAAATATATACAAAAATGTGAGGGGTGTACTCACTTTTGTGAGATACTGTAGCTATTGCTTGATAGTTATCACAGAATTAGTAGATTATAGACAGGTACTCCCTGTCCCTACTACTGGATAGGAAACCCCAACTGGAGGACTGTAATATGTTATAAAGGGGACTTTCCAGGACTTGGAGACAGAATTAGACCACATGACCATCCATGCAGGAGCTGCTGCTTCTGCTGTATTTTATGCAGACCAGAAACAGAGACTATTGGGCAAGTGTTCTTTTTTAAATCTGTGTTATTACATGTTTAAATGTATAAGGCATTACACTTTTGACAACCTACAATTACAGTAGCACAAAGGCCAATGTAAAAAACAAAACTTACTGGCTCACACACAGTCCAAAGCATTGATAATAATGTAACAGAAAATGTTCTTGTTCCTGGGATTGAACAAAAGGACAAAGTTGAGTCAGAATCTGTTGCAAGTCTCAGTATAAACCATACAAAAGAAAGGCCAAGTCTGTAGCAATGGATGATGCCTCCATGATTGGGGAGGGGGGGGTTCTTTTCTAGCTCATGGTAACTTCCTTCCTGGAGTAAATAAATATTAGGCCTAAGAGTGTCCTTTCAACAACAGTGGGAGTCATGTCTTCCACCAGGACCAACAAGCAAATTTTAGGTCTAAGGCTAAGGTGGGCCAAGGTCACTGTATTTACGAAGTCTGCTATTTCTGCCCTGAAATGAGGTGTCCTAATACTTTAATTGTTGCAGCTTCTGTGAGTATCTAAAGTCTGGTGACAAAAGGGTCTCTGTCCTTTTGCTATTATCTCACATATACAGTCAAATAGCTATGTTTGTGCTAGCCTGGCTGGAGAACATGAGGGGTCCTACACAGGGCTGTGGTGCTGACTGACTCTCCAGACAAAGCAGCAGTCGTGGAGGACATCCATCACAGCTGCTGCAGAGGAGGTCAGCAGCAGCTCAGCCTGCAAGGAGGGCAGTAGCGGAGGAGGCGGGCATGAGGATAGCTTTGGAGGCGGGCATGAGGACAGCTGTGGAGCTGGAGGAGGCGGGCCTGAGGACCGCAAGGGAGCCAAAAGAGGTGGGCTCGAGGACAGCTGGGGAGCCGGAGGAGGCAGTCACGAGGACAGCTGGGGAGCCGGAGGAGGTGGGCACCATGTCTCTGGACGTAGAAGAAATTCTGCTGCCCTGGTGAGTCTGCTCTGACCCTGTTGTAGTCACCCGCATGGCCCTAGGCAAGAGTAGGTTGGTGGTGTTAGTCTTGCCTAGGGCGTGAAATAGTCAAGAACCGGCTCTGGTAGTGGTTACCTTGCAGTATATTATTAGGTAAAATACATGATCAAAATAGAGCTTATTTGCCGCTACTGTTACCTTATTTAACTGCTGACCTTTCTGGCCTGGGATTTTCTAGCTAGCTTATGCTTAGGGTTTATTACACAGCACAGGGTAAAGCCAGGTTAGGCATCCAACAGCTAGAGGTGTGGTTGCATGATACTTTAAAAACTGTTAGAGACTGAAGGACAGAGTAGCTGACACTGGATTCCACACCACTAATGCTGTCAGTGAGAAGCTGCTTCTTAAAGCGGAGTTCCACCCAAAAGTGGATCTTCCGCTCATTTGTCTCCTCTCCCCCTCCGGTGCCACAGTTGGCACCTTTTGGGGGGGGGAGGGGGGACAAGATACCAGGTATCCAGTTCCCACTTCCAGGAGTCAGGGCCGCGGCCCGTGACATCACCGCGGGGCTCCCTCCTCTTCCCCCTTTTGCCGGGCCAGTAGGAGAGAGGAGCAAGGCCTCGCGCATGCGCAGTAGGGTTCCCGGTGTGAAGCCGTAAGGCTACACTTACGGGTTCCCTTACCCACAGTGGTGGCGGCAGCACCCGACAGCTGATGGACACATCACACCAGCTGCGGTGCCGACATCGCTGGACTCCAGGACAGGTAAGTGTCCTAATGTTAAAAGCCAGCAGCTGCAGTATATGGCTTTAAATTTTTTTTTATTTGTGCAGAACACCGCTTTAAGCTGATCGAGTACTGGTACAAGGATCTCCCCAAGGGATACCGAGAGCAGGTCTTCTTCAGCAACCACAGGTATTATTGGTTCAGTGTAGCTGTTTTTAGGAAACTGGTATCAGAGTAGGATTAAAATAAATTTTTAATGCACACCACACTAATCCAACACCAACACCATATACATAGCAAAAGCAAAAAATAAATGTGACAGTGAAAAAAAAAAAACAACAACCTAACTATATACAATATTTGCAATGGAGGGAATGGAAACTGAAGGAACAATATTTATTTTTACAACACGGTAGTAAGAAAGACTCGGACAAAGATAAAAAACATTTACTTGAGTGAATGTGATTTAAAACATTTCTCAGTGACTGACCACACAGTCTATAAACAGGGCATGAGCAGAATGGGGACTGGGAACAAGGGGAGCAGAGATGGGGTAGCAGGACACAGGATGCAAGGTACAGGATAAGGTAGGGATCAGCAAGCAGTAATATGGCTAACAGGCAAAACACTGAAGCAATGATGCAAATCAAGGGAGGAGTTATATAGCTTTCCAGCAGCCAGCACCAGTGGAGCCTAATTACTGAGATCTGCTGGCTGCTGGGAGACACTCTCTGGTAGCCACCGGAACTGCACCCTTCAGCTTTTGGAACCGCAGTGCCACCAACAGGTAATCCAGGTCCTGACACCTCATCACCACTGATCCAGTATTCATCTCAAATCAGAACTGACACCACACCTATAATCTTTCCCATGGGGCCCCTGTAACTGGATCTTGTTGCCACTTTTATCCAGAGGTATCTTTGCTAAGTAACTGTATATACCCAGGTACATGTATATAACTCTATACACCAGGACTTGTTTGCTAATATCATATGTTTATTTATTGGATGTATGTACTCTTTTACTAATCTTTTATTATATACAGTTATGTAAAATGTATGGTTATTGCTATGTGCTTGATGCAAGAGTTCCTTCCAATTACTTTAGATTACTGGTAGATTTCCTAGGAAAATAAATCCTCTCAGATACCCTGTCCTAGGTGGTGGCATTATCAAATTTACTATCAAACCCACTCTTCCACTTAGGCCCCTTTCACACTGGGGCGGTTTGCAGGCGTTATTGCGCTAAAAATAGCGCCTGCAAACCGACCCGAGACAGCTGTTGCTGTGTCTTCAGTGTGAAAGCCCGAGGGCTTTCACACTGAAGCGGTGCGCTTGCAGGACGCTGGAAAATGTCCTGCAAGCCGCAAGCCGCGGCCGAAAAAGGGTCAATACCGCCCGCAAACCGCCGCTGCAGCGGCGTTTTGCGGGCGGGTTCGGAGCGCTGCCCCATTGTTTTCAATGGGAATGGGCGCTATAGGAGCGGTAAATATACCGCTTCTATAGCGCCCCGATGATGCGGCTTGCAGGACATTTTCCAGCGTCCTGCAAGCGCACCGCTTCAGTGTGAAAGCCCTCGGGCTTTCACACTGAAGACACAGCAACAGCTGTTTCGGGTCGGTTTGCAGGCGCTATTTTTAGTGCAATAACTCCTGCAAACCGCCCCAGTGTGAAAGGGGCCTAAAGCGGCGCTAAATATATCGCCGCTTTACCGCCAGCGCCCCCACCGCTCCAGTGTGAAAGTAGCCTAAGTGAGAGTTCTGGTTCTCCTAATTACCTGCAGGTTTAGTGCCTGTTTGGAGAGAGCCATTTCCCATACCCCCCAGAAGAGGGCTACACACCATTAGAACTTAAAGCGGTTCTAAAGGCTAAAGTGTTGTTTTTTTTTATGCATTCTCTGCCATTGATTTTATATTCATACTTACCTGGCACATTCCTTTTGCTGTTTTTTGTCTGTATCTGAGGGAATACCCATTTCCTGCTGATGAGCTGCCGGAGACTGTATGTGCCATCCCCATCCACCTGTGGATCCAGCTCTCTGGGGATTTTTTCCTTGACATTTTCCCATCACTATAGATTGTATGGACTAATTTTAATTTAATTCATTTTTATTTTCTTCACCATTATTAACCCATTCTAAATATCCTAATTGCTGTCAGTGAGCACTGACTCATACACTACCTTGTAGTTTGTGATATACAGTGTATTACATTGTGCTAAATACTGGACATGGCTCAAAGAGTCATGGTTAAATAGAATTTAAGGGTACAAGCTGTATACACTTCTGCACACATACTGTATGCTGCAATCTTTGTATCCACACAATACTCAATTATTGTGCCACGAGAGACAATCTCACACAGTCACAAAAACATCAGGACAAACTCTAAAAAATTAGACTCCTATGCTACATATGCTTTTATACATGCAGAATATAGACAGAGCGAACACAAAACCGGCCGCGTGGAAGTCAACGCCGAATCTGGTTTTGGAGGTGCACCTCATGGGAGGGGCGGTGCAGCCTGGGTCTCACTAATGCTTCATGAGATCCTGTCCCGGAGCTGCTCTTTTCCCTCCCCTTCTTCTTGACCACAGTAGTGGTTCTAGGAAAAGGGGAGCGACGTCTGGTGGTCTGAGGGTGGCAGTGCAGGTTGTGCCGGCTCACTCTGCCCGCCAACCCCTGCCGTGCTGCCCGGCTCCCAGCAGGCTATGGACTGGCACTGGTCCCCAAAGGTTGGGTACACCTGCTGTAGATAATCCATTCTAATCTTTGGTGGTCAGTGGCTTTAAATATTTCCCCTCCCTAAATCATTGGAGGTCAGTGGGGTTAAGTAAGCCCCCCCAGGGCTAGTGCTCAGTGGACACGTACTTTGGATTGTAACATGCATTGCAAGCTTAAATTATAAGTTTGCTTATCCTGTCTGCCTAACTCCCCTTACCTAAAGAAACACACCTTCCCCGAAACCAGATGCATACTTATCTAAAACGCACAGCCACTGACTTCTGCAGTGTTGACATTCTGTGGCCAAAATCCCCTTGCCACAGAATTCGTTCAACATAGTGATCTATGGGACTGACTAATCAATTCCATATCTTAGCCACATAATGTCAACATTGTGGGATTCGTTGGATTGCATCTGTGGCGGGGAAGGGGGGGTTACTTTAGGTTAGAGGGGCTAGATAGACCACCAGGATAGATGCACTTTATGTGAAAGTGCACCTATCCTTACAAACTCCAGAGGGCAGTGATTCTGGGAACACCTGACCTGCATTTGCACAGGAAAGAGTTTTTCTGGCTTTATTGATCCATGTGCTAAAGCTTGAATTTGTGCCCCATCTCCCTGATCACTCTCTTGGCAATCACTGCCATTTTTTTTTTTTGCATTATAGTGTAATGAGTTATAATTATGTAGTCAGTTATGGTGGACCCATGCCCTATCAATTTGAATTTTGTTGCTGGTTTGTTGACATTTTGATTTTGGTTGGACAGGCTCAAACACACACACACACACACACCTTACCTTTGTTTCTTACCACAAGCTGAGCTTAGGAAAAAAGCAAATGCACAACTAACATTGTGGAATTTCTTTGGAAGTCTTAGTGGGGCAGTCTCTTTGTTTGTCTTTCTTTATGTTGAAGTCTCTTATGTTGATGTGCAATCTATGCCAATCTCTCTCTCTCTTTTGAAAACTGCAGTCGGTTTTAGGTAGGGTTGAATCTGTAGGCCTTTATAGAACAGAGTAAGTGACAACAGACTTATGGAGAAAGTGGATTGTAGGTAGCGTTTCAGGTGTTACATTTGAGATTGGGTGTAGGTCTATAGAACCAAACTCTTGCAGGTCTCTAGTCCACACACTTTTGATTTGAAGTGGGTATAAGCTTGGCTTATAGGGTAGAAGTATTTGTGGTATCAAGTAATTCACTTTGCAGAGTCTCCTTTCCATTGAAATAAGGTGATTCCAGCCACTGAAACCTCCCTGACTTCATGCATGGCATGGAAGCCACAAAGATTATACTATACAGTGTGACACTCACACTAGTATGTAGTATTCAAAATTGTGGCTTTGGTTATTCTGTTATTTTAACAGTGGGTGAGAAACCTGTCAGAGAGAGGGTGAAGAGCTGATCTTGGTGAGGTTCTGTAAAGTGTCAACCCTACAGGCCGTGGATTCAGATGAGAAGAGAATTGGGTGTCTAGTGACCAAAGTGAGAGGAAATAATGAAATATGAATATTCATAACTCAGCTTGGCAGAAAAACTTCATATTATAGCCAGTGACACTTACTGATAACAGTGAGAACCCACAACCTCGCTGAGCTTAGAAAGAAACCAAATGCACAACTATACTAATCAAAACTGGGCTAACTACCACCCAGCCGCCAGAAAAAAAAGTAAATTTCTATCACTTATTAGTCTACTTAACCTATCTAGGTGGGTGGTGTTTAATACCACTTTAATGTGTTACTAAAGGCTTTTTTTATTATTAAAATAAATAACATGTCATAGTTACCTGCTCTGTGCATAGTATTGCACAGAGCTGGCGTGTCTTCTACTACAAACCAATTCTATGTAATATGTCTCGCTTCATGGGCTTTATGTGACCTAAAGCATATTCAGGACTTCTGCTTTGGGTTAATCAGTTACATAACATTCAAACAGACCTGAAAAAGTAATGCTGGTATCCAGTATTGCATTTGAGATGGCAAGGCTATTTTGTTCAAGATAGATCCCTCTCTGGGGGACGCTATAAACGTCTATTTTAGAAATGGAGAATTAAAGTCCAAACCCTAATGAAGGGAGAGGTCTTGCCCCCCAAAAAACATTGGCTACTACCGTTGTTTTTTTTTGTGAAATCAGTATCAACAATAATGTATAATTGACTTTTGAGACGATCGTTTGGTGCTCTGTCTTTTGATTCAGTTAAGCATTTCTCGATTCAGGCTACCTTGCTGGATATCCCCCATTTTGTGTGTCCGAACTGCTGAAGTCAAGTCATTAAGACATCTAACAATCTTCTAGCTGATGGGAGTTAAATCTGAGTCCAGCAGAGTCTCACACATGTCCTATTCTTGGATTGATAGTGAGGAGGATAACCCGCCCGGAGTCACATAGCCCTCTTAATGAAGAGTACAGCCTGTCTGGTGTTACAGTCCCCTGAACAAGCAGTACATATAGTGTGGTGTCACATAGCCCACAGTATAAAGAGTACAGCTTGCCTCATATCACAGCCCTCAGAAAAAGAAGTACAGCCTTTCTGGAGTAACCTAGTCCTCAGAACAAGGAGTACATCTCCCAGTGTGACACAGCCCTTAGATTGAGAAGTACAACCCTTCCGCTTTTACACAGCCTCAAAAATTAGGTTTATAGTGTGGCACAGTGTAACATAGCCCCCAGAGCGAGAAATACATCCCACACAGTTTCACATATTCCTCAGATTAAGGAGTACAGCCTGCCTGTTTCTGCATAGCCCTCAGGTTGATTATTATAGCACTGCCCTGTGTCACATAGCCTTCAGATTGAGTATTACAGCACGTCTGTAGTCATATAGCCCTCAGATTGAGGAATACAGCCTATCAGGGTCCACACAGCCTTCAGAGTGGGAATTATAGCCTTGCCCGAAGTCACATAACCCTCAGACTGAGGAGCATATCACACCCAGTATCACATAGCCCTCAGAACGAGGAGCACAGGCTGCCCAATTCCACATAGCCCTCAGACCCATAACCTGGTCTGAAATCACATAGCCCTAAGATTGAGTACAGCCTGCTCAGAGTCACATAGATTTCAGAATGAGGTGTACAACCTGGCTCATTGTCATAGAGTACCTAGAATGAGTAGTAGACCCTGTCTGTCTTCACTGTGTTCCATTGTATATCTAATGCCTTGGAAATTCTTTTGTACCTTTCTCATGACTGATACCTATTAACAAAGGGATCCTGCTGATGTTTTGGAAACTCTCTGCGGACCATGGCTTTTGCTGTAAGAAGCGGCTAAGAAAATGTCAGGAAAGACCTACTAGAACAGCCAAACTTTATTTGGGGTTAATCAGAGGTACTTTAAATGATGGCAGGTGTGTGCTGACTCATATTTAACATGAGTTTGAATGCAATTGCTTAATTCTAAACACAGCCACATCCCCAGTTATAAGAGGGTGTGCACACGTATTTTTACACCCCCTAAAAGATTTCAGTTTGTTTTTAAATTGGGCTGTGCAGTTTATAGGTCACATTACAGGTGGAAAAAGTTCTGAAATGATTTATCATTGTCTCATTTTTTTTACATCACAGAAACCTGACATTTTAACAGGGGTGTGTAGACTTTTTATATCCACTGTATAGCCCTGAATCTGAGGAGTACAGGCTGCCTGGTGTCACACGGCCCTCAGAATGAGGAGTACAGCCTGTCCAGTGACATATACTGTAGACCTCAGAACAAAGAGTATAGCCTGTCCAGTGACATATAGCCCTGAAATTGAGGCGTACAGGCTGCCTGGTGTCACACGGTCCTCAAAATGAGTACAGCCTGTCCAGTGACATATAGTCCTAAAATTGAGGAGTACAGGTTGCCTGGTGTCACACATCTCTCAGAATGAGGAGTACAGCCCATCCAATGACATATAGCCCTGAATGTGAGGTGTACAGGCTGCCTGGTGTCACACAGCCCCCAGATTGAGGAGTACAGCCCGCCCAGTGACTTACCATGGTTCACTTCCTTCTTAGGAAATCGGTCACAGACAGTGAAACTTGGAGCCTTCACATCTGAATCCCGTGCAGTCTCCTATGGAGTCCCTCAATGATCACCTTTGTCACCCGTGCTCTTCAACATTTACATCCGTCCACTCCTAAAAATCATCAGCAAATCTGATCTATGCTTCCACTCATACGCAGATGATACTCAACTCTACCTTCGGATCCCCGGACAAAAAGACCAATATCAGGAATTAGAAAAAATGCCTCGCATCAATAGACGACTGGATGTCCACAAACTCCCTCAAACTTAACGGAACCAAAACAGAACTCCTTCTCCTAAATGCAAACCTGGAAAACGAAATCTACGACACCATAGCCTCCACCCACCATCCTTGGACAGACCATCCCCCTAAGCATAAAAGCCAAAAGTCTCGGTGTCATCTTCGATTCAGAAATGTCAATGAATGCACAAATAGGATCAGTAGTCAGCGGATCCTACCACCTTCTACGCCTGCTACGTAGACTCATCCCCTTCATTCCAGAAAAGGACAAAGCCGTAGTGGTAGGAACAATCATCAACTCTCGACTCGACTACGCAAACTCCCTCTACATAGGACTACCTAAATTCCAGATTGCACGACTACAAGTCGTTCAAAACACGGCAGCAAGACTAGTCACAGGAAAAAAACCATGGGAATCCATCTCCCCATCCCTGAGGACCCTCCATTGGCTAACCGTAAAGAATCGGATCACATTCAAGACCCTCTGCTTGACCCACAAATGCACACAAGGAGATGCTCCTCAATACTTATGCGAAAAAATACAACACTACACCCCCAATCGCAACCTCCGATCTAACGACCAAAACCTCCTCCTTGTCCCCAAATCCCGGTACAAGTCAAGGGGAGAACGAAGATTTGCAGTCCAAGGACCACGGCTATGGAACGCTCTACCTACGAACATCCGCTTGGAAAAAGACCATCGGGCCTTCAGGAAAAAACTCAAGACCTACCTCTTCTAAGAAGGAATCAACGCAGGTCGGATCAAGCGCCTCGAGGCGATTCAGTTCGCAGTTGCAGCGCTATACAAATCATTCATTCATTCATTCATTCATATAGCCCTAAAATTGAGGAGTACAGGTTGCCTGGTGTCACACAGCCCTTAAAATGAGGAGTACAGCGACATATAGTCCTAAAATTGAGGAGTACATTCTGCCTGGTGTCACACAGCCCTTAGTATGAGGAGTACAGCCTGCCCAGTGACATATAGCCCTAAAATTGAGGAGTACAGGTTGCCTGGTGTCACACAGCCCTCAAAATGAGGAGTACAGCGACATATAGTCCTAAAATTGAGGAGTACATGCTGCCTGGTGTCACACAGCCCTTAGTATGAGGAGTACAGCCTGCCCAGTGACATATAGCCCTGAAATTGAGGAGTACAGGCTGCCTGGTGTCACACAGCCCTCAGAATGAGGAGTACAGCCTGTCCAGTGACATATAGCCCTGAATCTGAGGAGTGCAGGCTGCCTGGGATCACACAGCCCTCAGAATGAGTACAGCCCATCCAATGACATATAGCCCTGAATGTGAGGAGTACAGGCTGCCTGGTGTCACACAGCCCTCAGAATGAGGAGTACAGCCCATCCAATAACATATAGCCCTGAATGTGAGGTGTACAGGCGGCCTGGTGTCACACAGCCCCCAGATTGAGGAGTACAGCCCGCCCAGTGACATATATCCCTAAAATTGAGGAGTACAGGTTGCCTGGTGTCACACAGCCCTCAAAATGAGGAGTACAGCGACATATAGTCCTAAAATTGAGGAGTACATTCTGCCTGGTGTCACACAGCCCTTAGTATGAGGAGTACAGCCTGCCCAGTGACATATAGCCCTAAAATTGAGGAGTACAGGTTGCCTGGTGTCACACAGCCCTCAAAATGAGGAGTACAGCGACATATAGTCCTAAAATTGAGGAGTACATGCTGCCTGGTGTCACACAGCCCTTAGTATGAGGAGTACAGCCTGCCCAGTGACATATAGCCCTGAAATTGAGGAGTACAGGCTGCCTGGTGTCACACAGCCCTCAGAATGAGGAGTACAGCCTGTCCAGTGACATATAGCCCTGAATGTGAGGTGTACAGGCTGCCTGGTGTCACACAGCCCCCAGATTGAGGAGTACAGCCCGCCCAGTGACATATAGCCCTAAAATTGAGGAGTACAGGTTGCCTGGTGTCACACAGCCCTCAAAATGAGGAGTACACTGACATATAGTCCTAAAATTGAGGAGTACATTCTGCCTGGTGTCACACAGCCCTTAGTATGAGGAGTACAGCCTGCCCAGTGACATATAGCCCTAAAATTGAGGAGTACAGGTTGCCTGGTGTCACACAGCCCTCAAAATGAGGAGTACAGCGACATATAGTCCTAAAATTGAGGAGTACATGCTGCCTGGTGTCACACAGCCCTTAGTATGAGGAGTACAGCCTGCCCAGTGACATATAGCCCTGAAATTGAGGAGTACAGGCTGCCTGGTGTCACACAGCCCTCAGAATGAGGAGTACAGCCTGTCCAGTGACATATAGCCCTGAATCTGATGAGTGCAGGCTGCCTGGGATCACACAGCCCTCAGAATGAGTACAGCCCATCCAATGACATATAGCCCTGAATGTGAGGAGTACAGGCTGCCTGGTGTCACACAGCCCTCAGAATGAGGAGTACAGCCCATCCAATAACATATAGCCCTGAATGTGAGGTGTACAGGCTGCCTGGTGTCACACAGCCCCCAGATTGAGGAGTACAGCCCGCCCAGTGACATATAGCCCTAAAATTGAGGAGTACAGGTTGCCTGGTGTCACACAGCCCTCAAAATGAGGAGTACAGCGACATATAGTCCTAAAATTGAGGAGTACATTCTGCCTGGTGTCACACAGCCCTTAGTATGAGGAGTACAGCCTGCCCAGTGACATATAGCCCTAAAATTGAGGAGTACAGGTTGCCTGGTGTCACACAGCCCTCAAAATGAGGAGTACAGCGACATATAGTCCTAAAATTGAGGAGTACATGCTGCCTGGTGTCACACAGCCCTTAGTATGAGGAGTACAGCCTGCCCAGTGACATATAGCCCTGAAATTGAGGAGTACAGGCTGCCTGGTGTCACACAGCCCTCAGAATGAGGAGTACAGCCTGTCCAGTGACATATAGCCCTGAATGTGAGGTGTACAGGCTGCCTGGTGTCACACAGCCCCCAGATTGAGGAGTACAGCCCGCCCAGTGACATATAGCCCTAAAATTGAGGAGTACAGGTTGCCTGGTGTCACACAGCCCTCAAAATGAGGAGTACACCGACATATAGTCCTAAAATTGAGGAGTACATTCTGCCTGGTGTCACACAGCCCTTAGTATGAGGAGTACAGCCTGCCCAGTGACATATAGCCCTGAAATTGAGGAGTACAGGCTGCCTGGTGTCACACAGCCCTCAGAATGAGGAGTACAGCCTGTCCAGTGACATATAGCCCTGAATCTGAGGAGTGCAGGCTGCCTGGGATCACACAGCCCTCAGAATGAGTACAGCCCATCCAATGACATATAGCCCTGAATGTGAGGAGTACAGGCTGCCTGGTGTCACACAGCCCTCAGAATGAGGAGTACAGCCCATCCAATAACATATAGCCCTGAATGTGAGGTGTACAGGCTGCCTGGTGTCACACAGCCCCCAGATTGAGGAGTACAGCCCGCCCAGTGACACATAGCCCTAAAATTGAGGAGTACAGGTTGCCTGGTGTCACACAGCCCTCAAAATGAGGAGTACACCGACATATAGTCCTAAAATTGAGGAGTACATTCTGCCTGGTGTCACACAGCCCTTAGTATGAGGAGTACAGCCTGCCCAGTGACATATAGCCCTAAAATTGAGGAGTACAGGTTGCCTGGTGTCACACAGCCCTCAAAATGAGGAGTACAGCGACATATAGTCCTAAAATTGAGGAGTACATTCTGCCTGGTGTCACACAGCCCTTAGTATGAGGAGTACAGCCTGCCCAGTGACATATAGCCCTAAAATTGAGGAGTACAGGTTGCCTGGTGTCACACAGCCCTCAAAATGAGGAGTACAGCGACATATAGTCCTAAAATTGAGGAGTACATGCTGCCTGGTGTCACACAGCCCTTAGTATGAGGAGTACAGCCTGCCCAGTGACATATAGCCCTGAAATTGAGGAGTACAGGCTGCCTGGTGTCACACAGCCCTCAGAATGAGGAGTACAGCCTGTCCAGTGACATATAGCCCTGAATGTGAGGTGTACAGGCTGCCTGGTGTCACACAGCCCCCAGATTGAGGAGTACAGCCCGCCCAGTGACATATAGCCCTAAAATTGAGGAGTACAGGTTGCCTGGTGTCACACAGCCCTCAAAATGAGGAGTACACCGACATATAGTCCTAAAATTGAGGAGTACATTCTGCCTGGTGTCACACAGCCCTTAGTATGAGGAGTACAGCCTGCCCAGTGACATATAGCCCTAAAATTGAGGAGTACAGGTTGCCTGGTGTCACACAGCCCTCAAAATGAGGAGTACAGCGACATATAGTCCTAAAATTGAGGAGTACATGCTGCCTGGTGTCACACAGCCCTTAGTATGAGGAGTACAGCCTGCCCAGTGACATATAGCCCTGAAATTGAGGAGTACAGGCTGCCTGGTGTCACACAGCCCTCAGAATGAGGAGTACAGCCTGTCCAGTGACATATAGCCCTGAATCTGAGGAGTGCAGGCTGCCTGGGATCACACAGCCCTCAGAATGAGTACAGCCCATCCAATGACATATAGCCCTGAATGTGAGGAGTACAGGCTGCCTGGTGTCACACAGCCCTCAGAATGAGGAGTACAGCCCATCCAATAACATATAGCCCTGAATGTGAGGTGTACAGGCTGCCTGGTGTCACACAGCCCCCAGATTGAGGAGTACAGCCCGCCCAGTGACATATAGCCCTAAAATTGAGGAGAACAGGTTGCCTGGTGTCACACAGCCCTCAAAATGAGGAGTACAGCGACATATAGTCCTAAAATTGAGGAGTACATTCTGCCTGGTGTCACACAGCCCTTAGTATGAGGAGTACAGCCTGCCCAGTGACATATAGCCCTAAAATTGAGGAGTACAGGTTGCCTGGTGTCACACAGCCCTCAAAATGAGGAGTACAGCGACATATAGTCCTAAAATTGAGGAGTACATGCTGCCTGGTGTCACACAGCCCTTAGTATGAGGAGTACAGCCTGCCCAGTGACATATAGCCCTGAAATTGAGGAGTACAGGCTGCTTGGTGTCACACAGCCCTCAGAATGAGGAGTACAGCCTGTCCAGTGACATATAGCCCTGAATGTGAGGTGTACAGGCTGCCTGGTGTCACACAGCCCCCAGATTGAGGAGTACAGCCCGCCCAGTGACATATAGCCCTAAAATTGAGGAGTACAGGTTGCCTGGTGTCACACAGCCCTCAAAATGAGGAGTACACCGACATATAGTCCTAAAATTGAGGAGTACATTCTGCCTGGTGTCACACAGCCCTTAGTATGAGGAGTACAGCCTGCCCAGTGACATATAGCCCTGAAATTGAGGAGTACAGGCTGCCTGGTGTCACACAGCCCTCAGAATGAGGAGTACAGCCTGTCCAGTGACATATAGCCCTGAATCTGAGGAGTGCAGGCTGCCTGGGATCACACAGCCCTCAGAATGAGTACAGCCCATCCAATGACATATAGCCCTGAATGTGAGGAGTACAGGCTGCCTGGTGTCACACAGCCCTTAGAATGAGGAGTACAGCCCATCCAATAACATATAGCCCTGAATGTGAGGTGTACAGGCTGCCTGGTGTCACACAGCCCCCAGATTGAGGAGTACAGCCCGCCCAGTGACATATAGCCCTAAAATTGAGGAGTACAGGTTGCCTGGTGTCACACAGCCCTCAAAATGAGGAGTACACCGACATATAGTCCTAAAATTGAGGAGTACATTCTGCCTGGTGTCACACAGCCCTTAGTATGAGGAGTACAGCCTGCCCAGTGACATATAGCCCTAAAATTGAGGAGTACAGGTTGCCTGGTGTCACACAGCCCTCAAAATGAGGAGTACAGCGACATATAGTCCTAAAATTGAGGAGTACATGCTGCCTGGTGTCACACAGCCCTTAGTATGAGGAGTACAGCCTGCCCAGTGACATATAGCCCTGAAATTGAGGAGTACAGGCTGCCTGGTGTCACACAGCCCTCAGAATGAGGAGTACAGCCTGTCCAGTGACATATAGCCCTGAATCTGAGGAGTGCAGGCTGCCTGGGATCACACAGCCCTCAGAATGAGTACAGCCCATCCAATGACATATAGCCCTGAATGTGAGGAGTACAGACTGCCTGGTGTCACACAGCCCTCAGAATGAGGAGTACAGCCCATCCAATAACATATAGCCCTGAATGTGAGGTGTACAGGCTGCCTGGTGTCACACAGCCCCCAGATTGAGGAGTACAGCCCGCCCAGTGACACATAGCCCTAAAATTGAGGAGTACAGGTTGCCTGGTGTCACACAGCCGTCAAAATGAGGAGTACAGCGACATATAGTCCTAAAATTGAGGAGTACATTCTGCCTGGTGTCACACAGCCCTTAGTATGAGGAGTACAGCCTGCCCAGTGACATATAGCCCTAAAATTGAGGAGTACAGGTTGCCTGGTGTCACACAGCCCTCAAAATGAGGAGTACAGCGACATATAGTCCTAAAATTGAGGAGTACATTCTGCCTGGTGTCACACAGCCCTTAGTATGAGGAGTACAGCCTGCCCAGTGACATATAGCCCTAAAATTGAGGAGTACAGGTTGCCTGGTGTCACACAGCCCTCAAAATGAGGAGTACAGCATCATATAGTCCTAAAATTGAGGAGTACATGCTGCCTGGTGTCACACAGCCCTTAGTATGAGGAGTACAGCCTGCCCAGTGACATATAGCCCTGAAATTGAGGAGTACAGGCTGCCTGGTGTGACACAGCCCTCAGAATGAGGAGTACAGCCTGTCCAGTGACATATAGCCCTGAATGTGAGGTGTACAGGCTGCCTGGTGTCACACAGCCCCCAGATTGAGGAGTACAGCCCGCCCAGTGACATATAGCCCTAAAATTGAGGAGTACAGGTTGCCTGGTGTCACACAGCCCTCAAAATGAGGAGTACACCGACATATAGTCCTAAAATTGAGGAGTACATTCTGCCTGGTGTCACACAGCCCTTAGTATGAGGAGTACAGCCTGCCCAGTGACATATAGCCCTAAAATTGAGGAGTACAGGTTGCCTGGTGTCACACAGCCCTCAAAATGAGGAGTACAGCGACATATAGTCCTAAAATTGAGGAGTACATGCTGCCTGGTGTCACACAGCCCTTAGTATGAGGAGTACAGCCTGCCCAGTGACATATAGCCCTGAAATTGAGGAGTACAGGCTGCCTGGTGTCACACAGCCCTCAGAATGAGGAGTACAGCCTGTCCAGTGACATATAGCCCTGAATCTGAGGAGTGCAGGCTGCCTGGGATCACACAGCCCTCAGAATGAGTACAGCCCATCCAATGACATATACCCCTGAATGTGAGGAGTACAGGCTGCCTGGTGTCACACAGCCCTCAGAATGAGGAGTACAGCCCATCCAATAACATATAGCCCTGAATGTGAGGTGTACAGGCTGCCTGGTGTCACACAGCCCCCAGATTGAGGAGTACAGCCCGCCCAGTGACATATAGCCCTAAAATTGAGGAGTACAGGTTGCCTGGTGTCACACAGCCCTCAAAATGAGGAGTACAGCGACATATAGTCCTAAAATTGAGGAGTACATTCTGCCTGGTGTCACACAGCCCTTAGTATGAGGAGTACAGCCTGCCCAGTGACATATAGCCCTAAAATTGAGGAGTACAGGTTGCCTGGTGTCACACAGCCCTCAAAATGAGGAGTACAGCGACATATAGTCCTAAAATTGAGGAGTACATGCTGCCTGGTGTCACACAGCCCTTAGTATGAGGAGTACAGCCTGCCCAGTGACATATAGCCCTGAAATTGAGGAGTACAGGCTGCCTGGTGTCACACAGCCCTCAGAATGAGGAGTACAGCCTGTCCAGTGACATATAGCCCTGAATGTGAGGTGTACAGGCTGCCTGGTGTCACACAGCCCCCAGATTGAGGAGTACAGCCCGCCCAGTGACATATAGCCCTAAAATTGAGGAGTACAGGTTGCCTGGTGTCACACAGCCCTCAAAATGAGGAGTACACCGACATATGGTCCTAAAATTGAGGAGTACATTCTGCCTGGTGTCACACAGCCCTTAGTATGAGGAGTACAGCCTGCCCAGTGACATATAGCCCTAAAATTGAGGAGTACAGGTTGCCTGGTGTCACACAGCCCTCAAAATGAGGAGTACAGCGACATATAGTCCTAAAATTGAGGAGTACATGCTGCCTGGTGTCACACAGCCCTTAGTATGAGGAGTACAGCCTGCCCAGTGACATATAGCCCTGAAATTGAGGAGTACAGGCTGCCTGGTGTCACACAGCCCTCAGAATGAGGAGTACAGCCTGTCCAGTGACATATAGCCCTGAATCTGAGGAGTGCAGGCTGCCTGGGATCACACAGCCCTCAGAATGAGTACAGCCCATCCAATGACATATAGCCCTGAATGTGAGGAGTACAGGATGCCTGGTGTCACACAGCCCTCAGAATGAGGAGTACAGCCCATCCAATAACATATAGCCCTGAATGTGAGGTGTACAGGCTGCCTGGTGTCACACAGCCCCCAGATTGAGGAGTACAGCCCGCCCAGTGACATATAGCCCTAAAATTGAGGAGTACAGGTTGCCTGGTGTCACACAGCCCTCAAAATGAGGAGTACAGCGACATATAGTCCTAAAATTGAGGAGTACATTCTGCCTGGTGTCACACAGCCCTTAGTATGAGGAGTACAGCCTGCCCAGTGACATATAGCCCTAAAATTGAGGAGTACAGGTTGCCTGGTGTCACACAGCCCTCAAAATGAGGAGTACAGCGACATATAGTCCTAAAATTGAGGAGTACATTCTGCCTGGTGTCACACAGCCCTTAGTATGAGGAGTACAGCCTGCCCAGTGACATATAGCCCTAAAATTGAGGAGTACAGGTTGCCTGGTGTCACACAGCCCTCAAAATGAGGAGTACAGCGACATATAGTCCTACAATTGAGGAGTACATGCTGCCTGGTGTCACACAGCCCTTAGTATGAGGAGTACAGCCTGCCCAGTGACATATAGCCCTGAAATTGAGGAGTACAGGCTGCCTGGTGTCACACAGCCCTCAGAATGAGGAGTACAGCCTGTCCAGTGACATATAGCCCTGAATGTGAGGTGTACAGGCTGCCTGGTGTCACACAGCCCCCAGATTGAGGAGTACAGCCCGCCCAGTGACATATAGCCCTAAAATTAAGGAGTACAGGTTGCCTGGTGTCACACAGCCCTCAAAATGAGGAGTACACCGACATATAGTCCTAAAATTGAGGAGTACATTCTGCCTGGTGTCACACAGCCCTTAGTATGAGGAGTACAGCCTGCCCAGTGACATATAGCCCTAAAATTGAGGAGTACAGGTTGCCTGGTGTCACACAGCCCTCAAAATGAGGAGTACAGCGACATATAGTCCTAAAATTGAGGAGTACATGCTGCCTGGTGTCACACAGCCCTTAGTATGAGGAGTACAGCCTGCCCAGTGACATATAGCCCTGAAATTGAGGAGTACAGGCTGCCTGGTGTCACACAGCCCTCAGAATGAGGAGTACAGCCTGTCCAGTGACATATAGCCCTGAATCTGAGGAGTGCAGGCTGCCTGGGATCACACAGCCCTCAGAATGAGTACAGCCCATCCAATGACATATAGCCCTGAATGTGAGGAGTACAGGCTGCCTGGTGTCACACAGCCCTCAGAATGAGGAGTACAGCCCATCCAATAACATATAGCCCTGAATGTGAGGTGTACAGGCTGCCTGGTGTCACACAGCCCCCAGATTGAGGAGTACAGCCCGCCCAGTGACATATAGCCCTAAAATTGAGGAGTACAGGTTGCCTGGTGTCACACAGCCCTCAAAATGAGGAGTACACCGACATATAGTCCTAAAATTGAGGAGTACATTCTGCCTGGTGTCACACAGCCCTTAGTATGAGGAGTACAGCCTGCCCAGTGACATATAGCCCTAAAATTGAGGAGTACAGGTTGCCTGGTGTCACACAGCCCTCAAAATGAGGAGTACAGCGACATATAGTCCTAAAATTGAGGAGTACATGCTGCCTGGTGTCACACAGCCCTTAGTATGAGGAGTACAGCCTGCCCAGTGACATATAGCCCTGAAATTGAGGAGTACAGGCTGCCTGGTGTCACACAGCCCTCAGAATGAGGAGTACAGCCTGTCCAGTGACATATAGCCCTGAATCTGAGGAGTGCAGGCTGCCTGGGATCACACAGCCCTCAGAATGAGTACAGCCCATCCAATGACATATAGCCCTGAATGTGAGGAGTACAGGCTGCCTGGTGTCACACAGCCCTCAGAATGAGGAGTACAGCCCATCCAATAACATATAGCCCTGAATGTGAGGTGTACAGGCTGCCTGGTGTCACACAGCCCCCAGATTGAGGAGTACAGCCCGCCCAGTGACATATAGCCCTAAAATTGAGGAGTACAGGTTGCCTGGTGTCACACAGCCCTCAAAATGAGGAGTACAGCGACATATAGTCCTAAAATTGAGGAGTACATTCTGCCTGGTGTCACACAGCCCTTAGTATGAGGAGTACAGCCTGCCCAGTGACATATAGCCCTAAAATTGAGGAGTACAGGTTGCCTGGTGTCACACAGCCCTCAAAATGAGGAGTACAGCGACATATAGTCCTACAATTGAGGAGTACATTCTGCCTGGTGTCACACAGCCCTTAGTATGAGGAGTACAGCCTGCCCAGTGACATATAGCCCTAAAATTGAGGAGTACAGGTTGCCTGGTGTCACACAGCCCTCAAAATGAGGAGTACAGCGACATATAGTCCTAAAATTGAGGAGTACATGCTGCCTGGTGTCACACAGCCCTTAGTATGAGGAGTACAGCCTGCCCAGTGACATATAGCCCTGAAATTGAGGAGTACAGGCTGCCTGGTGTCACACAGCCCTCAGAATGAGGAGTACAGCCTGTCCAGTGACATATAGCCCTGAATGTGAGGTGTACAGGCTGCCTGGTGTCACACAGCCCCCAGATTGAGGAGTACAGCCCGCCCAGTGACATATAGCCCTAAAATTGAGGAGTACAGGTTGCCTGGTGTCACACAGCCCTCAAAATGAGGAGTACACCGACATATAGTCCTAAAATTGAGGAGTACATTCTGCCTGGTGTCACACAGCCCTTAGTATGAGGAGTACAGCCTGCCCAGTGACATATAGCCCTAAAATTGAGGAGTACAGGTTGCCTGGTGTCACACAGCCCTCAAAATGAGGAGTACAGCGACATATAGTCCTAAAATTGAGGAGTACATGCTGCCTGGTGTCATACAGCCCTTAGTATGAGGAGTACAGCCTGCCCAGTGACATATAGCCCTGAAATTGAGGAGTACAGGCTGCCTGGTGTCACACAGCCCTCAGAATGAGGAGTACAGCCTGTCCAGTGACATATAGCCCTGAATCTGAGGAGTGCAGGCTGCCTGGGATCACACAGCCCTCAGAATGAGTACAGCCCATCCAATGACATATAGCCCTGAATGTGAGGAGTACAGGCTGCCTGGTGTCACACAGCCCTCAGAATGAGGAGTACAGCCCATCCAATAACATATAGCCCTGAATGTGAGGTGTACAGGCTGCCTGGTGTCACACAGCCCCCAGATTGAGGAGTACAGCCCGCCCAGTGACATATAGCCCTAAAATTGAGGAGTACAGGTTGCCTGGTGTCACACAGCCCTCAAAATGAGGAGTACACCGACATATAGTCCTAAAATTGAGGAGTACATTCTGCCTGGTGTCACACAGCCCTTAGTATGAGGAGTACAGCCTGCCCAGTGACATATAGCCCTAAAATTGAGGAGTACAGGTTGCCTGGTGTCACACAGCCCTCAAAATGAGGAGTACAGCGACATATAGTCCTAAAATTGAGGAGTACATGCTGCCTGGTGTCACACAGCCCTTAGTATGAGGAGTACAGCCTGCCCAGTGACATATAGCCCTGAAATTGAGGAGTACAGGCTGCCTGGTGTCACACAGCCCTCAGAATGAGGAGTACAGCCTGTCCAGTGACATATAGCCCTGAATCTGAGGAGTGCAGGCTGCCTGGGATCACACAGCCCTCAGAATGAGTACAGCCCATCCAATGACATATAGCCCTGAATGTGAGGAGTACAGGCTGCCTGGTGTCACACAGCCCTCAGAATGAGGAGTACAGCCCATCCAATAACATATAGCCCTGAATGTGAGGTGTACAGGCTGCCTGGTGTCACACAGCCCCCAGATTGAGGAGTACAGCCCGCCCAGTGACATATAGCCCTAAAATTGAGGAGTACAGGTTGCCTGGTGTCACACAGCCCTCAAAATGAGGAGTACACCGACATATAGTCCTAAAATTGAGGAGTACATTCTGCCTGGTGTCACACAGCCCTTAGTATGAGGAGTACAGCCTGCCCAGTGACATATAGCCCTAAAATTGAGGAGTACAGGTTGCCTGGTGTCACACAGCCCTCAAAATGAGGAGTACAGCGACATATAGTCCTAAAATTGAGGAGTACATGCTGCCTGGTGTCACACAGCCCTTAGTATGAGGAGTACAGCCTGCCCAGTGACATATAGCCCTGAAATTGAGGAGTACAGGCTGCCTGGTGTCACACAGCCCTCAGAATGAGGAGTACAGCCTGTCCAGTGACATATAGCCCTGAATCTGAGGAGTGCAGGCTGCCTGGGATCACACAGCCCTCAGAATGAGTACAGCCCATCCAATGACATATAGCCCTGAATGTGAGGAGTACAGGCTGCCTGGTGTCACACAGCCCTCAGAATGAGGAGTACAGCCCATCCAATAACATATAGCCCTGAATGTGAGGTGTACAGGCTGCCTGGTGTCACACAGCCCCCAGATTGAGGAGTACAGCCCGCCCAGTGACATATAGCCCTAAAATTGAGGAGTACAGGTTGCCTGGTGTCACACAGCCCTCAAAATGAGGAGTACAGCGACATATAGTCCTAAAATTGAGAAGTACATTCTGCCTGGTGTCACACAGCCCTTAGTATGAGGAGTACAGCCTGCCCAGTGACATATAGCCCTAAAATTGAGGAGTACAGGTTGCCTGGTGTCACACAGCCCTCAAAATGAGGAGTACAGCGACATATAGTCCTACAATTGAGGAGTACATTCTGCCTGGTGTCACACAGCCCTTAGTATGAGGAGTACAGCCTGCCCAGTGACATATAGCCCTAAAATTGAGGAGTACAGGTTGCCTGGTGTCACACAGCCCTCAAAATGAGGAGTACAGCGACATATAGTCCTAAAATTGAGGAGTACATGCTGCCTGGTGTCACACAGCCCTTAGTATGAGGAGTACAGCCTGCCCAGTGACATATAGCCCTGAAATTGAGGAGTACAGGCTGCCTGGTGTCACACAGCCCTCAGAATGAGGAGTACAGCCTGTCCAGTGACATATAGCCCTGAATGTGAGGTGTACAGGCTGCCTGGTGTCACACAGCCCCCAGATTGAGGAGTACAGCCCGCCCAGTGACATATAGCCCTAAAATTGAGGAGTACAGGTTGCCTGGTGTCACACAGCCCTCAAAATGAGGAGTACACCGACATATAGTCCTAAAATTGAGGAGTACATTCTGCCTGGTGTCACACAGCCCTTAGTATGAGGAGTACAGCCTGCCCAGTGACATATAGCCCTAAAATTGAGGAGTACAGGTTGCCTGGTGTCACACAGCCCTCAAAATGAGGAGTACAGCGACATATAGTCCTAAAATTGAGGAGTACATGCTGCCTGGTGTCACACAGCCCTTAGTATGAGGAGTACAGCCTGCCCAGTGACATATAGCCCTGAAATTGAGGAGTACAGGCTGCCTGGTGTCACACAGCCCTCAGAATGAGGAGTACAGCCTGTCCAGTGACATATAGCCCTGAATCTGAGGAGTGCAGGCTGCCTGGGATCACACAGCCCTCAGAATGAGTACAGCCCATCCAATGACATATAGCCCTGAATGTGAGGAGTACAGGCTGCCTGGTGTCACACAGCCCTCAGAATGAGGAGTACAGCCCATCCAATAACATATAGCCCTGAATGTGAGGTGTACAGGCTGCCTGGTGTCACACAGCCCCCAGATTGAGGAGTACAGCCCGCCCAGTGACATATAGCCCTAAAATTGAGGAGTACAGGTTGCCTGGTGTCACACAGCCCTCAAAATGAGGAGTACACCGACATATAGTCCTAAAATTGAGGAGTACATTCTGCCTGGTGTCACACAGCCCTTAGTATGAGGAGTACAGCCTGCCCAGTGACATATAGCCCTAAAATTGAGGAGTACAGGTTGCCTGGTGTCACACAGCCCTCAAAATGAGGAGTACAGCGACATATAGTCCTAAAATTGAGGAGTACATGCTGCCTGGTGTCACACAGCCCTTAGTATGAGGAGTACAGCCTGCCCAGTGACATATAGCCCTGAAATTGAGGAGTACAGGCTGCCTGGTGTCACACAGCCCTCAGAATGAGGAGTACAGCCTGTCCAGTGACATATAGCCCTGAATCTGAGGAGTGCAGGCTGCCTGGGATCACACAGCCCTCAGAATGAGTACAGCCCATCCAATGACATATAGCCCTGAATGTGAGGAGTACAGGCTGCCTGGTGTCACACAGCCCTCAGAATGAGGAGTACAGCCCATCCAATAACATATAGCCCTGAATGTGAGGTGTACAGGCTGCCTGGTGTCACATAGCCCCCAGATTGAGGAGTACAGCCCGCCCAGTGACATATAGCCCTAAAATTGAGGAGTACAGGTTGCCTGGTGTCACACAGCCCTCAAAATGAGGAGTACACCGACATATAGTCCTAAAATTGAGGAGTACATTCTGCCTGGTGTCACACAGCCCTTAGTATGAGGAGTACAGCCTGCCCAGTGACATATAGCCCTAAAATTGAGGAGTACAGGTTGCCTGGTGTCACACAGCCCTCAAAATGAGGAGTACAGCGACATATAGTCCTAAAATTGAGGAGTACATGCTGCCTGGTGTCACACAGCCCTTAGTATGAGGAGTACAGCCTGCCCAGTGACATATAGCCCTGAAATTGAGGAGTACAGGCTGCCTGGTGTCACACAGCCCTCAGAATGAGGAGTACAGCCTGTCCAGTGACATATAGCCCTGAATCTGAGGAGTGCAGGCTGCCTGGGATCACACAGCCCTCAGAATGAGTACAGCCCATCCAATGACATATAGCCCTGAATGTGAGGAGTACAGGCTGCCTGGTGTCACACAGCCCTCAGAATGAGGAGTACAGCCCATCCAATAACATATAGCCCTGAATGTGAGGTGTACAGGCTGCCTGGTGTCACACAGCCCCCAGATTGAGGAGTACAGCCCGCCCAGTGACATATAGCCCTAAAATTGAGGAGTACAGGTTGCCTGGTGTCACACAGCCCTCAAAATGAGGAGTACAGCGACATATAGTCCTAAAATTGAGGAGTACATTCTGCCTGGTGTCACACAGCCCTTAGTATGAGGAGTACAGCCTGCCCAGTGACATATAGCCCTAAAATTGAGGAGTACAGGTTGCCTGGTGTCACACAGCCCTCAAAATGAGGAGTACAGCGACATATAGTCCTAAAATTGAGGAGTACATTCTGCCTGGTGTCACACAGCCCTTAGTATGAGGAGTACAGCCTGCCCAGTGACATATAGCCCTAAAATTGAGGAGTACAGGTTGCCTGGTGTCACACAGCCCTCAAAATGAGGAGTACAGCGACATATAGTCCTAAAATTGAGGAGTACATGCTGCCTGGTGTCACACAGCCCTTAGTATGAGGAGTACAGCCTGCCCAGTGACATATAGCCCTGAAATTGAGGAGTACAGGCTGCCTGGTGTCACACAGCCCTCAGAATGAGGAGTACAGCCTGTCCAGTGACATATAGCCCTGAATGTGAGGTGTACAGGCTGCCTGGTGTCACACAGCCCCCAGATTGAGGAGTACAGCCCGCCCAGTGACATATAGCCCTAAAATTGAGGAGTACAGGTTGCCTGGTGTCACACAGCCCTCAAAATGAGGAGTACACCGACATATAGTCCTAAAATTGAGGAGTACATTCTGCCTGGTGTCACACAGCCCTTAGTATGAGGAGTACAGCCTGCCCAGTGACATATAGCCCTAAAATTGAGGAGTACAGGTTGCCTGGTGTCACACAGCCCTCAAAATGAGGAGTACAGCGACATATAGTCCTAAAATTGAGGAGTACATGCTGCCTGGTGTCACACAGCCCTTAGTATGAGGAGTACAGCCTGCCCAGTGACATATAGCCCTGAAATTGAGGAGTACAGGCTGCCTGGTGTCACACAGCCCTCAGAATGAGGAGTACAGCCTGTCCAGTGACATATAGCCCTGAATCTGAGGAGTGCAGGCTGCCTGGGATCACACAGCCCTCAGAATGAGTACAGCCCATCCAATGACATATAGCCCTGAATGTGAGGAGTACAGGCTGCCTGGTGTCACACAGCCCTCAGAATGAGGAGTACAGCCCATCCAATAACATATAGCCCTGAATGTGAGGTGTACAGGCTGCCTGGTGTCACACAGCCCCCAGATTGAGGAGTACAGCCCGCCCAGTGACATATAGCCCTAAAATTGAGGAGTACAGGTTGCCTGGTGTCACACAGCCCTCAAAATGAGGAGTACACCGACATATAGTCCTAAAATTGAGGAGTACATTCTGCCTGGTGTCACACAGCCCTTAGTATGAGGAGTACAGCCTGCCCAGTGACATATAGCCCTAAAATTGAGGAGTACAGGTTGCCTGGTGTCACACAGCCCTCAAAATGAGGAGTACAGCGACATATAGTCCTAAAATTGAGGAGTACATGCTGCCTGGTGTCACACAGCCCTTAGTATGAGGAGTACAGCCTGCCCAGTGACATATAGCCCTGAAATTGAGGAGTACAGGCTGCCTGGTGTCACACAGCCCTCAGAATGAGGAGTACAGCCTGTCCAGTGACATATAGCCCTGAATCTGAGGAGTGCAGGCTGCCTGGGATCACACAGCCCTCAGAATGAGTACAGCCCATCCAATGACATATAGCCCTGAATGTGAGGAGTACAGGCTGCCTGGTGTCACACAGCCCTCAGAATGAGGAGTACAGCCTGTCCAGTGACATATAGCCCTGAATGTGAGGTGTACAGGCTGCCTGGTGTCACACAGCCCCCAGATTGAGGAGTACAGCCCGCCCAGTGACATATAGCCCTAAAATTGAGGAGTACAGGTTGCCTGGTGTCACACAGCCCTCAAAATGAGGAGTACAGCGACATATAGTCCTAAAATTGAGGAGTACATTCTGCCTGGTGTCACACAGCCCTTAGTATGAGGAGTACAGCCTGCCCAGTGACATATAGCCCTAAAATTGAGGAGTACAGGTTGCCTGGTGTCACACAGCCCTCAAAATGAGGAGTACAGCGACATATAGTCCTAAAATTGAGGAGTACATGCTGCCTGGTGTCACACAGCCCTTAGTATGAGGAGTACAGCCTGCCCAGTGACATATAGCCCTGAAATTGAGGAGTACAGGCTGCCTGGTGTCACACAGCCCTCAGAATGAGGAGTACAGCCTGTCCAGTGACATATAGCCCTGAATCTGAGGAGTGCAGGCTGCCTGGTGTCACACAGCCCTCAGAATGAGGAGTACAGCCTGTCCAGTGACATATAGCCCTGAATCTGAGGAGTGCAGGCTGCCTGGTGTCACACAGCCCTCAGAATGAGGAGTACAGCCCGCCCAGTGACCCTGACACATGTACAGTAGGCCTGTAGTCACACAGCCCCCTCAGCCCCCAGACTGATGAGTAGACCCGGGGTGCCTGGGTCGTAGCTGTAGTAAATATCCGGTGGATGGTGTGATTGTGCGCAGTGAGGGTTGGGTGTCAGCTGTGCACAGCTCTCTGTCATCCATAGACACATACACATAGGGGGAAGAGGAGGAGACCGACCACCCATCCCCCAGCAAGAGCAGGAGCGGCCCACGGGTGAGGGGGGGAAAGAAACACTACCGGGCTAACCCCGCCTCAACCGGACCTATCACACACGGCTAGACCGGAGGAAAGGGACACCCGGGCATAGCGGCCATCTCCTCCTGCCAGCACCGTACAGGCCGTTACACGTCACCCAGTGTACATTGTATATAACGGGAAAGCATCTTCCAGTCCATGTGATCAGTGAGTGGCACCTCCCCGGGGAAAGGCTGCGAGGAGCGGATAGCGGAGTACGGAGAGGATGTTAAACGTGGAGAGGATGGACCGGGTGGATCTATGTGAGAGTCTGCTGACGTGGGTAAGTGTGCTGACTGACTGCTGGGCTCTCCCTTCCCCCCACAGAGGGCCTGTACTCACTGCTCTCCCCGGTCCCCCTATCATTGTGTGTCTATGGGGAGCTCTGCCCTCACCTAGACCAGCTTTGTCACGATCTGCCCAGTCCTGGCACTTCACTGCCATGGTGGGGCACTACATTGCAGGCAGACGTCTTCTGGGCCCCCCCCCTCAATTTTCTATTGTTCTGGGGGACCCCTCAGTTTTCTATTGTTCTGGGGGCCCCAGGTCTGCCAGCCAATAGACGTAAACTATCGCTGTTTTCTATAACACCCAATTTAGGGCTTCTTCACATCACATTGTAGTTGTATGTATTTTAAAGCTCAGTCTGAGCGCATATGTCAGAAAATCAATGTATTTCAATGAGCGTAGTTTTACACAATTTTGGCGATTAAATTACACCCCTCCCCAAGAGCGCACACCGCAAGCACAAGTTAATTGCAACTCCTGTATTCCCAGTTCACATATATGTGAATTGAATTCGCTTTGAACCATTCGCATGACGTGAACCAAACCGGCTTTCCGTGGAGCCAGTTCAAATGTGCAGGCTGGCCGCAGTGTGTTTTTTTTTTTTTTTTTTTCTTTTAAAAAAAAGAGTCCTATATGATTTTCAGTCCGGTTCGGGTGCAATTTCAAGTGTCATGCACTTTAATAATTCGTACTTGAACCGATTAACAAAACCACACCGGACTCTTTGAAAAATCACACTGAAACCGGCCCTGCGCATATGTGATCCCAGTTTTAAAGAGTAAACACAATAATGAAAAGCAAACGTGGAGTCACACACTGAATGTGGGTGAGTTGCAGTGTACACAAGCTCCAAGGCTGACCATAGACTATGTACCAGTTAACTTTCTCCACATGGGGGGGGCTCAACTGCGGTCCCCAACATCGCCAAAGGGCTGCACACAGTCAGTGAATATTCACTGTCAGAGACAGCAAACACACAACAGGATATAGTCAAAGGCTGTGGACATGATTCAAGAGATTGTCAATTGATTGAGACTGCAGACATGATGCAGGAGGTGGTTCGGAGACTGCGGACATGATACAAGTTTCACACAGGCTTCAGCTTGTATAAGAGCAGTGTGAACAGCAAGATTTGACAAAGCCTTTGCAGAGATTTCAGCAAGATTTGTTGAAGCTTTTAAAGAGGAAGTAAACCCTGATGGGTTTTACTTCCTATTTGTTGCGCTGCAAAGTAAAAGCATAATGGGGTGGTATCGGGGTGGATAAAAATCAATGATTTAAAAAAAAAAAAATAATCAAATTTTAATTTTTATTTATTTTTTTAAATGCATTTGATTTTTTTCTCATCTGTGCCCACCAGTACCACCTGCCAGAGCCCACTAGTACATAACCATGTCACCAATCAGTGCCACCTATCAATGCCCACCAGTGCCACCTCCTCAGTGCTGGGGGACAGAGATGACAGTTGCTCTTTAAAAATAATTTAAATCAAGTCTCTTTTTTTACTAGCGATTTTTATATATTTTTTGGTTTAACTGGATGGACTGGTATCTTTATTCAACCTTACTAACTATGAAACTATGAAATCAACTTGCTTTAAATCAAATCCACCCTGGCTAGTATGCATCGGATACCCAGCCCATTATGTGGCACTTGCCTGCAATGTCCTCGATGTCCTCGTTGGTGGAGGCATCCATCTTCGCCCCTCTTCCTTCCGGGGGCACGGACTCTGGCTCTGTGACTGGCCGGAGCTGTGGAAGCCATCAGTCACGGCATTTGCGAGGGAAGAAATGTCACGGAGGTCTGTTTCTTCACACTGCATACGCCGATGACATCAGTACACTACAAGGTAAATATCTCCTAAATGATGCCCGTTTAGGAGATGTTTCTACTACCTATAGGTAAGTCTAGAATAAGGTTTACCATCACAGCAATCACCTGTTTACCATCACTTTTTAAAGGGGTTGTAAACTGTCATTGGTAAGTTGTACCTAATAGATACTGTAAATATCTCCTAGACGTGCATCGGTTAGGAGATATTTGCTGTACGCTAGGCCGATGAAATGGCCCTCCGTGCCGTGACTGGCTGTTCCCGCGTGCGTAACATCACGTGACTCCAGCCAGTCACAAAGCCGGAGTCCGCGGCCCATGAAGAAAGAGGGGCGAACATGGATGCAGGCTTTGTTTGCAGGTAAGTGTCCCCTAATGTGCTAGTATGCCATGCATACTAGCACATTATGCTTTTACTTTGCAGGGGTAAAAAAAGCAAGTAAAAACCCATCTGGGTTTACTTCCTCTTTAAAGTACCATTCAGCTCCAGTTTGTAAATGTTGAACACAGATCATAATGGGAGTGCTGATATTCACTTTAATCAAGCTGCTAGCAGACTTCAGCACTACTTGAAGCTTGTTGAAAGCCTACTAGTAGCTTTCTTAAAATAACAATCAGCGTTCCCATTGGGGTCTAAATTAGAAGCTGCTGCTATTACATTTTGACACCCGCTTACATTCAAATGTAAAGCAGAGCTCCATTCAAAAGGGGAAGTGCTGGGGAGACAGCTTTTTGATCATATGATTGGCTGTCACAGTCTACAAGCAGTGATTGGAAGCAGTTGGCAGCAGCTCAGTCATTTGTGCTGGAAGTATAGAATAGTATATTTGGAGGATGAAGGTGTGTGTGTAGCTTAGGGCTGAAATTACTCTATTACTATTTTCATAATCGATTAATCGCCCAGCAACATAATGGGGTTAAAAAAAACTAAAATGAGCCCTTTATAGTACAAAAAGAGCAAATAATCGCTACTGTAAATTGTACTTTCACAGTTCTACAGTAAAAAAAATTAACCCCTTACAGTAGTGATTATCTGTTTTTTTTTTTTTGTACTATAAAGGGCTCATTTTCGTTTTTTTATTAACCCCATTATGTTACTAAACGTCTTGGACCTGGTTCACACCCATGTGTTTTTTTGGTGCTTTTTGCAGAAACGCACTACAGTTCATTTAACATGGTTTTCTATGGGACACGTTCACATCTATGCTTTTTTCAGCTGCTGTGTATTTGGAAAGGGTCAGGGACTTTTTTTTTTAACGCAAAATGGTGCTTTTTTGGTTCAATATACTTCAATGGAGAAGCTGCAGAAAAGCATGTAATACGTTTTTTGCCGCAATTTGTGTTTTTTAATCTGCCCAACAAATTTGGCCAAAAAACAGTATGTCTCTTCTAATAGTATAGAGGCATACCCAACTTTTAAGTACAGAGTGGGGTTTATTTACTAAAGCTGGAAAGTGCAAAATCGGGCTCCGTTCCTCATAGAAACCAATGAGCTTCTAACCTCTGCTTGTTTAATTAAGCTTTGGTAATAAAACCTGGAAGCTCATTTGTTTCTATGCAGAAGTGAGCCTGATTTTGCACTTTCCACTTTTAAATAAACCCCATTGTGTACTTAAAAGTGGGGTATGCCTGTATACAGTACATCTCCTCTAATAGTATATACAGTATATCTCTTCTGTCTGTTGTCAGAGTGCATTCGATATTTTGCTCCCTAACCATATAGTTGGTTGTTTATATTTACCATGGCATAGAGAAATTTAAGAATATATTGCATTTTTTTTTAAACTTTACATATTAACTAAATTATACACCACACTTTTTTTTTTTTTTTTTTTTTTTTTTTTATTAACCGATTAATCGGCTAACTAATCGATTATGAAAATAATTAGTTGCAGCCCTAGTGTAGTTACCTTTGCAGTAGGGCTGGGGAAAAAATTGATTTGAATCTTAAATCGAGTTGAGAGGTCAAATCGATTCAAATTTTCAGCAAATCGATTTTTATTTTTTTCCACCAGGATCGGCACTGACGCTGCGCCGGTCCTGAGAAGCTGCGGGCAGGAGTTTTTAGGCAAGGCCGCGGCTTCGGCCTAGTCCGCAAGGCCGGACGCTGCGGACTAGGCAGAAGCCGCGGCCTCGCCTAAAGTCCTGCCCGCAGCTACCCAGGACCGGCGTGGTGTCCATCAAAAAAAAAAAATTGATTCGAATTGTGAATCGAGTTTTATTATTATTATTTTTTTTTTTTTGAGAAAATTGCCCAGCTCTACTTTGCAGCTATGACCCACCTCCATACTGCCACATATATGCATATGACTAGCTGGAAGGGTTTGGTCAGTTGGAAAAGACAAGTTTGATAAATGAACTCACAAAGTCGCTAATTGTACAGTTTATTATTTTTTTTCCTCAGTGGAGATGTGGGTGAACAGTCGGGTTGCCCTGCGTGTTTCAGGTTGATTTGGTTGTATCGGATGCTTCTGGGCCCAACCAGCTGAGAGCTTATCTTCTGACTACGTGGCCCAGACTTTTATTTGATGGCCAAGATCTTGGATTCTGTTGCTGTAAATATTAATGTGTGAATAACAAGCCTCAAGGGCTTACTTAGACAATGGACAGACCTTGGCAGACAATATGCCTAAGAAATCCTTTTGTTTTCTTTTGCAATTACACAAATATGCATTCTAACACCAGGCTTTCAGTTTAAGTCTTAAGGGGGGGGGGGGGGGGGGGGGGACCTCTTTTCACCATATCAAAGGTTTATTAAAGTGGAACTTCACTCTCTCAATCAACCTTGACAATTTGTAATCCTTATGCTGCTAGCATTAGTAAATGGGTAGGAAAGTATGTCATATTTAGTCATTTTAAACCCTTTTTCCTTGTGTAGAGATCAGTGATTTGACCATGGACCCCATTTGTATGATTCCATTTTGCCTCTATTGGTTTTTGTGTCGGGAAAACAGTAAACTGTGAAAACAAATCACAACTAAATGATGTAGGTATCTTTGTATCATTTTGCATACACAATTAAGAAGGCAGCTCGGAGCATTGTTACTTCAGTCCATTATTCTGGTTGTCAGACGTTCACTGTTTCTCTTTGGATGCTTCTAATACTCAGTGTATAGGTCCTTGTTCTTGGTTGTAAAGACATGACAAGGTCTGTGTGTTTTCTAAGGGCAAGATATAAACAGTGTTGCCATTTGCCTGTCTTTCTTTGATTGATAGCAGGCAGTCTATCTAATTAGTCCTAGATTTCTTGTAAAAGCGTTTTTGATACTGTCAAGTCAGCGATGAGAGGTATACATTGTCCGTCATCTAATAATTATCATAGATTGTTATCCATACAAACAGCTCTTAGATTCTGTAAAGACGTAATTGGGCTTATTCCTTTAGGCCTTCAAACTATGCTATTCCATCGTGGTGCGATACCACATGAAGATTAGTGTGCATTAAATCGGGCAATTTATTAAGAAGCGGTCTTTTAATGCAGTTTGGGGTGATGCTAGTCTGTTGGCACCTACTTTGCAGTTCTAAATAAATGTTTTTGTATTATGGTGACATGGAGGGGGTCTTAAAGGGAAATTTAAAGAGTCCACTTTCAAAACAACCTAGCAACCTCCAGATGCATACTTCCTTTGTGTTTGTTGCCTCGGCTTTCATGGTTTTACATCCTGCCCAGCCAGTCTTCAGTGCACTGGCTGCTCCTGTACAGTAGCTTCCTATAGCGTTTTAATAGGGGCTCTTTCCTCAGCATTTCTGGCTTCAGAAGATTGCCCCATGGGAAGGATAGAAGGGTAAAATTTTAGGTGGGCTAGGTTAGCTTTACGAGGATTTAAGTGGACCCCAATATTATCTTGCCATCTATGATCTCAGGAGATGGCCCCATGAAAGGGGAAAAAGGTAAGGTGGGCCAAGTTGGCTTAATGGGGGTTCAATGGGGCCTTTTCCTTAACATTTCCAGCCAAAGGAGATGGCCCGATGGAAGGAAAAGGTAAGGTGCGCTAAGTTAGCTTTGTGTGTGTGTTGAATGGGGCTGTATCCTTTAACATCTCTACCATCGTTTAGATGGTCCCGTGGAAGGATAGGGGAGGTCAGGTGAGGTGGGCTGGATAGCTTAGTGAATGTTCAACAGAGCCCTATCCTTAGCATCTCCAGCCTCAGGAGTTGGCCCCATGGAATGGTAGGATGGATAAGGTAAGGTGGACTAGGTTAGCTTAGTGGGGACAAGTGCACTTTGAGTATGCGCTTAGCCTTTAACCCCTTCCGGACTGCCCCGTTCCGGAGATATACTGTGGCAGGGCTACCCTCCTCTGCAAAATCACATACCTGTACATGATTTTGTGCACTGGGTCTGGGGCGCATGGTGCCGACGACCTTCTCCTGCTGTGATTGGTCACAGCAGGAGCCAATCGTTGGATCCCATGGACCCAAGGTTTGACCGGCACCTCACGATCATTCTCAGGAGAGGCAGACCACCGTTCTGCCTCTCCTATGTAAACAAGGCAGACCGCAGTTCTGTGAGAGGGGAAGATGGAGATCTTGTGTTCCTGCTAAGCAGGATCACAGATCTTTTTCCCCAGTCAAAGCATCCCCCCCACACAGTTAGAGCCAGTTACTGCCAGTGTCAGTACAGTGATGGTGCATTTTTTTTTAAAAAACACTGATCACTGTATTGGTGTCACTGGTCCCAAAAAGTGTTACTTAGTGTCAGATTTGTCCACCGCAATGTCGCAGTCCTGCTAAAAATCAGATCGCCGTCATTACTAGTAAAAACAATAAAAAAAAAAAAAATGATAGTCCATAACTATATCCCATAGTTTGTAGATGCTATAATTTTTGCACTAACCAATATACACTTATTAGGATTTTTTTATACAAAAAACATGTAGCAGAATACATATTGGCCTAAATTGATGAAGAAATTCGATGTTTTTTTTTTTTTAATGAAATAAAATTATTGGGTATGTTTTATAGCCTAAAGTAAAAAAAACATACTGGTTTATTTATTTATTTTTTTCAAAATTGTCTCTTTTTTTGTGTGATCAAATATCACCAAAAGAAAGCTCTATTTGTGGGCAAAAAGAACGATTTTATTTGGCTACGTCACACGACCACGCAATTGTCAGGTAAAGTCACTCAGTTCCATATTGCAGGAAATGGCCTGGTCATGTGGAAGGGGGGATTAACCTTCCGGGGCTGACGAGGTTAAACGGAGTGTAGGGGGGGGGGGGGGGGGGGAATCGTAATGCATGAACCTATAGCAATCAATCAAATATCACTTTTATACAAGTCATATCCATAACAGATGAACATCTTTTGGTCTTCTGGCCCACTAAATTTTCTCATTATTGGAAAAGACTAAATGTGTTGTGTTTAAAGTAGAACTATAGCAGAAAAAAATGGGGTCTTCCCAGAAAGATGTGGGAAAATAGGGGATTTAAACGTGCTGGAAAAACAAAAAAAGCTAGTCATACAAAAGCAATATAGAGTAAAGCCAACAATGTTTATTATGCACCATTAAAATCTAGAAGTAAATTTTAAAAACATGTAGTAAACGCTACCAGGCTTGTTCTACAACCAACAAAGGGTGATGGGATTGACGCGTTTTGCCCGAGATGGGCTTCTTCAGGATCCACTTCATTTTCACAGCTTTTTCACTGGTAAGTAATACAAACAATACATTATACTAACACTGAATTCACACAACTATTATACATGCCAATCCAGAATAAAGAGGGAAGAGTATATACTACAATACAGCAACAAAATAAAAGGGACACCTGCAAGAAGGGAGAGACAAAAAAAAAAAAAGCTCTAAAAAGTCGCGCAGGACCAGACAGACTAGGGGGGCAAGGGCAAAAAGCACCAGAGCTTAAGACCTTGTGGGATACTCGCCCCAAAATTTAAAGGAAAAAAGAATGCTGGTAGAAATACCCGGCAGTATGTGAGAATCTGAGCAGCTATAGGAAGCGCCATTTACAGTTTGTAAATACCACAAATAAACACCTCCATACATCTATCTTATCTATCTATATGCCACCAGAGCAACTCGCCCTAATGGTAAAAATCCTCCTTGCAGAAATGGGTAGTCCAGTTTAAAAAAAAATGGAGGGGAGAAGGTACTGATCAGCAAGCACTATAGAACTTTACAACTATAGTTGCGTTAAAGTAGAACTATAGGCAAATTTTTTATTTTTTTTTCTCTCATTTTGGAAAGGGCAAAAGAGGGTTATTAACCCCTGTCAGATTTGTCTGCACACATTGAAACCGTTTTATATCCCTGCAGGCCTTAAACATTTGAAGCAGGTGCATAACATCCAGATGTAGAATCTGTTTTCATGCCATACATGTGAACAATATCCGCAGATTAGTTTTATTCAATGAAGCTTTACAAACATGTTAAAGTGGTCTTTATACACCACTGTCAGTTTCTGAGTTCTGGTATAATTGTGCTTGGTGAGGCTTTCTTTAAATGCAGCCCTTGTTTCTGGATATTATCAGTGGCTGGCTGGTGAGTGGGACACAACTGAAGACGTTGAAACCATGTAGTCTGGAGTGGTGTACTGTATTATCAGCTCTGCTCTACTGGGTTTTCCCTTTTCTTTGCAAATGTTGTTATTTCTTTTTTTGTGCCGCTAATAATTGCTTTGTAGTAACATGTAAGATTTTAGTGTTCCTTTTGTCATATATGCAGCAGATGTATTAGTGCACTTAAAGTAGTACTAAAGGGTTTTTATTTTTAGTTTTTTATTAGAATAACTACTTACCTGCACTGTGCAACTATATTGCACAGAATGGTCCCATACATCCTCTTGGGCAGTCCCCTGTCGGTGCTGTCCGCTCTTCCCTCCTCTGGGTGCCTCCTTAGCAAGCCAAGCTGTGTGCAACCATAGATGCATACAGTGCTGGTTAACCATCCCCGTTTAGGGAGGGGGTTGGTAGGATGGGTAATGGGGACTTTTTTTACATTATTTTTTTTTTTTTTTTAATATTTTTTTCCCCCTAATGCAGGGAACGCATTAAGTTGACAAACATTTTGACTTTAGAACCACTTGGAGACCAACAGCCCACAGTAGGCAAAGAGACATACTCGTACATTGCTGCCTATGTCCGAGTTTAGGGTGCGTGCCCTCCGCTCAGCACCCATTGTGATTGCACACAGCTGGAGCCTATTGGCAAGTCCTGTCCAATGATTCACAGCTGGGACCTGCTGATTGGCTGTGTGCAAGTAAGCGATCTGTCAGGGGGAAAAGCGCCAAAAGCAGCCAAAATCTTCCTATCCTGAGCGCCATTGTTACGTGTTCAGGAGAGGGAGGTTGAAGCTCTCCTAAATGCTGCTAAAAGCATTGATACATAGACTTTTATGGAGTTGAGTTTAGGAGCTTTGGCATAAAAAAAAAAAAAAATGCTAAAAGTGTCTTAACTCAAGTGTAGGAGCTGTAGTGTACATGAAGCCAAAAGCTGTTCCCTTTTTTTTTTTTTTATCCACACTTGACCAGTCACAGCTCTCTGACACTATTGTGTACATTGCAGCACCCGCAGTCCTGCATTTTGCATAAGACTGCAGAGAGCCCACCCACATACCAGGGGCATCAGAAAGGTAGAAGCGCATTACAGTTGCCAGGTGAGTGAAGAATAAGGTGAGTATTTTATCTTGTTCAGTACCATCCAGACCAGTCATTCTCAACCAGGGTTTATTCAGAGGTTGCTAGGGTTTACTTGTGCTGTGGCTGAAATTTCATCTGATGGTACCTGCATTGTTTTAGGTCCAAGGCTACTTGGCATAGTCAGCGGCATGACGCCAATGATCTATTTTAGCTGTCTGTGAGGGGGCAGTTTTCTCAATGATGCCCGAGATCATTATTCAACAGCCCTCCTAAATATTACAAAATGGATAGAGCAGTAGGATTTTTAGGCAAGTAAAAGGTACCAAAAAAAAGTTACCTTTTTTTTTATTATTACATTTTTTTAATTTTATGTTAAGACCCCTTTCACACTGAGATGCTTTACAGGCTCTATAATGCTAAAACTAGCACCTGCAAAGCCCCGGATCTTACACTGGAGCGGTGCGCTGGTAGGACGCTCAAAAAAGTCCTGCAAGCAGCATCTTTGAGGTGCTGTAGGAGCGGCGTATACACACAGGTAAATAAAAATAAAAAACTTGCATAAAATAAAGATCTGCCTTCTCGGTCAGTATTTTGCGCTGGTGCGCATAAATACGTGCATATGAGCATAAATATAATTTTTTCTCTAGGAATGTGTATGAAGGCGAATATACTCGCATAAAACAAACACCTAAAATTTCTTCCAAAAAAAAAAGCAGATGCTCAAACATCAGTATTGTGCGCAAGAGACCTTACTTAGCCTGCCATAGACTGCAACAGGCTGTAGGTAGTGGGGATGGATGCTGCATCTGTGCCTTCTGTGTGCACTAAAACACTGGAATTGGACACACATGATCTAAATAACTAGTGTGCACATGACCTATCAAGGCCACATCTGGTAGCCTAGGTTGAATTTCTAAGCTGCACCAGCAGACAAAATAATTGTGATATTAAGAGGACTAATTTTTACTTACTAAATGCCTCCTGCGCAGTTTCTTTTCTACAT